>OY723404.1:13373468-13973468 GCA_963210345.1 Inga oerstediana | reverse complement strand
TCTATTACTTTAAATTTGTATCAAGTTTTAATTTAGTTTTTTAAATTTATAAAGTGTATTTTTAGTCATTCAAGCTTAACACCGTTAGGCCCTGTTTGGTATGATGGAATTTGGAGTGATGGAAATGGAATTGAAGATCAATTCCATCATGATGCTTGTTTGGTATGATGGAATTAGAAAATTTTCCAATTCTATATGGAAGCCAAATAGACTCAATTCCACCCAATCAATTCCATCAAAATACCTTAGATTTACAATTCCATGTGATCATTTCCATCTATTACCCTCCATTACCTTCAAAAAAAAAATGAAGGACATTTTGGTATTTTTATACAAAAATTAGATATCATTTCCATGACATACCAAATATACTTTTAGTCCCCATTTCCATTTCCATATCCATATCCATATCCATATCCATTTCTATCAAAATCAATTCCAACGTACCAAATGGGCCATTAGTCTTATAACGTGTAACTCAATTTGCTAAACTTTAATTCGGTCTAACTCTATACCTATATTTTTAACTTTGTCGAATAATTCAATCCATGAATTTTGACTCGATACAACTAATCCTATACTCTAACCATTAACCATTTAAAATATTAGTCCATATATTTTAGAAAATAAAATTATATACTTTATGAAACTTAAGGACTAAAATTTTAAATGTTAAAACTATAAAGACTTAGTTGTACTGAGGTAAAGTTTCAACTAACTCAAAATTATAGGGAATGAGTTGCATTAAATCAAAGTTTAAAGAATTAGTTATGACCTAGTCAAAACTATAGAGACCAGATGATTAATTTTCCTTATATTTTATAATAATTCTCCTACAATAATCAAACAAACTCTTAATTACTTTCCTTATAAAACTTTCAAATAATTATTTTTATTTCATTCTACTGCACTCCATTTCATTCTATTTTAAACCCTACCATCCTAAAATTTGAAACACTTTCTTTCTATTTATAAAACAATAACTATGAGTTTTATCAAAAAATAAACTACCTAGTTAAACACATATAATCCAGATACACACATACAAGACTATATATAATTAAGACCCACTGATTATGTTCTTTGGTTGGTGTTATTATTATTATTATTATTTTGGCACAACATACATACAGGTATACCATATGGTTGCCTTTTTCTTTCATATAAATTTAACTTCTATTTACTTTTTGCTTCTTTGACGGCATAATATAGTTTCTACTCTCTTTTTTTCCTTTCCTTTAAAACCATTTTTTAAGGTTCCGGACAGTGCATGAAAAATTTAAGGGAGAATCACTCCTAAGTTCTAAGGAAGGAAGATATTATCAGAAAGGTCCCTGATTATAACTTCAAAGCGTATATTCACAACTTGTTGAGTGTGTTTTACAACCTCGAAGGACCTTTCTGATAATATCTTTCTTCCTTAAGATGTATGAGTGATTTTCCTAAAATTTAATAAAGTATATTATTTTAAAAAGTATATGTCACTAAATTCTGTCAACAGTGGTCGTTGATGGTGACATGGTAGTGCTCGGCCTACATCGACAGTGAACACATGATTTTCAAACAGAGAAGAAGCATGCAGAGAAGAAGCATATGTGAAGTTCACTATTTATCCCTTACCTTTGATAATCATAAATGATACTCCTCCTGATCTTAAAAATAAAATAGAGTTGATTTTTTTTAAAATATGAAAAAAATTAATTAAATTATTTTAAAATATTGACATTTATCGTTATAGAATTTATTTTTTAGAAATATTAAAAAAGCTAATTAAATTAATTTAAAATATTTATATTTATCGTTTTTTCTCTGAACTATTTTGTCTAACTTATAAATTGATATATAATAGGGTTAAGGGGCAAATTTATCAATGAAGTTTTGTTCGAGGAGCGTCTGGCACAAATATATTTTAGAAGGAGCAAAAATACCAATAAACAATTAAAAGGGGCATCCAGTACAAAAATCGTTAATTTTGACCTAATGTCGTTAGGGGTTTTCTTCTCTTATAATTTAACACTGTGATAACTCTCCATGTTTTGTACATTTAAAGAATATTTTGAAGATAATTGGAGAGTTATCTATGTAATTTTGGAAGATTCAATGAGATTTTATGAGATATCAATGGATGCATTATTTATGGGATTTCAATTTAAAATGGAAGGTTTTGAGTTTAAGAATAAATAATAATGGGAAGATTTCTCAAATAAAACAAAATCAGCTTTTATTATTATTATTATTATTATTATTACACGTTTGGGGCTTTCATAATTGAGTATTTTGAATCACTTGCCAAATAAAAAAAAGAGGCTTTTGTGGAAGGAATAGATTCAGGGCCAGCGGTTTGTATTGGTCTTGGGCTTGGGCTTCTTATTGTCAAATTACTATATGAAGAAGAGGACCAATTGACCTGGGCCGAGGAGCTATGGGAATAGAGAATTGGAGGACCTAATTGAGGGAAAAAGAAAGAGTAACAGCAAGGAAGCGAGAGGGAGACACAGCCGCAATTATTGAATCATCATCATCTTCCTAAAAAGAGAGACAGAGGCGCTGAACGAAAAAAAGAGCGAACAGCCGCATTATTGATTATCATCTTCACCTATCGAGAACCAGGGGAGAGCAGCCGACTGGAGGTCGAGATACATTGGAAGCGCAGCAGAAGGAGGGGAGTACTGTAGATAATTATCATCGAGAGCCAGAGAGCTGCGATTTGTACTGTTCATCGTCGTCTTCATTCGTGATTTCCGATGAGAAACAGAGCTTGACAGAACAGAGCTCGTCGGAGGTGTCTTTGGGACTAAAGCAGATATCACCGGCGATGAAATTTGAACTGAAGCAGAGAGAGAAAGCTGGAGTAAAACAGACCGAAGGGAGAGAGGAGTTTGGCAATCACTGTTCACCATCTTCTTGCTCTTGAACTTGACAGTGAAGAAGGGAAGGAAATCGGCACAGTGATATGTTATAATCTCTTGGTCATTAAAATCTGATCGGTTCTTCTCTGTTTCTTTTATGGCTATGCATTCTGAAATCGTTGCTGCTGTGATGTATTTAATTAAAATCTAGTTGTTTTTATCCAAAGTAACTATGAACTAATTTGAACATTTGAACATGAATTAATTAATTAATTGTGTTTAGTGTTATTTTTGTTTATTTAATATGTTCTATTTTGTCTATTTAGTGTTTGATCACCATTAAGCATGAATTTAGGGAATTTAGATCAACCTTGGAAGAAGGATCTTAATTGGACAATAAGATTAAGTAATGTGGGATTAGGATTTATTCTAATTTGTCAATAGGATAGGAATATACCTATTGGACCCATATAATCATATTATAGTGAATTTGAACATTTATTGCCTCTTGAGTAAATTAGTTAGGGATAACAATTTTAACTTGAGAGAGGGGTATAAGTGATTGGAAGATACTTATATCCATTAATAATCCAGATTAACAAATTAACATTAAGTGCTTTTAATTGGCTAAATACATGCTCTAAGACTTAAAGAAGGGATTAGCCACTCTAGGTTGTTTTTATCAATAAAGTCTTTAAATCAGTAGATTTGTTTTTTTTGCATTTGTTTAAATTGTCTTTCAATCTCTTTCTTTGATTTGCTCAACTTAAATGAAAATGGGAATTTTAATGCTTAATTATTTATTACCTTGAATCTCTATAGGATGACCTTGATTTGTTACTATACTATTCCAACGACCCGTACACTTGCGGTGCATATTTAAAATTTAGTAACATCACGTTGTTAGGTCAAAATTAACGATTTTTGTGCGGGATGCTCCTTTTTAATTATTCATTGGTATTTTTACCCATTTAAAAACATATTTGTATCAAACGCTCTTCGGACACTTCATTAGTAAATTTGTACCTTAACCCTATATAATATAATGATACAAAACATATGATATGATTAAATAACTTAATTAGTTTTCTTAACATCTCCAAAAAAAATCAACCATATCTTATATTTAGGAACGGAGAGAGTACTATATATGCACATAAATTCACACAACAAATCTAGATTCCACGTTTTTCTTCAGATAGTTTAGAAGGGGGAACATGTGAAAAAGATTGTTAAAAGAAATTGACTATAGGGATATATAGTGTTCATTTAGAACAACTATTAGAATCCTTAAAAGCAGCTTTTCAATTATGATTTACAGTATACGAGGTAAGTATGTGAGAGAGTTTTATTTCGATTTATATAAAAAAATAGCTTATAAGCAATATCAATGCCATAACAAATATGCCCTATAGTCTAGATCGCTAGACTGAAGGGATTGGAATCTCGACGGGTTTTGCGTAGAATATGGGGTTGGGGTTGGTCCGTTGGTGGTGGACTTTCTATTGCGTTTTACACAAGGGGATCGTTTCTTTCCTTCCCCTATGCATCTTCAATTTTTAGGCTGTAAGGATGTGAATCAAATTTATGTGTTTCTATTGTTACATATGGGTTTATATACAAATACTTACATCTGAAGATTCAGTGAGAAATAGACAAGCCTTTCCTAACTCTGCCTAACCTTATGACTTTGTGTGTTAACATTTAGACTTTGAGTGAAGGAGGAACATGTCGGTAAGGGATTTTGTTGACTTCTAACTCTTAACACTCCCCCTCAAGTTGGAGCATATATATTTATCATGCCCAACTTGTTACAAAGATATTTAACCCGTGTCCTATTTAAGGCTTTTGTCAGAAGATCTGCTAGTTGATCGTCGGACCGTATGTGCCCTGTAGATACAATATTTTCTCTAATCTTGTCACGAATAAAAGGACAATCAATTTCAATGTGTTTGGTACGTTCATGGAACACAGAGTTCGATGCTATATGAAGTGCTGCTTTATTGTCACACCACAGTTTTGCAGGTAATGTTGTGATGATGCCAATTTCCTTCAAAAGCTGAAGTACCCATATAATTTCTTGTACTGACTGTGACATGGCTCTGTATTCCGCTTCTGCACTTGACTTTGACACAATTCCTTGCTTCTTACTTCTCCAAGATATCAAATTTCCACCAATAAACACACAGTAACCCGTAGTAGATCGTCTTGTGGCCTTTGATCCTTTATGATCCGCATCACAAAAACATTCTACTTTAGTGTGCCCATAATCTTTATAAAGAATACCAAGACCTGGAGAGCCTTTCAAATAATGCAAGATATGTTCTAAAGCTTCCTATTATGCCACTGTTGGTGATGCCATGAATTGGCTGAGCCTACTTACTGAGAAGGTTATATCAGGACGAGTTACGGTGAGATAATTTAGTTTACCAATAAGTCTTCTATATCTCTCAGGAAATGGAAACGGTTTTAATTTCTCTGGATCAATCCTCTTCTTTAAATCATTAGGAAGCTCATCAAACATACTAGCATCAAGATCCATAAAGGGATTTGGAATCATGGGAATGCTACTTGGTGTAGCTTCAAGTTTTCCAGTCTCCTTTAAGAGATCGAGAACATACTTTCTTTGAGTCAAAAGAATATCTTTGTTGCTTCTCAACACCTCAATACCAAGAAAGTACTTTAATGATCCTAAATCTTTTGTCTGGAAGTGAGAATTTAGGAAGATTTTAAGTTCTGAGATTCCAGAATAGTTACTTCCTGTAATCACGATATCATCCACATAGACTACTAAAAGAATCATGCCTGCATCAGATTGTTGGTAGAACACAGAGTGATCACACTTGCTTTGATGTAATCCAAACTTCTTGACCACATTACAGAATTTATCAAACCAGGGTTAAGGACTTTGCTTTAGACCATATAGTGACTTCCTGAGATAGCATACTTTCCTAGTCTCCCCCTGAGCAACGAACCCAGGTGGTTGCTCAATATAAACTTCTTCAAGCAGGTCACCATTCAAAAAGGCATTTTTAACATCTAATTGATGTAAAGGCCAATGATATGTTGCAGCTAAAGAAACAAGTAGATGAACCGAAGTAAGTTTGGCCACAGGAGAGAAAGTCTCAGAATAATCAAGTCCGTAAGTTTGGGCATATCCTTTGGCAACAAGGTGAGCTTTTAGTCGTTCTAAGGAACCATCAGCCTTAGTCTTAACAACAAACACCCATTTACATCTAATGGCTTTCTTTCCAGGAGGGAGATCAACAAGAGTCCAGGTACCAGCTGTTTCTAATGCCAAAAGTTCTTCTTCCATTGCGGCATGCCAACCAGGGTGAGCTAGAGCTTGGTGAAGGGAAGTAGGTATGGTAATGGAATCAAGGGTGGCCACAAGGGAAGATGAAACAGGAGACAAAGATTGATAAGATACAAAAGATGAGATAGGATAGGTACAATCAGCATATCGTTTGGGAGGACAATGAGGACGGGTACCTTTACGAAGTGCAATTGGTAGGTCATCAGAAGTATCACCAAGAGAAATAGAAACAGGTGGTTCAGTAACAGCAAGAGGAGGATCGACAGAAACAGAGGCAGGAACTATGGAGGCATCAACAGAGTTAATCGGTGAAGCAGGAGTTGGCGAAGGTGAATCATTATCGACATCAGCATCATTGATGATATCAGGTGCCGGAATAGCATCTTGTACTGGTGAGAGTGGGATTGGATAAAGCAAGACATCATCAAAATTATCCATGACAGAGGGAGAATCAGATTCAGGGAAAGTTTTGAAGTAAGAAGATGACTCATGAAAAATGATATCGGTGGATACAAGGTACCGACGGAGATTAGGAGAGTAACACCGATAACCTTTCTGAACTCTTGAATAGCCAAGAAAAACACATCTTAGGGACTTAGGATCAAGTTTGCTAACACTAGGACGGACATCCCAAACAAAACAGACACAACCAAAGATTTTAGGTTCAACAGGAAAAAGCTTAGGGGAAGGAATCAAAACGGAGTAAGGAATATCCCCACCAAGAACAGCCGAAGTCATGTGATTGATGAGGAAACAAGCAGTAGAGATAGCATCAGCCCAAAAACTTTTAGGTACTGAGGAATGAAACATGAGAGCTCGGGCAGTTTCCAAAAGATGACGGTTCTTCCTTTCAGCAACACCGTTTTAAGTAGGTGTATTAGCACAAGAGGATTGGTGAAGAATACCATTAATTTGCATGTAATCGATGAATGGGGTGGAAAAATATTCTTTCGCATTATCACTTCGTAAGATTTTCACAGGAGTGTTAAACTGGGTTTGAATTTCAGCACAAATGACGAAAATGAGTAAACAATTCAGAACATTGTTTCATTAAATAAAGCCAGGTGGTTCGGGAAAAATCATCAACAAACGTGACAAAATAATGATAACCAGTCTGAGACGTGACTGAACAAGGACCCCAAACATCAGAATGTACTAACTCAAAGGGGGACGCAACCCGTTTATTGATGCGAGGTGCTAAATGAATATGATGATATTTGGCAAACTGACATGACTCACAATCTAAAGTAGACACAGAAGAAAACTGAGGATACAATTTTCGGAGAGAAGAAAGCAACATATGACCTAGATGATAATGAACTTCAAAGAGAGATGACCCACCAGAACAAGAATCAGAACGTGGCACCTGATCATCAAGGATGTAATGTCCACCAGATTCATAGCCTCTACCAATAATTTGCTTCGTCGATAGATCCTGAATTAAACAATAGTCAGGGAAGAGTGAGATAAAACAGTTTAACTTACGAGTGAGTTTACTTGGAGATAGAAGGTTAAAGGTGAGATCTGGAACGTTAAGAACAGAGGATAATAAGAGGGATACAGTTGGTTGAACAGTGCCAGAGCCAATAACACGGATGGTAGAACCGTTGGCAACAAATATGGATGACTGGTTGGCATAGGGGGCATATGAAGAGAATAAGTGATGATTACCTGTCATGTGGTCGGTAGCACCAAAATCAATTATCCACTTAGTTGAAGCAGTAGTTAAGCCAGAGGATATAGTACCTGTTGCTAGAGCTCCTGCAGAAGAAGATGTAGATCCAGAATCAAGGGGACCAGATGTCTGGGTAATATGAGCAAGGCCGCGCTGTTGATCACGCTGCTGTTTATTTTGCAATTTTTGACAATTTTTCTTAATGTGGCCAGGTTCCTTGCAATAATTGCATATAATACTACCAAAATTGTTATTTTGTTTGTACCCATAATTCCTGTTCTCAAAGGGACCGCGCCCAGCTAGAGCACTGGCAGTTGGATCAACAGACGAGTGAATTAAGCTATCAGCACGAAGAACCCGAGAGAAAACATCTTCAAGAGAAGGAAGCTCTTGACTAGACAGAATCTGAGAACGAATAGTCTCATAAGACGTGTTGAGAGCTTTAAGAAAACTCAAGATAGCCTGAAGTTCCAAGTTCTTGATTCGAGTTGGGAGATCTGCTTGTGGGGACATAAGTACTTTCATTTCCTCATACATCCTCTTGAAGTCTAAAAAAAAATCTTTCAAAGGACGATCTTGCTGTTGAGAACGATAAAAACCTTTACAGATTTCATGAACCCGAGTAATATTTCCTTTTCCAGAAAACATAAATTCAAGATAACTCATAAGTTCTTTGACAGTGTTACAATGACTCACTGAAGATAGAATCTGTGGTTCAATAGAATTTCAAATTTGAAACAGTAGTCTAGCATCTGCTCTTTGCCAAGTCAAAAGTTTTGTTTCGTTACCAGAAGGAGGATCCTCGGATAAATGAGTTTCCATCTCTATGCCCAAAATATACACTCTAACAGTTTTGTTCCAATCACTATAGTTAGTCCAGCTCAACTGTGAGGCAGTAATCTTAGCAGACATAGGTAACATATTGGAATTCTTTGAGTCTGCCATTGATAATGCTTAAAGAACACACAACAGAATACAAATGGAGCAGTAAAAGATAGTCACACGGACAATGTTCACAAAATAGCAAAGTGGTACAGATTGTCGAATCAATTAGGATTGGTAAAATATCATAAACCAATCAAGACAAATTCTCATAAAGAAAAGAATTATCACAGATTACCGAATAATCAAGATTGTCACGAACCAATAGGCAAAAATATGTGCTATCACAAAAGAAACAAGGGGCCCACAGAGATAAGAATAATAACTCAAAAAAGGGAACCTGGATAGAGAATAGAGGCAACGAGCGTTGAGTCAGAGGCAAAGAATAATACTCAAAAATTCAACTTGATCGGATGACCACACCACTTCAGAGGGAGATAGAGCATGAAGAGTCGATCAGGGCGCTCAAATCGCCGTCGCCAACGGAGACCGGAGCCGCCGTCAAGTGCCACACGTGGATCTTGGTGGTGAAGCTAGAGGTGGCGTGTGTGACGTCACTGGTGGTCGGAATGAGACCAGATTTTGGTGACCGACCGATTTTGAGCTTCTGAGCATACTGAGATGGCGCATGTAGTTGGTAGTGGCTAGAGATGAGAGATCTGAATTTTCTGGTTCAACGTAGATACAAATTTGCCTAAAGGAACTCAGAACTGAAGAAACAGAGAGTTTAACCGAAAGCAAAAAGAAATCAGAATCGGACTGAAGCAGAGGTATTTCACTCTGATACCATGTAAGGAAGTGAATCAAATTCATGTGTTTCTATTGTTACATATGAGTTTATATACAAATACTTACATCTGAAGATTCAGTGAGAAATAGACAAGCCTTTCCTAACTCTGCCTAACCTTATGGCTTAGTGTGTTAACATTTAGACTTTGAGTGAAGGAGGAACATGTCGGTAAGGGATTTTGTTGACTTCTAACTCTTAACATAGGCAGTAGATATTAGGGAGAGAAGAGAAAACAAATGGGATTTCGGCAAGGGACGCAGAAGGTATTAGGGCGGTTGGATATCGGGTCATCGGATACTTTCTTCTTTTCTTTTTCACAACAAATATAATATGTTAACCTTATGTTATCCACTACAATATTTGTAACTAATGAATTATATACCCGTCTCGTGTTTTTTTTTCCTAACATAATTTCGAATATGTTCTTTTATCAAAAAAAAAAAAAGGAATATCAAGGTTTTTGTTTCTTAAGGTTGTCAACAAAATTATTGAGGAAGGCATCATTTCTGCTTTTAATTCATATGATTCTATCTTTACGTTTAAATTCTTTCACATTCAAAACAGGAAGCACGAATGGACATTTTCTCTGTGGTTGCCAAGAAGGTTGTCGATGCCTTTTGGATGCCATTTCGGCACCCATTCTTAGGCAAGTTGGATATGTGTCATTCTACAAAGACAATTTCAGAACATTGAAGGATATGGTTCAGGAGCTGAATGCATTACGAGAGAGAGTGATCCATAATATTGAATCAGCAAGAAGAGAAGGAGAAGTGATTGAAGATGAAGTGGAGATATGGCTGAACAGAGTTGATGAGGTTTTACAAGACGCAGATCAACTTCATAATGATCCACGCAATGATAGTGCAGTGTGTTCTCCATTGTCTTTTCCTAATTTGAGGTCACGATATCAAGTTAGTCGACAAGCAAAGAAATTGACATATTATCTCCTTGAACTTTCAGCAGTAGGCAAAAGGAGATTCGATCATGTAACAAAAACACATAGTAAGGAGTCTGAGTCAAGGAAGATGATGAAAGAGGATATTATGCGGGCTTTGAGTGATCCCAATGTAACCAGAATAGGGATCTATGGAATCAGAGGGGTGGGAAAGACCGTTCTAGCTGTACAAGCAGCCCAACTAGCAAATGGTGAAATGTTTGATGCAGTGTATATAATTACTGTATTCCAATCTCTAGATGTTGAAAGAATTCAGTATGAGATTGGCGATTTACATGAGAGGATAAAGAAGGAGAAAGTATCCTCATCATATTAGACGATGTCTGGGAAGAAATTGTTTTGGAAAGGTTGAGGATTCCTTTAGCAGATGATATTTACAATGGTTGCAAATTGTTGTTGACTTCAAGGAATCCATATGTCTAACAAAATTTCTTGCTGATGTTCTAAGCGATGAAGAATCATGGAGCTTATTCCAGAGTAGAGCTGGTGATGTCGCCAAGGATGCCAATCTGCAATACATAGCCATCCAACTGGCCCAAAGATGCGCAGGCTTGCCCTCTGCAATAGTCACAATGGCAGCGTCATTACGAGGGAGGGGTATTTCTTCCTGGAAAGAGGCCTTGAGGATCCTCGATGAGAATAATCATATTGGAATGAAAGAAACAATTTATTCAATTATGGAATTTAGTTACAATCAATGGCAAGATGATGAAGTGAAGCAAGTATTCTTGCTTTGTGGACTACATGGCCATCCATTTCTGTCAGTGACTTGTTGAAATATATAATCGGTTTGGGTGTGTTCAAGCATGTAATTTGCATTGATGATGCCAGAAGCAAACTTGACAGAATCATTGCGGACTTGGAGAAGTCTTCTTTGTTGCTTCGAAACAGCGCAAGAGAGGTCAGCATGCATGACCTTATTCACGAAGTAGCTTCCTCAATTGCAACTAGAGATGGGCATGTATTAATGATGGAAAGGACTGCTCCGCTGGAATATTGGCCAAGCGAAGATTTTCTTAGAAGATGATCCTAGATAATCTTGGAGGGTAATTATATCCAAAAACTTCCTGAAAGGATAGATTGCCCCAATCTATATTTCCTATACTTAAACACCAATGACAACCGCACTTTAAAAATTCCAGATTCCTTTTTTTAAGGAATGGGAAATCTTCAAGTGTTGGTTTTCATATGCGTGATCATGTTTTCATTGCCAGCATCTCTTGTTTCCCCGGCCAAACTTAAAACATCGTGTTTCAATCAATGTTCTTTGCAAGGCTTGGTTGGAATAGGAGCCTTGAAAAGCTTATAAATTCTTTGCTTCTTCCAATCATATTTACAGAAGTTCCCAGGTGAAATAGAGCAGTTGACTAATCTAAGAATGTTGGATTGAGTTCTTTTGAAATTGAGGTCATCCCACCCAACATCATCTCTAACGTGACCAAACTAGAGGAGTTGTATATGGGTAGATCAATTAAGTGGGACGTTGAAAGTTTAGCTATGCAAAAAGAAAATGATATTCTTGCTGAACTTGCGAATTTGACAAACTTGACTACCCTAGAACTTCAAATTCGTGAGACTTGGATTTACCGTGGAGCATAATATTTGAGAAGCTAGAAACATACAACATAGTTATTGGAGACAAATGGGGATAGTGGGACTCAAATGGGACCTCGAGATTGTTAAAGCTAACTCTAGATCCCAACATTCATTTGGAACAAGAGATTACCGAATATTGTATCATCATTTTGAATATGTTGTAGTCTAATTCATTAAATCAAAGTATTAGATTCATTCTAACAAAATATCCTTTTTTATCTCAACAAAAAGTCATGTCTGTATGTTATTCCAAGTAATGAGTGTAAAAAACAAAAAATACAAACATGTGGAGTTGCAAATCATAGAACTCACCCAGATATGTTGAGTCTCATTGGTGAGTTCCCAATCCCAGTATGGTGCAGCAATGGTCTTAGTTTGTTCAATTCATTCTAGTTACAGATTTTCATAAAATGAAACAGAAAAACCCTGAAATCACATAACCCAAATGATGTACAATGAGATGCTTTTATAGGATCTTAGGAGGGACAAAGCTCGAATCACAGTAATAGATTGAGAAATTAAATAGTAGATTACCTCATTTAATAATAAATTCTGTCATTTATTTAAAAGACAGAAATGAAAGTTAAGAAATAAATATTTATAAGATTTTACAGAATAATAAAAGAATTAATGAGAACATGTCCGGAGCTTACATGAAATAAAAATACAACTCTTGAAATCAAGATCCGAAATTATAGGAATTGGGTGTTTGTGGGATTATTTGATTTAATTCTACAACTGTATCCTAGGAAAAAAAAAGGAGAAATTGATTAAGAAGAACTTGCTCTAAAAAAAAAAAGCAAACGATTACAGCGCAAGAAAAAAAAAATTCATTAAAAGACCATGCCTAGCCCTTAAAAATGGCTCCTGTAGTATATTTTTTGAAACTCAGCTTCATTGGAAAGGAGAAAAAAAGCATCAAGAAAAAGAAAGAAGAAAAATAATATGACAAAACCATATTTGCAAATGGCGATGGGAGGGAAATGGAAGACCATATCAATGCTCATAAAAATCGACCGTAAAAATCAAATTCAATCACTATATCAAAAAACTGAAATTCACAAAAGGAAAATAAAAAATGAAGGGCATTCAAGAAGGATTAATTGGAAAAGAAAGGGTACCTTTACTTGTGTTTTAGCTGCATCAATATGGCAAGGTCTTTCAAAAGCTTTAGTGGCACTGGCCCTTTGATTCTTAGAATCTTGTTCAACTTTCCTTTCCTTCTCCAATTTCAACCAGGCCATCCCCAATCTAATGAAGAGTGAAAAAAATAGGAAATGACTTGAACGTTTTCTTTGAACTACTGTAACAAAAAGAAAACAGAAGGCAAAAGAAGAAGGGGAGAGATCAAAGACGAAGGGAAGAATGACAGAAGAGTACAAACCTTCTTAGCATCGAGAAGCTGCAAAAGAAAAGAACTAGAAAACTTCACCGACGATGACGACAGAGGGAACTAGGCTTGAGCGGAGTTCAATTTTCGGACATTTATATAGAGAGGGTTTCATGGATTAGCAAGTCGATTGCGTCCTTTTATAAATGCTGAATAACTGTTAGTTATTTGACATGATATGCTAATAATGACAATTTTTATTAAATAATCATTATATATTTGATACTCCCTCCGGTCCTATTTATAAGCAACTTTCTCTCTTATAAGGATGGTTCCTTTTATAAGCAACTTTCACTTTTTGTCTGAAACTATAAGCTTCTTTTTTCTATTTTACCTTTATTAAATATTCATTCTCTCTCCTATACTCTTTTAATAAATAGGGGCATATATGGAAAAGACATGACATTTTTAACACACTTATTGCTTTTAACTACCAACTCATTTTGCGCAATCAAGGAGAAAGTTGCTTATAAATAGGATCAGAGGGAGTAAATTTTATTTTGGAGATTGCATAATAATCAACCACCACATATATTAAGAGCAACAACCAGAAAGCTGAACAGGCGTGTCCTTGTAAATTGTTGTTTGTTGAATTCGTGATAACTGGATTTACAAAACTTTTCATATGAGTTTAATTAGAGATTTATGAAAAGGTACTTTAAATAAGAGTAGTTGGGGAAGAAAGATTGTTTGAAAGTGTTATATGACCGTTATTTCCTAAGAAACGTCGTTTTTGTGATTTATACTTTAAGGTCAATTGTTACAATCATTATGCTTTTGTTTCGCAGTTATAAGTTTGGAAGCCAAATCGTTTGTAATTGTTCCATGACGATTATTTCATAAGAGCTGTCATTTTTGTGATTCAATAAATGATGGTCCGTTATATTTTTGTTTTTGTGAATTCCGCCTCTCCATACATGATGATACGCATATTTAATCGTTAAGTTTTAGTCTTATATATTCTTGTTTGACCTTTGTCTTGACATACATAATGTTTATTTATTGTAACCATTGTTTATTAAACACTATATATGCGCGAATCTATTGTAGTGTCTATTGAAATGTTTAGATCAAGTTTAATTTCGTTTCAAGTTAGAAACAAAAAAAACGCACTTAAGTTATTTTCCGATTTCTAATTAGGGTGTTAGTGCTTTTTTCCAAGTTCAACACACACACACACACACACACAAAACGTCCCCCACAACGTACAACGGAGCCTATTTTTTCATTCAAAAAAATATAAAGCTCTACAATAAGCTTCCATATAACGTATAATATAATTAATTTTGATAAAAATCTTACATATAAGATTGAATTTTGATAAAAGTGAAATTAAACTTTTGTGGATATTAATTAAGAATACTCTTCATGGATGGCCTGCGATCCAATTAAATTTCAACCCATTTTTGCTTGCCACGTTTAGAGGGTTCCTCCAACTCCTCGATCCCAAATAACCTTCAAGTAAGTCTACCGTGAAAAAAAAGAACAACGGAAATAATAAATAAGACACTCCTCCCGTCTTGAAGGTAAAAACTAACACATGGGTTTGTTCTAATTCTAAACATAAGAGATGTCAATTCAATATGCCTTCTCAATTTATAATTTTTTCCCATAACTCACATATTAACTCCATCTATTCGTTGTACATATTAAGGTTCAACATGGCAGATGTTTGTTTAGCTATCATTAGAGCAAGGTGACATTACTCCGAATGGGACATTAAACTTCGCTATACACCGCGACACACAATCAGGTGTGCTGATTACCTAGCCCGGGACGCTCAGAACTTGGTTCAGCGGATGGTTATCTTGCCAGTACCTCATTCGGGGTGTATCCCTCTAATGCAGGAAGACTTGCTCCAGTCATTTTGACTTGTTTTGATGTTTAATATGTTTTATTGTATCTATTATTTAAGTTAGCTTGGCCACTTTATGTATAAAAAAAAAAAAAAAAAAGAGCAAGGCGACATTACTCCTATTTGATACTTTTGAGTTAACATTGAACCCAAAAGGCTTTTGCAAAAACATTGGACCTTAACTTTTTTTTTTCCCCATTGAGGATAAAAATGCCCAAAATTCCCTTGCTTTATTTTTGTTTAAAGAAACTCAAACGTAGGCGGCAAGGTGATGGGCTGCCAAAGCTCCAGTAGCAAGCTCCAGAGAACCGCCAAAGCTCCAGCAAAGAATATTGTTTTTATAAAGAAGGTGGCAAAAGGGGGTGTTTGAATCCCATGACCCTTCGGCTCACCAAAAGGTTTGAGACTACCATGCCATCAAACGGGCCCATTTATATATGTTGTACAAAATTCATGTAATAAAATAAGTTTCCTAATTTGCATCATAATTCCCTTATTTGTGTTTATTAATTTGCTAATTATAGTTATTCTTATGCGTATATGCACTGGTAAAAGTTTAGGAATCTGAAAACGAGAGATGTATGATTCCCATTTTTTCAGATTTATCCTAAATTTCAACCATGAGCATGCGCATTAGACCAATTACAATTAGCAAATTAACAAGTACAGATATGGGAACTAACAACTCTTGTTTAATTTTTTTATATTCGCTTCCAATACAAAGTCATCTCTTTTTTTTTTTTATATATAGAAAAAAAAAATTTAGGGGGGGTTGGATTCAGGGAGTTCATCAGGCTATGACGTGCCTCAATGCTCAGAGTGTTTACCATCATAGAGGTACTTATAGATTGCCCACTAACAAGGTCCTCACACTGGTAGCGGGATTTGAACTCGCGACTTTGTGGGTTATGACCTAACTCCCTTCCAACGGTACCAATCTTTGTTGGCTCCAACACAGAGTCTTAATAACCCCAAGTTTTCTTCACCAGTTAACAATTGAAGGAGACCTTTTACTCAAAAAAGAAATAAAGAGAGAAAACGTACAGTAGAAAGAGACACATAAATTGGTAATTTACAAGCAACAAACTCATGAAAATGCTGCAAATATAGCTTGATATGATACCGGATACCCATGCTGCTAGCGTTCTCTCTCTCCCAGTCTTTGAACTTCAAAAGGATCTTCAAATACTGCAACCTTCATAACTTCATTTGATACATGCATGCATTAATGCAATTCCGTTTCTACTTCCTCAAAACTCCAACTTGTCCTTTTCATCCCCTAGTATAACCAAATATTAAATGCAATTAAAAAAAATTGGAATCATACATATTCATATGAATTATGAGTTAATTTGAGTAAATGCGTATGAAGTCTTTCCTACTCAGCACTGAAAATTTTAACGAACATTCTTTAACACATAAATTTAAATATTTTTCCCATATTATAAACAGTCTCAAAAGCCATATCACTACTTTTAATCTACAATCGTTTTTTAAGATAGATTTTGACTCAAATAATTTTTCTTTAAATTTAGAAAAATAAAGTTATAGATGTTAAAACTTTCAATTTAAGATCAAATAACGTAAACCATATTTAATGGAACAAAGCAATTTTTTCGCCCAGAAAAATTTTTCTTAAAGATTCAAGTTCATCATCGTATACCTGTGACGAACTTTCAGCAGCGACCTGATGACGGTGGAGGCTGTTTCCAGGGCTGCTCTGGTCAGTTTTCCAAACCTCGTTTTTAAGTTTCTCTGAGACAAAACCATAGAGAAAATGAATTAGAGAAATTTACTGTGATATTTATATTACTATGATGAATCAACCAAAACAAAAAGAAAAATGGTGACTTTTAGAGTATTTTAATGACGTACCATGATCTTTGTGCAAGGATTTTATTGTCTCGTTCAGGTCTCCTCGCCAGAATTTATTAACATATGTCACATAAACTTCCTTCAGTTTTGGAGTCTTGGGAGGAAAAGGCCGTATAAATGTGAGCATGTTTGGAACATCCTCCACTCTAACCATCTTTAACTCGCCGAATTCATGAGCAAAACGAACAAAATTAACCATATTTCCACAGAAACTCGTGAGTCTTGGCAGACGTTTGAGTACAAGTGTCTCCAAATTCGGGAGCATGGACACTGTTAGATATCCTCCTCCACTTCTATGATTAAGAACTTGAACCATATTTTCACATTTATATAATGTTAGAGATTTCAGAGAGGAGAGGTGTCGAGCCACTGAAATGGAGCATAAGTACTCGATGCTCTCGCAACCGATGATTTTAAGTGATGTCAGCTCTTGGAACACCGGAATCTGAGGTTCCTGATTCCATAGTTGCATCTTGGGTAAATCACTCAATTCCAGTGCTTGCAATCGAGGCAGTAATATCGTTTTGCCATGCCCAAATGGTGAATCCTCCTCAATGTCATATAGCAGTTGATGCGATTCCTCTGGGCTTTCGGGGGAATCCTACGGCATTAGATGGTAATGTGATTAGTAATTGGCACAAAGATGAAGATATAATAGGAAAATATATAATAAATACAGTTACCTTATCCATGAAATTGTTAGCTTTAACTGAAACATTCCTTGAAAATGTTTTGATCGCAGAACAGTTAACTATTCTCACTTTATTGAGTTCAGGGAATTCAAATGCCTCCAAGGAGAAGCTTGATAGCCTTGGCAGATTTTCTAGAATGATGGATTCCAAATTAGGGAAACATTTCTCCTCCACATTTATTTTTGTGTCAACGAAAATATCTTCCAAATTTTGACAGTCTGAAATATCAATTTCTGTCAAGCTGGGATAGTTGTACGGTAATAATAGGCGTTGAAGAGAATCACAGCCTTTTAACCTTACAGTCGTCAGGTTTTGAAAGGCCGTGATTGAATGATTCTCACTCATCAGTCGAAACACATCAGTCAGTGAACTACAATTCCTCACAATGAGTGTCACCAACTTCTCCGACAATTTTGGCAGCATACTTGAGGGAAATATATATATCAGTTTGCTGAAGGAATCCACTTCTACCTCTTTTAGCTCGCAATCTGTTATATTCATATTAGAAACCCAGCCCTTCCATATCTCCTCAAAAGTTTTGTCGCCCACCAGCTTCAATGTCTGTAATTTCAAGCACGCCTCCTGCAGGAAGAAGCTTCATAAATGAATTGAAATATTCACTTGATTAACTTTCCTTTTTTCCCCAAATAAGGCCTATCACCATCACTATTACATACTGAGCACTGAATTTCACATTAATTTGAGTGCATACTTTACAATTCTTTATATGCATGCTTACTTTGTCGGGATACTCAGAGGACAAAAAAAGATACATGATAAAATTAAGAAAATCAAAGTTAAAATCTTAGCGGATTCAAGATATAACATACGCACCATCTTCTCATCCCGCGGCACATGATAAGATGTCCCTTCATTGTTTGTCTGGTTGCTTAAGAATCCGGTAGTAAATGCATTCAATTCGGGACATTTTTCTATTCTCAAACTCCGCAAATTAGGAATTGTTAGATTGCAATGGCCTGAGTTGAATTTGGTCAACTTTGGGAGTCTTAAAAGTTGAAGATCATCTAAATTACAGAACAATCTCCCCTGCATTTCCACATTCTCCTCAATAACTTGTTCTATCATCTTACATGATTCTATTTTTAGTATGACAAGTTTTTCCAGTAAAGTAGTCGGAAATGGACCCTTGAGGAAGTTGCACTCGATGATTTCTAACTTAATTAGATTACCAAGTTTGACAGTCCCCAAAATTATTGGATCATTGTCGCATATGTAATTCAACTTAGGCAGACCATTCAATGTCATTGTTTGTAAATTGGGGAATAATATACGAGGTCCTTGTTTATCAGGAGCCAAATCTCCAATGTCGAAAATTTGTTCCAGCAGTTTGCAGTTTCTTATTGTTAGTTCTTCAAGCCCATGTGATCGGCCGAGCAAAGTAATGGACAAAAATCTGGTTAACTCTTGATCGCACTGCAAGGCTTCTAGAATTTTCAGTTTTTTGAAAGATGAAGGTTCAAGCTTCATTTCCATATATTTCCTCAATTCCTCTGAGTCTTTGACTTTTAATTCTTCTAGTCTGGAAAGTTCATCCTATAAAATATACCAATTAGCAAGTATTCGTGAATATAATTAATAACAAGTCAATGAGAGATAGTTGAAATAATAATTCCTGAAAAATATCGATAGAAAAATATCCTGTCGATACATAAACAAGTCCTCATGCCCAAGCCCATACTATCATACAAGGAAATATTACAATTAACATGGACAATTTGTAAGATCAAAATAATGGTCAATCCAATAATGAATGAAAAGATATATAGAATGCAAGATATTTTTTAAGAAAACTCCAATAATTTGATTAATTAACCTGTTGGTGCAGTTACTGAAAAAGTCATCCATAAATTCAAATGATTCTATACGTAATGGGACTGCAACAGAGAATATATATATATGGGGGAGATTACGTACCGTCAACTGGAAGAGATGTATAATGTTGATCTCTGGATCTTCATTATTGGCCCATGTATTGCACTCAATCACCTCCACAGATGTCAAGAGAGGTCGCTCTATCATTCCCAACGATTCCTGCGGAATCCTGGGACACTCAACGACTCTTACCCTCTTCAATGAAAGCCATTCAACCGTACACCCATCCTGGCAGCATCCACTGAAATTGGGTAACTTCTCAAGAATCAGACTCTTCACCTGAGGCAACTGATGAACCATATTATCAGACTTGTTCGTTTGTGTCTCATCTTCACCTCCAAAAATTCGTTCCAACATGTCACAGTCACTTATCTCAATATTTTCAAGTTGCTGCAGATTCTCGACGACGTAAAGAGGAAGAACATATCTTAGCTGCTTACAGCTCCAAACTATTAGCTGATTCAACATTTTAAAGCTCAATGTTCTCTCAGGAAGGTTCGGGCCTACTATGCTTCTCAATTTACCAAGGTTGCGCAAGTGAAGTTGACGCAAATCAGGTAGTAATTCACCATAATTTTCATGTGCCTTACGATCTTTTTTCTCTTTTTTGGCAATGGCAAATAAATATTGGAGATCATTGCAGTCTTCAATTTCCATTGTTTCCAAATTTTGCAGAGGTGCCCTTGCGTTATGAGATAGAGTCGTATGCGAAAAAACAACCAGCATTGTGCTAGCCATACTGATAACCTTCAAATGCTTCAAGCCTTTGAAAAGAGCCTCCTGCAGCCAATCAATCAGGTCATATCAGACAAAAGCTTAACAAATCAATTGAACTAATAACTTCGATAACTTCCATTCCTCCCTCCACCCAAATACGGGCATATCACCATCACTATTATATGCATCCTATTTCAGACTGTAAAGTGAAGAAAGAAAACAACAAAAAAAGAGAAGAGGGCGGAGCTTGCTGCATTTATTTTCTTGCAACACTTGCTAAATTAATAGCAGTAATTTATTTTCAACGTGTTAAATAATTTCAGATGCTCCCGTAGTTCTGTGATGGGACTGCAATAGAGAACACACATACTCTTTTAGTCCTATTTATAGAATACTTCTAACATTTTTCACACCTATCAAAGAAAATCTTAAACATATTAGCTCTCCTTTAAAATTCAACAACCTTTCAACTCTACCCCTACTTAATGTACATAATACCACATGAGAATAAAGTCAACACAATAATAAATGAAGGACTAAATTGTACATACACCTCAACAACTTAATGAGGTGGCTTATAAACAGGACTAAAAAAACAAAATGTCTCTCTTTGCCCTACAAATAGAACCAAAGCAGTATATATAGGCGTGGGAGACTACTTACCGTTAACTCGAAGAGATATTGAATGAGGCTCTCTAAATCTTCATTATTTGCCCGTATATTGCAGTCAATCACCTCCACTGATGTCAAGAGAGGTTTCTCTATCTTTCCCAACGATGACTTCTGAACATTGGGACACTCAACAACTCTTACCCTCTTCAACGAAAGCCATTCAGCCGTACACCCATCCTGGAAGCACCCACTGAATTTAGGTAACTTCTCAAGAATTAGACTCTTCACCTGAGGCAACTGATGAATATTTTCAGTTTTTGTTTCATCCCTCATTTGTCTAACTTCTTCATCTTCAAAAACTCTTTCCAACATCTTACAGTCACTTATAACAATGTGTTCAAGTTGCTGCAGATTCTCGAGGACATAAAGAGGAAGAACATATCTCAGTTGGTTACAGCCACAAACTTTTAGATGCTTCAACATTTTAAAACTCAATATTCTCCCAGGATGGTTCAGGCCTACTATACTTCTCAATTTACCTAGGTTGCGCAGGTGAAGTTGACGCAAATAAGGTAATAATCCACAATAATTTTCATGCATTTTAAGACCTTCGATTACGAACAAATATTGGAGATCATTGCAGCCCACAATTTCCATTGTTTCTAAATTTTGTAGAGGTACCATCCCGTTGGATAGAGCCGTAATAACCAAAAGCATTATTCTCGATACACTGATCAGCTTCAAGTGCCTCAAGGGATGAAAAAGAGCCTGCAGCCAATCAGACCATGTTAGAAAATTTTACTATGCTAGTGCATTTTGCTTCATATATCAAGTGATAAGTTTGAAGAAACAACTCTAATAGAAAGTGTACAGATTTCCTATTTTTTTCCTTTAAGAAAATTGTAATATAATAAAGCATGGAAAGAGTTGTGATGAAGATGAAATGTATAGTAGCTCATATGTCATGCAGCAAAGAAGCAGATCTTCTCATTTCCGGTTTGTCACTATTCAGGTTACCATTCCCCAACATTAGGTGGATTGCACTAGTGACAAAGTAATTTCCTTAAATGGGGGAAGTTGTGGGCTTTACCCTTCACATGATTTGTTTAACCCCATTTTCAATTCAAAAAAACTTCCATTCAGTATAGTAAATTCATATATATGGTATCTTTTTGTCCATATATAACTACAATAAAAACAGTGGAATAGCGATGAAATTATACGATTCCATCGTTAAATAGGTTATCACTAATTATTTAGCGATGAAATTCTGTTACTAATTAACAGTTTTTTTGTGGCATGAATTTTATACAAGTAACTCATCCATATATAAACAAACTGCTAATTCTATTAGTAATTAAATGAGTATTTATCAATGTAAATTAATTAAAAAGTTGAATTTTTTTGTCTATTGTCAAAACACTACTTTTTTAGCCATAATCACCGTAACATATTTGAAATGCTAGTTTAAAAATTCAAAAGTTGGTAATGCTCTGCACGCGCATGAATGAGAGAGAGAGAGAGAGAGAGAGAGAGAGAGAGAGAGAGAGAGAGTTTAAGACACTTGATAAATACGAGGGACGGGATTGTCTCCTGGGGCACCTCTCCAGCACTCTCCATCTTTTGGGCATATTTTTCTGAAAGTTTTACCATTCTACCACATATTTCAAAGGGACATGAGAGAGCACAGGAGAGACAGACAAGAAAGAATTCATTTCCTAACCTAAATACCATGTGGTTATATGTTAACACTTAACGGTATATAATGATCAAATGTACTCTTCACAATACTTCAATATAATACAAGACATATGAAATATAAGAATAAGAAAGAACTAGCGCGCGCGCGCCCACTCACACACACATATATATACCTTTTCGTTGGCAAACAATGTTGGCACATCATAAGATCCAAAGTTGCCATCAGAACAGGAGCCATTTATTGCTGGTAAATGTTGCAAAGTGAGGGAGCGCACTGGAATAGACTTGATCTCATCAATTGTTGTGCCACTATCCAGAAGTACTATATTCTTCATGGAACTACATTCAGGAACTTCAATCTCAACAAGTTGGAAAAATTTGTTAATCTTGGAAATCGAGAAGAGATATTCTAATCGGCCACATTTTTTAACCTTGATGATGACTTTAAGTTTTAGAATGGAATCAATGATCAGTTGGTCAAGGCATATCTCTTCCAAGTTATTGAGATTGCCCATATACAATTCCTCAAGCTCGGTCAAGTTGGACAAAATGTTGGGCAGAATTACCTCATCATCAATTTCAAAATAACTCAAATCCAACATTTTTAGATGAGTCAATTGCCCTATTTCAACAGGGAACTCTTTTATGGATGATTCGAAGAAGCTAAGAATTTCTAGATTTGTCAAGGCTGCTATTCTGGTCATATATCCCAAAGAACATGCATTCAAACACAATGTTTTAAGTTTGGTTAGGGAAACAAGAGATGTGGGTAGTTCAGGTTGTATAACCATGCCCACTAAATCTAACACTAGAAGATTTGTCATTCCTTCAAAAAAGGAATCTGGAATTTTCAAAGTGCGATTATCAGTGCCATCTAAGTGCAGCAATTCTAGATTGGGGCAATATAACCTTTTAGGAAGCTTTTGGATATAGTTACCCTCCAAGATTATCTGAGAACATCCTCTGAGAAAATCCTTTCTTGGCCAATCTTTCAAAGGAACAGTCCTTTCCATGGCGAAAATATGGTCAGATGCAACTGATTTTGCGAAGCCCCAGAGTTGGTCATGCATTTGGACATCTCTCTCATCATGGTCAAGCACAAGAGAAGACTCCTTCAGCTTACCAATGATTTTCTCAAGTTCTTGTCGTGCATCATCAATGGAATTTATATGTTTGAATACACCCAACCCAATTACATATTTCAACAAATCATTAACCAAAATGGATTTTCCATATACTCCACAAAGCAAAAATATTACCCGCACTTCATCTTCCAATTCATTGTAAATAGATATCAGAGATGAATGATCTATTTCCATCACTGTCTCATTAACGCCAGTGGCCTGATCTCCCACTTGTTCAAGCTCATATATCCCTGCTTCGTTCACTTGGGGTTCTCTCGGAGC
This sequence comes from Inga oerstediana, assembly GCA_963210345.1. NCBI lineage: Eukaryota > Viridiplantae > Streptophyta > Magnoliopsida > Fabales > Fabaceae > Inga > Inga oerstediana. Next base: position 13,949,264 of record OY723404.1, on the reverse strand, counting down.
TGACACAATTTCCTCCTCCGTTACCTCAACAAGATTGGAATCCGCATCATTATGATCCACTACAGCAGCAGCGGAAGCCACCGAATCTGCCGCCATTCTTGCTCCCTGGATAGGTTGCAACAAAGTTGAAACATTTCTTATTTAATAATATCTCCCTCCCTTGTTGATCATAGGATAAAGTCGATTTTTTTTAAAAAAAAAAATTAAGAAAATTAAATAAGTTATTTAATTATATCATATGTTATGTATCATTAAATTATATATTAATTTATTAGTCAAACTAATTAATTTAAAGAAAAAAATATAAATATAAATATTCTAAAGTAATTTAATTAGTTTCCTTAATTTCTCCAAAAAAATCAAATTTATCTTATAATTAAGACCGGAAGGAATATCATTTTATCTTGTTTCAAAAAAATATATTAACTAAAATCAGAAATGAGTATATTAATTGATGAAAGGACGAACTTAAAAAAAAAAAAAAAAGCGTATTTAAGTTTAACGCTCCAAATCACACTAATAGATTCTTATTACGTGCCCTACCAATATAAAAAGAGTAAAATACATTAACTATCTCTTTATTTTACAAAACCTCTTTCTATTTTAAAAATTTATATAGACTTCTTTTAAAATTAAAATATATATTACATAAACTTCCTTTATTTTTTTTAAGCTTATTTCCATCCAAGACTCTTAAACTCAGGTTTTGACCAAAATACCTTCATTTAACAAAAAAAAAATTATTTAAACATTCATATTTGTCGGGAAAACTTAGATAACCAAAAAAATTATATTATATCAAATCTTTAATATAACATATTATTCATAATGCAAATTATACTACGAACAATATCTTTATATTAAGAATCAGAGGTAATAATAGATAATGTGTTCGAACTAAAAAAAAGTAATAGATAATGTTATAAAATTTATTAACTGGGATTACATTATAAAATTTATAATTTTTTTATTTTTCATCACATTTATTCTAACTTATTCATTTACTATTCTTTTAAATGGATAAAAATATATTTTTGAAATATATGTTATTTTATTATAAAGTACAAAACAATTAATTTTGATATATTATGTACAGGATCATACTTAAATCAAGCTCCTTATATTTATTACATCAAGTTCTTCAATCACACATGATAATGTGTTCTATTTTTTTTTCATATGAGTTTATAATTAAATGATAATAATTCAAAAACAGGACACATAATTACATGTTATTGGAAAACTTGACGAAATGGATATAAAGAACTTGACCAAAGTATTTTCAGTAAAGTAAATTATTTAAATTTATAATATATAATTTTAAAAAAATTTTGCTAAAACATTTATAATCATATTCATTTTGTTATATTTATCAAAAGAATTAATCTATTTTTTTTATATCTACATTAACCAAACTAATTAAACTTATGTTTGAATATGATACAAATATTAAAGAAATATAATTGTAGAAGGAAAAATTAAAATTAAGAAAAAGAAAAAAATAAAACTCCTAAATTGTTCATAAATATTTTAGCCTAAAATACAGATTTAGTATCGTGAAGAGTAAATTAGTAAATGTAAATAAAAAAGAGAGTAAATTAATAAATAAAATTTATTTTAATAAATATTTTAATTAAAAAATATTTTCTTAAAATATTCTTAACGATGTTAATAGTCTAGACTTAATTATATGTTTTCAAAATAGAAGGGAATATATAAGAGATGTCAGAGTATTTTACGCATATAAAAATAGCATAAATGTTTTAACTTTATAACTACATTGGATCACTAGGCAAAAAGGGAAAAAAACATTGGATCAGTGCATAAATTTAAAGATAGCAGGTAATCCAAATCCACAATGAGTACAGTTTAGAGATCAGGCAAACACCGTACTTTGGGTAAACTGGATACCCCTGGGCTGGTTCCAAGAAAAGCCATTTTTAATGGATTAGTGGAGAACAACGTGTCGGTAAGATGCCTCTCTATTTTTTTTACTATCCACTTCTCTCTATTTATTTATTTACATCGTTAGATCAACTCTAACAGTTGAGATTTAATATTCTATAAAAATATTATTATAATATTGAATAATAAAAAATGTAAGTAAATAAATTTAAATAATTAAAATTTAGTCTAAATACTTTATATCTTTATACTTTTTGTTGAAAGTATTTTTATATTCTTTTTTACTTTTTATAAGATACTAAATCTTAACTGTTAAAGTTGATCTAACGGTGTAAATAAAGAAGTGGAAGGAAGCAGATGGTAAGAGAAATGGAGAGACATCTTACCCCAATGTGCCTATGTTATAGTTGTAGATATCAATGAAGCAAACTATTTTAATGCCCACACAACCTAAATCCATTTGCCTATATCCATTAAGTCTAAGTTTTCATTCAAATCTTGTCATGTATTATTATTATTATTATTATTATAAATAATGGTCCAAAAAATTTATATAATAAATTTAATAAAATGACTTGTATTAAGGTCTAAAAAATATTCTATCTGACAGGAGCACTAATTTCTAATTAAAGGGCATAAAAAAGAAAAGAACGTTACCCTTCGTATCTTCAATTGCAACAATAATACTCGTCCCTTTCGCCCCCAGAGTCTTTGGTTTTGAGTTTCTCTTTCCTTAGAAAAGCTCTGTTGTTAAGAACCAGAAGAGAAAATAAGAACAGACATGGAATTCATAGTATGTTTAACAAATGCACGAAATCTAACCACAAAGCAGACGTTACCCTTATAACATAAACAGCCACCAAACTTTCAACAGAGATGTTTTTCCTGCTATATTCTTCTTCACTTTTTCTTTTTCCTTTTTTTTTGTGTGCTTTTTTTTACCTGATTGATCAAAATAAAGACAACAAACTTTCTATATAAGCTAGAACAAGGCGGCAACTTCTTTATCCCTAAAAAAAGGTTTATGCGAACTATGGATATAGAGGCACTGAGAAAGAGGAAGGGAGAAAAAATCAAATTTCTGATTTGAAGCTTTTATATAAAGATTTTTTGGATGGATATGATTGACTGGAGAGCAACAAACTGAATGGAGACTTGGAGAGGAACAAGAAAAAGAGATCTTTAAACAAAGACACCAATTGTTTTTTTTTGTTTTATGGAAAATATATAGTTAAGAAGATGATGAAACAAGCTTGAATTGAATATTAAGAACAAAGAGTGAATTAAGGACCTTGTTAGGAAATCAAGGGTTTAATTTTGACCGATGTTGTCTGCAGCTTGAAGAAAAGATGAGGAGTCAGGCAGTGAAAATGGAAACGCAGGAGCAAAGAAACACACAGTATAAAACCTTGAAAGGAAGAGAAAAACAATTTTGTTTTTGAATTTTTGTTGGCGTATATGATTGACAAGAAGGAAGCAAACTGAATCCAGAGAAACAAGGAAAGAGATCCTCAAAACAAAGGCACTTTCTTATTTCCCACAACTGAGAAAGTGAACGAAACAAGCCTGATTTGAATATTAAGAACAAGGAGTGAACCAGAACTCAAGATTTATAGCAAATCAGAAGTTCGCCGTTGATTGATCGAATACAGAATTCCAGAACTGAGAAACCGGAATGCAGGGACAATAGGATCGGAGAAGAAGATGCAAACGCAGGAGGAAAGAATGCCAAGCACGTCTCGATCGAGTGCAATCAGATCTGTTGGAAACGTATAAATATCAAGAAGACTCGCGTTTTTATAAGGTTGAGGTGGGTCATTATTCTAAAATATTTTTTTTTTAGATATATTCAATATCTTAAAATATTTTATGTTTCATTTAATATTTTAAAATATTTTTTCTAAATGCATCTTTATATTTTTTAGAGTTAATAATAAAGTTAAAATTGCTTCTAATAAAAAATATTTTATGGGAAGACATTTGTCTTAAAAATTAATACCTTAAGATTGAAATTGTGTCATAATATATTTTAGAATATTAAATGAACTCCAGAATATTTTAGCATACTTCGTGTACGTGAAAAAAATACCTCAGAAAGTTAACCTACTTGACCCATTTTATAACGAGTATATTTTGAAATTTTTAGCATTGCAAGTTTTTTTTTCCCTAAATCATTATAAAAAATTAAAACCCTCATTGTCTTATCGATAGATGTGCATTATTTTAATATTTTACATCTTTGATGTGTAACATGCTTCTTTTGTTTATGTTTTCAAGGCCATTGGATGAAGAGTGTCAGAAAAATATAATTAGGCGTGTCGTCCTTAGTTTTTTTGAGAATTTGGTTTGATTGTCTTGGAATTTGGCTTGTGAATGGTTGGATGGTTGTTTCAGGATGTGAATTATTTGTAGGACTCCTCTATCACTATATACAAGTTCTTTTCAATTCGTGAGATTCTAAAAATAATTAAAATTAATTAAATATAATAAATATGTATGAAATATAATTTTTTTTTTAAAATATCCTTATTTATAAATGAGTAAGAAAGAGAGTAATAATGAGAAAAGGTTGAAAGAGAATATATGATAAATAAATTACTATTTTTGGTCCTATTTATAAGTCATTGTTTATCAAAAAATTTGGTTTTATTTATAAGTCCAGTTTCAGTGTAATAAATGAGGATGTGACAATTTTGCCCCTATTTATTGTATTAATGAAGAAATAATTTAAAGATAAATAGAGAAAAAAGAGTTGAAAAGTACTCATTCATAAATGAGGGCATAGTTGAAAATTTACCTTATAATCATTGAGTTAACTATCTCTCCTTGGTATGTGAGATTTGGTTAAAAGGGACTTATAAATAGGATTCAAGACTTGCACTATAAATATTTAAGTCAACCACCAATTATTGATAAGCATCTCTATCCACCGTAGTAACATTGACCTCACTAATATCATTATTATTAGCAATTGGCATATTGAACAAGTCACGTGGGTTTGTTTTGACAACAACAAGCCAACTAGGTTGAACAATGTCATCCACGTAGAAAACTTGCTCTGCTTGATATGCTAAAATGAATGGTTCATTGGTTTGTAATGAATATTGAGTGTTGACACATGTGAACCCATACTTGTCAACCTTGTATCCATTTTTTGACAGAAGCCCTATCACAGTGTTTATTTTCTAGAGAATATATATATGAACAAAAGAGAACTAATAGAATTTATTGATATCTATAATTTATTGGACATAACACATGTTATGTTTGTTAACATTTCTTGACCATATGCAATAATTAAGCTTTCTATCTGTGGCTAGAATTTTCCCTTTCAAAATTGGCTTATTCTTCCCATAATTATTGCATATGGTCAAGAAATGTCAATTAATTTGCCCTCCTCAAGAAATAATGAAATTTCTAACCAAGTCTGTCCCACACACATGTAGTAATCTAAAAATCCATTGTCTTTATATATGTTCCTTGTTATTCATGTCCCACACTATTTTTGTCAAACTAAAATCTATAACTTAACCCATGAATTAATAACAAACATAGATAATTTAACTATTGGAAACATCAAACCTTGTTGTCAAACATGTTTTACATCTTTTATGCATATTTGCTGTTACTTTTAATAGTTTTTTCTATATATATATATATATATTTAACACCTGTAACTAGTTTACAAAGTGACTACAAAAGCCTATAATACAGACATGCTCAAATCAACTCCTTCAGTATTCTACAATACTTTTTAGTCACAAAAAATTAGTGTTAGACTCTGCATTTTATTTTTAAAATTTGCACAGATAGCTCAAATCAACTGCAAATATATAGAACTCATGCATTGATTAATTAACCACAGTATTTTCAAATATAAAGCATTGTTGGGTCCAGTGAATAAGTGTAGCACATAACTGATATTAGACAAGATTCAAGCCATCAACATCATCTTCTTGCTCTAAATGGTACTAGAAAAATTGAAGCAAATAGAAGAGGAAAAGCGAAAGGGAAGAAGCAAAGGGGTTAGAGTTACCTAGTAAAGCCAGAGAAGAAGCCGATTGAAGCAGGGAAGTAGCACCGGAGAAGGGACCTCCTGGTTCAAACGTTCCTCGCGTTCCCTTGGTTGCTTCGTGGTTTCGAAGATGAGATGATAGAATCAGAGAATCTTGCTTGTGGTGGCTATTAGGTCATCTCCATTCCCAATCCCTTCTAAGATAGAGTTAGATTTAGTTAAACCTAGAAGAGTGCAGCTTTGGAGCGATTTTTTCCTCTGCAAATTTCATTTTTGCTGGGAGCAGGGAATTGAAATTTGGGGGCGATACACACTGACATTTAGGGATTTAAGACTATTTTAAGAAAGCATTGTATAAATATTAAAGTGCCCAACCATTGACATGAAACTCAACTAGCTTGGTTGGTGGAAGAGTTGCCAAAATGTGCTTTATGTCTCAAGTTCGATCTTTGGTAAAACCAAATGAAATCTTTTCATGAATAAGACCAAGCCACCTAAAGCATTCATTTTGCAATGTGAGACAAAAAAAAAAATAAAATAAAATGCATGATATAATAAATCATAAATAACTATATTTAAAATAAAAATAAAAATATCAATATCAATTTATTATTTAATTATATTATCTCACTCAATTATATTATTTATTTCTTGTACCTCTCTATTCAAACATTCATTATCATAAAAGATTACTATATATTTTTAAGTTAACTATTGTAACATAAAGGGAGAATCCTAATTAAATCATTCCAAAATAGTAAAATTCTAATTCAATTGTACACTTTCAAGAAATTCTTAATCAGGCCGTGAGTCTTAATTAGAAATTTTAGAATGTTGTTAAAAAACCATAATGCCCTTATTCAGTTAAAAAATGAACATTTTAATTTTGCAAATTTTTATATACTTTTAACCCTAAGAATCTATGCCTATTTGAATCATTAGAATAATTGGGATTTCAACTTTTAGTCAACTTGTAATAACATTGAATCATAAGTTCTAACAATTTCTCTTTAACTCTAATAGTTGGAATCATTGGGATATTGAGATGTTGGTCTACCTTATCTTTCTTAGTTTCTTCAACATCGGCATTTAAAATTTGATTTTTTTATGATAGTTTTTTGAAATTTTCTTCCTTACTGTTAATCCAAATCATCGATTTATTGAAAGGGTTCATATGTATGGAATTCAATGAAAGGGTCCATATGAATTCAATGAAAGATCAATTCCAAGCATTAGGGAAATTTAAATGGAAAACGATGTGTAGAATTATTTTATTTATTAATCGCATACACAAAGTTCAATGCCATTCCTCTGTCTCTCTCTCTCACTTAAACACACCACATTATATTATTTCTCTAACTCTCTCACTTCTACAACAATGAGTAAAATTATTTTATTTATTAATCACATATTACAATAAAATGTCGCTGCTGAAAGTGAGCACTTCAGCGGCGACAATGTTAGTCGCCGCTGATAATCTACACTTTTCAGCGGCGCGTAAAATGTTGCCACTGAAAGTCTCACCTTCTGCGGCGACAATATGATGTCACTGCTAAAAGTGTGACTTTCAGTGGCGATAGAGATTGTCGCTGCAGAATGGTTAGCTTTCAGTGGTGACTTTCATTGTCGTCACTAAAAATACATTTTTTTGTAGTGAGGAACACTATGGAAGATTCTAAAATGATACTTGGATGGGTTATAACCTATTTCTTGTACATTCAATATTTTAGGACCGAGTCGGAAGCCGGAACAACACGTTTTATGAGGCACATTAAAAAGGGATTGATAAGACTTTGAGGTAGGGACTACCATCCTTCATACACTATGTGAATAATTGTATGTATTTATTACTGTATTTCATGATATGATTGTGTGCTAGAGGTATAATACCTAGTTGTGGTTCGGTGCCCAGCTAAGGTATATCGAAAATCCTAGCTATAGTCGATGACTTAGCTGTGGTAATTATATGTGAATTGAATTGAACTTTAATTTTTGCCTAATATGGTGCATTGCATATTTAATTCTCATATTTTATATGTCAATTGTATGTCTCTATGGGAATTCTTCGGAATCTCACCTTATTTTTAAAAATAACATTTTAGCGGGTGTCAGTGGGACGAAAGGCAAAGGCATAGAGGCCAAGAACTGATTGGCATGTGTCTCAAGGCAAGGTCAAGGCTGGTGGTTATAATTAGTTTGTGTTTAAGATATTTTGGGGAATTCTGTAAATATTAGAATTTTTGCTGTATTTCTGTATTTTCTGTATTTCATTAAAGAACGGGTTGGGGTTGTAAACAAATACTTTTATCAGTATAATTGTACTTTTTTGTATGCCTACGGAATTTTATCTTTATTACTCTTCGATTATTGAATTGGAAAAGAGTGTTGAACCTTAATGCAAATATAAAGGATCCAATGTATACTTTAGCCTTAATTTTTTTTATGGTTTAGTTTTGTAGAAAAAAATTCAGTATATTATTTTAAAAAAGTTTTGACAAATGTAGTATAAAAAATTAAAAAGAAAAAAAAAAGAAAACAGGTTGGGGTGGGTTGATGTTATGGGTTGGGTTGGCTAAATGTTAACCCATATTGATATGGGTCATTTTAGCTCAAACCCATATGGTCCCAACCAGTGATGGAACAGCCCAAACCCAGTGGACCGCCCCATAATTACTTTAAATTTGTATCAAGTTTCAATTTAGTTTTTTAAATTTATAAAGTGTATTTTTAATCATTCAAGCTTAACACCGTTAGTCTTATAACGTGTAACTCAATTTGCTAAACTTTAATTCAGTCTAACTCTATACCTATATTTTTAACTTTGTCGTATAACTCAATCCATGAATTTTGACTCGATACAACTAATCCTATGATCTAACCATTAACCATTTAAAATATTAGTCCATATATTTTAGAAAATAAAATTATATACTTTATGAAACTTAAGGACTAAAATTTTAAATGTTAAAACTATAAGGACTTAGTTGTACTGAGGTAAAGTTTCAACTAACTCAAAACTATAGAGAATGAGTTGCATTAAATCAAAGTTTAAAGAATTAGTTATGACCTAGTCAAAACTATAGAGATCAGATGATTAATTTTCCTTATCTTTTATAATAATTCTCCTACAATAATCAAACAAACTCTTAATTACTTTCCTTATAAAACTTTCAAATAATTATTTTTATTTTATTCTACTGCACTCCATTTCATTCTATTTTAAACCCTACCATCCTAAAATTTGAAACACTTTCTTTCTATTTATAAAACAATAACTATGTAGTTTTATCAAAAAATAAACTACCTAGTTAAACACATATAATCCAGATACACACATACAAGACTATATATAATTAAGACCCACTGATTATGTTCTTTGGTTGGTGTTATTATTATTATTATTTTGGCACAACATACATACATGTATACCATATGGTTGCCTTTTTCTTTCATATAAATTTAACTCCTATTTACTTTTTGCTTCTTTGACGGCATAATATAGTTTCTACTCTCTTTTTTTCCTTTCCTTTAAAACCATTTTTTAAGGTTCCGGACAGTGCATGAAAAATTTAAGGGAGAATCACTCCTAAGTTCTAAGGAAGAAAGATATTATCAGAAAGGTCCCTGATTACAATTTCAAAGCGTATATTCACAACCTGTTGAGTGTGTTTTACAATCTCGAAGGACATTTTTGATAATATCTTTCTTCCTTAAGATGTATGAGTGATTTTCCTAAAATTTAATAAAGTATATTATTTTAAAAAGTATATGTCACTAAATTCTGTCAGCAGTGGTCGTTGATGGTGACATGGTAGTGCTCGGCCTACATTGACACTGAACACATGATGCATCAATCTTTCAAACAGAGAAGAAGCATGCAGAGAAGAAGCATATGTGAAGTTCACTATTTATCCCTTACCTTTGATAATCATAAATGATACTCCCCCTGATCTTAAATATAAAATAAAGTTGATTTTTTTAAAAATATGAAGAAAATTAATTAAATTATTTTAAAATATTGATATTTATCGTTATAGAATTTATTTTTTAGAAATATTAAAAAAGCTAATTAAATTAATTTAAAATATTTATATTTATCGTTTTTCTCCGAACTATTTTGTCTAACTTATAAATTGATATATAATAGGGTTAAGGGGCAAATTTACCAATGAAGTTTTGTTCGAGGAGTGTCTGGCACAAATATATTTTAGAAGAAGCAAAAATACCAATAAACAATTAAAAAGGGGCATCCAGTACAAAAATCGTTAATTTTGACCTAATGTCGTTAGAGGTTTTCTTCTCTTATAATTTAACACTGTGATAACTCTCCATTGTACATTTAAAGAATATTTTGAAGATAATTGGAGAGTTATCTATGTAATTTTGAAAGATTCAATGAGATATCAATGGATGCATTATTTATGGGATTTCAATTTAAAATAGAAGCTTTTGAGTTTAAGAATAAATAATAATGGGAAGATTTCTCAAATAAAACAAAATCAGCTTTTATTATTATTATTATTATTATTATTGCACGTTTGGGGCTTTCACAATTGAGTATTTTGAATCACTTGCCAAATAAAAAAAAAAAGAGGCTTTTGTGGAAGGAATAGATTCAGGGCCAGCGGTTTGTATTGGTCTTGGGCTTGGGCTTCTTATTGTCAAATTACTGTATGAAGAAGAGGACCAATTGACCTGGGGCGAGGAGATATGGGAATAGAGAATTGGAGGACCTAATTGAGGGAAAAAGAAAAAGTAACAGCAAGGAAGCGAGAGGGAGACACAGCCGCAATTATTGAATCGTGTTCGCGTGGAATAATTTATTTTTAAGTAATAAGTATTTATAAATAGTAATTTATGATATATAAGATAAATATATGAGAAGAGTTTTATCTCAACTTACGTAATAAATACTTATTATCCAAAAATAAACCCAACCAAAACACATTCATCATCTCCCTAAAAAAGGCGCTGAACGAAAAAATGAGAGAACAGCCGCATTATTGATGATCATCTTCACCTATCGAGAAGCAGGGGAGAGCAGCCGACTGGAGGTCGAGATACATTGGAAGCGCAGCTGAAGGAGGGGAGCACTGTAGATAATTATCATCGAGAGCCAGAGAGCTGCGATTTGTACTGTTCATCGTCGTCTTCATTTGTGATTTCCGATGAGAAACAGAGCTTGACAGAACAGAGCTCGTCGGAGGTGTCTTTGGGACTAAAGCAGATATCACCGGCGATGAAATTTGAACTGAAGCAGAGAGAGAAAGCTGGAGTAAAACAGACCGAAGGGAGAGAGGAGTTTGGCAATCACTGTTCACCATCTTCTTGCTCTTGAACTTGACAGTGAAGAAGGGAAGGAAATCGGCACAGTGATATGTTATAATCTCTTGGTCATTAAAATCTGATCGGTTCTTCTCTGTTTCTTTTATGGCTATGCATTCTGAAATCGTTGCTGCTGTGATGTATATAATTAAAATCTAGTTGTTTTTTAGCCTAGAATAACTAGAACTAATTTGAGGATTTTAACATGAATTAATTAATTAATTGTGGTTAGTGCTATTTTTATTTATTTAATATATTTTATTTTATCTACTTAGTACTTATCACCATTAAGCATGAATTTAGAGAATTTAGATCAACCTTGAAAGAAGGATATTAATTGGACCAAAAGATTAAGTAATGTGGGATTAGAATTTATTCTAATTTGCCAATAGGATAGGAATATACCTATTGGACCCATATAATCATATTAGAGTGAATTTGAACATTTATTGCCTCTTAAGCAAATTTGTTAGGGATAACAATTTTAACTTGAGAGAGGGGTATAAGTGATTGGAAGATACTTATATCCATTAATAATCCAGATTAACAAATTAACATTAAGTACTTTTAATTGGCTAAATACATGTTCTAAGACTTAAATAAGGGATTAGCCACTATCGGTTGTTTTTATTAATAAAGTCTTTAAATCAGTAGATTTGTTTTTTTTGCATTTGTTTAAATTATCTTTCAATCTCTTTCTTTGATTTGCTCAACTTAAATAAAAATGAGAATTTTAATGCTTAATTATTTATTACCTTGAATCTCTGTGGGATGACTTTGATTTGTTACTATACTATTCCAACGACCCATACACTTGCGGTGCATATTTAAAATTTAGTAACATCACGCTGTTAGGTCAAAATTAACGATTTTTGTGCGGGATGCTTCTTTTTAATTGTTCATTGGTATTTTTGCCCATTTAAAAACATATTTGTGCTAGACGCTCTTCGGACACTCCATTAGTAAATTTGCACCTTAACCCTATAAAATATAATGATACAAAACATATGATATGATTAAATAACTTAATTAGTTTTCTTAACATCTCCAAAAAAAATCAACCATATCTTATATTTAGGAACGGAGGAAGTACTATATATGCACATAAATTCACACAACAAATCTAGATTCCACGTTTTTCTTCAGATAGTTTAGAAGGGGGAACATGTGAAAAAGATTGTTAAAAGAAATTGACTATAGGGATATATAATGTTCATTTAGAACAACTATTGAAATACTTAAAAACAGCTTTTTAATTATGATTTACAGTATATGAAGTAAAAATGTGAGATAGTTTTGTCTCAATTTATATAAAAAAATAGCTCATAAGTAATATCAATGCCATAACAAATATGCCCTATAGTCTGGATCGCTAGACTGAAGGGACTGGAATCTCGACGGGTTTTGAGTAGAATATGGGGTTGGGGTCGGTCCGTTGGTGGGGGACTTTCTATTGCGTTTTAAACAAGGGGATCGTTTCTTTCCTTCCCCTATGCATCTTCAATTTTTAGGCAGTAGATATTAGGGAGAGAAGAGAAAACAAATGGGATTCCGGCAAGGGACGCAGAAGCCAGAAGGTATCAGGGCTGTTAGATATCGGGTCATCGGATACTTTCTTCTTTTCTTTTTCACAACAAATATAATATGTTAACCTTATGTTATCCACTACAATATTTGTAACTAATGAATTATATACCCGTCTCGTGTTTTTTTTTCCTAACATAATTTCGAATATGTTCTTTTATCAAAAAAAAAAAAAAAGGAATATCTCGGTTTTTGTTTCTCAAGGTTGTCAACGAAATTATTGAGGAAGGCATCATTTCTGCTTTTAATTCATATGATTCTATCTTTACGTTTAAATTATTTCACATTCAAAACAGGAAGCACGAATGGACGTTTTCTCTGTGGTTGCCAAGAAGGTTGTCGATGCCTTTTGGATGCCCTTTCAGCACCCATTCTTAGGCAAGTGGGATATGTGTCATTCTACAAAGACAATTTCAGAATATTGAAGGATATGGTTCAGGAGCTGAATGCATTACGAGAGAGAGTGATCCATAAGATCGAATCAGCAAGAAGAGAAGGAGAAGTGATTGAAGATGAAGTGGAGAGATAGCTGAACAGATCGAGTTGATGAGGTTTTTCAAGACGCAGATCAACTTTATAATGATCCACGCAATGATAGTGCAGTGTGTTCTCCATTGTCTTTTCCTAATTTGAGGTCACGACATCAACTTAGTCAACAAGCAAAGAAATTGACATTATCTCCTTGAACTTTCAGCAGTAGGCAAAAGGAGATTCGATCATGTAATCAGTGGGGTAGGAAAGACCGTTCTAGCTATACAAGCAGCCCAACTAGCAAAGGGTGAAATGTTTGTTGCAGTGTATAGAATTACTGTATCCCAATCTCTAGATGTTGAAAGAATTCAGTGTAACAAAAACACATAGTGAGGAGTTTGAGTCAAGGAAGATGATGAAAGAGCATATTATGCGGGCTTTGAGTGATCCCAATGTAACCAGAATAGGGATCTATGGAATCAGTGGGGTGGGAAAGACCGTTCTAGCTATACAAGCAGCCCAACTAGCAAAGGGTGAAATGTTTGTTGCATTGTATATAATTACTGTATCCCAATCCCTAGATGTTGAAAGAATTCAGTGTGAGATTGGCGATTTACATGAGAGGATAAAGAAGGAGAAAGTATCCTCATCATATTAGACGATGTCTGGGAAGAAATTGTTTTGGAAAGGTTGAGGATTCCTTTAGCAGATGATATTTACAATGGTTGCTAATTGTTGTTGACTTCAAGGAATCCAGATGCCTAACAAAATTTCTTGCTTGATGTTCTAAGCGATGAAGAATCATGGAGCTTATTCCAGAGTAGAGCTGGTGATGTCGCCAAGGATGCCAATCTGCAATACATAGCCATCCAACTGGCCCAAAGATGCGCAGGCTTGCCCTCTGCAATAGTCACAATGGCAGCGTCATTACGAGGGAGGGGTATTTCTTCCTGGAAAGAGGCCTTGAGGATCCTCGATGAGAATAATCATATTGGAATGAAAGAAACAATTTATTCAATTATGGAATTTAGTTACAATCAATGGCAAGATGATGAAGTGAAGCAAGTATTCTTGCTTTGTGGACTACATGGCCATCCATTTCTGTCAGTGACTTGTTGAAATATATAATCGGTTTGGGTGTGTTCAAGCATGTAATTTACATTGATGATGCCAGAAGCAAACTTGACAGAATCATTGCGGACTTGGAGAAGTCTTCTTTGTTGCTTCGAAACAGCGCAAGAGAGGTCAACATGCATGACCTTATTCAGGAAGTAACTTCCTCAATTGCAACTAGAGATGGGCATGTATTCATGATGGAAAGGACTGCTCCGCTGGAATATTGGCCAAGCGAAGATTTTCTTAGAAGATGATCCTAGATAATCTTGGAGGGTAATTATATCCAAAAACTTCCTGAAAGGTTAGATTGCCCCAATCTATATTTCCTATACTTAAACACCAATGACAACCCCACTTTAAAATTTCCAGATTCCTTTTTTCAAGGAATGGGAAATCTTCAAGTGTTGGTTTTCATAGGCGTGATCATGTTTTCATTGCCCACATCTCTTGTTTCCCTGGCCGAACTTAAAACATTGTGTTTCAATCAATGTTCTTTGCAAGACTTGGTTGGAATAGGAGCCTTGAAAAGCTTAGAAATTCTTAGCTTCTTCCAATCATATTTACAGAAGTTCCCAAATGAAATAGGGCAGTTGACTGATCTAAGAATGTTGGATTTTGACTTCTTCTGAAATTGAGGTCATCCCACCCAACATCATCTCCAACTTGACCAAACTAGAGGAGTTGTATATGGGCAGATCAAAAAAGTGGGATGTTGGAATATGCCAAAAGAAAATGATATTGTTGTTGAACTTACGAATTTGACAAATTTGACTACCCTAGAACTTCAAATTCGTGAGACTTGGATTTACCGTGGAGCATAATATTTGAGAAGCTAGAAACATACAACATAGTTATTGGAGACAAATGGGGATAGTGGGACTCAAATGGGACCTCGAGATTGTTAAAGCTAACTCTAGATCCCAACATTCATTTGGAACAAGAGATTAAAGCAGATTTGTACTTGGAAGAAATAAAAGGTTTTTCGAATGTCCTTTATGAGTTGAAGGGCGAAGGATTTCCCTTGCTAAAAGAAGCTCCACATCCAAAATAATACAAAAATTCACCACATTGTTTACTCATCAAAGAGGAATCAAACTACTCCTTCTCTGTTTCCAAATTTAGGGACAATGATACTTGACAATCTCAATAACTTGAAACAGATATGCCACGGGCCACTGGCTGCTGATCTTTTTGAAAAGTCATCAAGGTTAAAAGTTGTGGCAAATTAGAATATCTCTTCTTAGTGTCGATGATTAAAAAGTTTTCCCAGCTTGTTGAGATTGAGGTTTCTGAATGCAATTCCATGAAGAATATTGTGCTTTTGGATAGTGGCACAACAATTGATGAGATTGAGTCTATTCCAGTGCGCTTCCTGACTTTGCAGCATTTAGGTGCAATAACCGGTTTTGGCTCTAACAGCAACGTTGGATCTCTTGATATCCCGGCCAACATTATTTCCTAATGCAAAGGTATGTGCGTCGTCTTCTTCGTTGGGAATCAGCACTTGTTGGCTCGCCTGTTTTATTTCTAGATTTCATATGCATTTGTTACACCGGTAAGAGGAGTGATAGTTCATTATGGATTTTGTTGTGACTTCCTCCAATACCCTTTATATATAATGGCACAACTTCTTTAATATTTAGTCCTTTTTTTCTTTTAATTATTAGATTCTATATAAAATGATGCTGTTTTAAAATATTTTAGGATTTTTCAAAGACAAATATTCTAAAATCATGCAGTTTTGTTTTTTTAAAATCATAAAAAAATTTAAAATTGTACCATTTTACATTATAAGATATCAAAATATCATCATTTTGAAAAAGACATTTGGAAAGTAGGGGTATCATAGGGAATTAAACGGAGGCACATTCGAATCCCCAAACACAATCATTATATACGGTTAACGTATGACCATATCATGTTGATCAGTCTCTTCATCTTTTATATATAACCCATATATTTCCAGTTTTTATGCAATGTCCTTTATATCATTAACGAAAATTTGAATGTTCGCAAAAGGATCAAATTCTTAAAATTATTTATTTATTTATTTTGAAAAAAGCATATGTAGAAAATAAAAAAATTTTGTAAGAGGAGTTTCTTCAAATTTTTCACTTGATTTGGCTTACCATGTGTAAAGAACATGCATATATAAGCAAGCACACGAAGCGATCCGTTACCATGTGTAAAACTATTCAATTACCTGACTTCTTGGGTTGGCTGCAGGATACTGTTCCTGGCTTGATGCACCTGAAGTTGATCCATATATCAACAATAGAGCGTTTGGGTTCGTGGATTCCGATTAACAGGGCTGTACCTCTGGAAAATTTGGAAACAATGGAAATTGATATCTCAATTATTTATTCAACATTGAAGATCTTTACAATGATGTAGTAATATTTGGTGGATTACTACCTGAGTTACGTCAGCTTTGTTTGCGAGATCTTCCTAGCTTTAGGAGCATAGTACGCCCCAACAATATTCATCAAAAAATGTTGAAGTTTAAAATGTTGAATAATCTGACAGTGTGGGGCTGTCACAAACTGAAATATCTTCTTCCTCTATATGTCCTCGAGGATCTGAAGCAGCTCAAAACTATTGAAATAAGTGACTGTGCGAGTTTGGAACAAGTTTTTGCGGATGAACAAGCTACACAAACGACAAAGCCAGATGTAATGGAGGCGTTACCCCTCTTGCACTCTCTTAAGCTCACCAATTTGCCAAAGCTTGCAAGTATGTGTTCAGGATCTGGTCATGTTGTCTCTCGTTCCTTGATTCAAATGACAATAGAAAACTGTCCTAAATTCAGTTTGACATTTGCGTATACCTTGAGAAGGATTGAGGAACAAGGACCCTCTAAGAAAAAGTCCAAAGGGATGTTCTTCTCATTGTAATGATTTTTTCTAACATCCCTCTGTGCTGATTTCTTTTCCCCTTTATTTCCTTTTCTCTCAGTTCGCTAGCTTTAATTAAATTTGAAAAAAAAAAATTAAACTGCAGATGATCGTAATCCCTTCAGAACTAAAAAACTTGAATCTCCAAGAGGTGGATGACTTGAAAAATATGTGCGAATATCCGCTGTTTAGCCTTGCGTATCTGATTGGCAAAAAAAAAAAAAACAGCCTTGCGTATCTGACATCTCTGCAGCTGTCCAATTGTAATAAATTAGAATATCTGTTTTCATTTTCAATGGCCCAAGAGCTTTCCTCCCTCAAAGTGCTGAAGATAATTTCGTGCCCAACGATCGAGCAAACTGTGAAAAGAGAAAATGTAGCAAGAGCAAATGTTGTTGAGTTCCCTTAGGTGAAAACTCTAATTCTTGATCACTTGTCTAAATTTACTGGGATGTCCAACCAGGATGGCTCTAGGGTCAAATGGCTTGTGTTGGAAACAGTAAGAATTACCGAGTGTCCCAACATTAAAAAGTCAATGTTGGGAACAGTGGACAGACCTCTTTTGAAGAAAGTCACAGCGGCAAACTGCCCGCCACGGCAATATGAAGATAATGAGAGCAAAATTAGTTATCTATTCAATTGAACTGTAAGTACTCTCTCCTTTATGCTTCTCAGTAAGGTTCTGAAACCCCGATCAATTACTGAATCAATCAGGGTATTGGGTCAAGGGTCAATAGGTCAGATCGGAGTCAAAATGTGGCTAAATCAGGGTTAGACAGATGAGGAAGGAAAGATTTTAAAATTATTTATATGAAATTATAAATAAAATAATTTTTTTAAACAAACCGGTCAAACCACGTGAAAACTGGTCAAACCGAGGTCAGATATCAGACCGGACCAGTTGGACCACCGGTGCACGCATTTCCGTCTCAAACCGGTTAGTTTGGTCCAGTTTTCAAAACCATGCTTCTTAGAAACAGTGGGGTCATGTCATGAGAATGACGGTGAAAATAAAGCTTACGAATTTAATTTCAATTTTTTTTTTATAAATATAATTTCATTTTAAGTATTGAAATTTTTATAAGAGAACAATCTTTTAGAATATTACTTTTTCTGGTCTCACGTCACAGATTAAGAATATAAAGGAACGTACAGGTGACAATTTCTCATAAATACCTCTATTAGAAATTTGTCAATTATCCTAGGAAAAACAGATTTATTAAATAATTAGTATATCACAATTTGCTCACTTATAAAATTAATACAAAATCAATGATTTTCCAATAATTAAATAAAATATGTATATGGTTGTTTTTTTTTTTTTGGCCTTAGATAGATAAACGATATACAAGACATCGACCAATTATTTATTTTTGTTTTCAATATTGTTTATGACTTAATATTACTGAGCTAATTTCACTAGATGAGCAGTATGCATAATTTACGGACTGTGGTATCTTTTTACAGGATGAACTCTACAAACTTCAAATTTTGAAAATTGAAGACTCTAAGCAGTTGAAGAATTATATGGAAATGGAGCTTCAAGAATCATCTTTCACGCAACTGCAGACTGTAGAGGCCTTACAATGCGACAATGAGTTGAACAAATTCTTGTCCATTTTGCTTCATCGGTCATATAAGCTTGACCGACTGACCATCGAAAACTGTGAACTATTGGAACAGGTTTTTGACCTCACAGAATTTGTTGATGAAGAAAAAGGAAATCTGAAATTTCCCCATTTGAAAACAATGCATTTGCTTTGTTTACCCAAATTGAAATGCATATGGAACAAGGATCCAAGGGGGATATTGTGGGACTTGGTAAACTAGTTAAATTAGTAATCATCAATTGTGGCTTAAGCATGAGTACACTCTCGACTATTTTACTGGAAAAACTTCTTCTGGAGGAATTGAAGATAGAGTCGTGCGAGATGATGGAACACATCGTAGAAGATGACACAGAAATGCATGAGAGATCATTTCCTAATTTAAAGGATCTTCAACTTGCAAGTCTCCCAAAGTTGATCGAGTTCAACTCATGGCGTTGCGATTTCAGATTTCCTAGTCTGAAAATTTCGAAGATAAAAAAGTGTTCCGAATTGAATACATTTACTACTGGATTCTTAAGCAACTAGCCACTAACCAATGAAGGGACTTCTGATCATGTGCCGTCGAATGAGATGATGGTACGTTTTTATTCCTCGAGTCTTTTTGGATTAATATTTTATCATTCATTCTCTTCACTATATTATGCATAACAATTAATGTGAAGTTTCTGCCGTTCAAATAATATTACAATGCTCCTTTTTGCAGCATGCATGCCCTAAATTGCAGGAGTTGACTTTGGCAGACCTGAAAGCTGTGGAAATGTATTCCTTGAGGAGATTAGAAAATTTGGAGATACTGGTTGTGAGGAGTTGCAGTTTTCTTGGACGCCTTGTGCTACCCTCAAACTGTTCCAATCTGAGAGATATTGAGGTTTCCAGCTGTAACATTTTGGAAAAGATTTCCACTGACCCGGTACAAGAAAAATTGGACGAGAAAACTTTCCATAATTTAAAATCTATCATTCTTGAAATCTGAAAAGGCTTTCATTCTTCTCCTTGGAGACGTGTGAATTTCCATCACTCGAAAAACTGAGAATAGTCAACTGTCCTACGCTCGTGACATTGCCAAGGAACGTTTCCACAGGAGAATACAACTCGTTGAATAAGGTAACTAATGTGTTCTTTTAAATATTCCCTGCGATCTACATTCTCCTCTTTGTTGTGATGATCACTCCAACGTTTAAACGCAATGTTAAATTTCCGGCGGTTTAAATATTCTGCTGCAGCATTCAGCATCACTTGTGTTATTTGATTTACCCAATATGCAACTGTGGAAGCAGGAACCTCAGATGCCAGTGTTCCAAAATCTGATCTTACTTAAAATCATGCATTCACTACTACAAAAAATATTTTTAACGTCTTTTTTTTAGGTGAGACTTTTTGCATGGAGTTATGATGATAAAGTTTAACTCTTACATGAAAGTTTTTATATAATACAAAGATTTTCAAAAGACCTTTGTTCATTCTGCATAAATTAAAACCATAAACCCACAGCATCATCATAAAGACACAGTTAGCGCTTACTTTCTCCATTATCATATGCATTCATCATCATAATGACATACTTGAATAATGATATCAGAGAGACAGAGAGTGTGCAAAAAATCAGAGAGAATGCACCGAATATTGCATCATCATTTTGAATATGCTACAGTCTAATTCATTAAATCAGAGTATTAGATTCATTCTAACAAAATATCCTTTTTTATCTCAACAAAAAGTCATGTCTGTATGTTATTCCAAGTAATGAGTGTAAAAAACAAAAATACAAACATGTGGAGTTGCAAATCATAGAACTCACCCAGATATGTTGAGTCTCATTGGTGAGTTCCCAATCCCAGTATGGTGCAGCAATGGTCTTAATTTGTTCAATTCATTCTAGTTACATATTTTCAGAAAATGAAACAGAAAAACCCTGAAATCACATAACCCAAATGATGTACAATGAGATACTTTTCTAGGATCTTAGGAGGGACAAAGCTCGAATCACAGCAATAGATTGAGAAATTAAATAGTAGATTACCTCATTTAATAATAAATTCTGTCATTTATTTAAAGACAGAAATGAAAGTTAAGAAATAAATATTTATAATATTTTACAGAATAATAAAAGAATTAATGAGAACATGCCGGAGCTTACATGAAATAAAAATACAACTCTTGAAATCAAGATCCGAAATTATAGGAATTGGGTGTTTGTGGGATTATTTGATTTAATTCTACAACTGTATCCTAGGAAAAAAAAAAGGAGAAATTGATTAAGAAGAACTTGCTCTAAAAAAAAAAAAAGCAAACGATTACAGCGCAAGAAAAAAAAATCATTAAAAGACCATGCCTAGCCCTTAAAAATGGCTCCTGTAGTATATTTTTTGAAACTCAGCTTCATTGGAAAGGAGAAAAAAAGCATCAAGAAAAAGAAAGACGAAAAATAATATGACAAAACCATATTTGCAAATGGCGATGGGAGAGAAATGGAAGACCATATCAATGCTCATAAAAATTGACCGTAAAAATCAAATTCAATCACTATATCAAAAAACTGAAATTGACAAAAGGAAAATAAAAAATAAAAGGGCATTCAAGAAGGATTAATTGGAAAAGAAAGGGTACCTTTACTTGTGCTTTAACTGCATCAATATGGCAAGGTCTTTCAAGAGCTTCAGTGGCACTGGCCCTTTGATTCTTAGAATCTTGTTCAACTTTCCTTTCCTTCTCCAATTTCAACTAGGCCATCCCCAATCTAATGAAGAGTGAAAAAAATAGAAAATGACTTGAACGTTTTCTTTGAACTACTGTAACAAAAAGAAAACAGAAGGCAAAAGAAGAATGGGAGAGATCAAAGACAAAGGGAAGAATGACAGAAGAGTACAAACCTTCTCAGCATCGAGAAGCTGCAAAAGAAAAGGACTAGAAAACTTCACCGACGATGACGACAGAGGGAACCAGGCTTGAGTGGAGTTCAGTTTTCGGACATTTATATAGAGAGGGTTTCGTGGATTAGCAAGTCGATTGCGTCCTTTTATAAATGCTGACGGTTATTTCATAATAACCGTTAGTTATTTGACATGATATGCTAATAATGAAGATTTTTATTAAATAATCATTATATATTTGATACTCCCTCCGGTCCTATTTATAAGCAACTTTCTTTCTCATAAGGATGGTTCCTTTTATAAGCAACTTTCATTTTTTGTCTGAAACTATAAGCTTCTTTTTTCTATTTTACCTTTATTAAATATTCATTCTCTCTCATATCTTATATTCATTATTTCTCATATTTTTTATCTATTCTCTCTCCTACACTCTTTTAATAAATAGGGATATATATGGAAAAGACATGACATTTTTGACACATTTATTGCTTTTAACTACCAACTCGTTTTGCGCAATTAAGGAGAAAGTTGCTTATAAATAGGATCGAAGGGAGTACATTTTATTTTGGGGATTGCATAATAATCAACCACCACATATATTACAAGCAACAACCAGAAAGCTGAACAGGCGTGTCCTTATAAATTGTTGTTTGTTGAATTCGTGATAATTGGATTTACAAAACTTTTCATATGAGTTTAATTAGAGATTTATGAAAAGGTACTTTAAATAAGAGTAGTTGGGGAAGAAAGATTGTTTGAAAGTGTTATATGACCGTTATTTCCTAAGAAATGTCGTTTTTGTGATTTATACTTTAAGGTCAATTGTGACCATCATTATGCTTTTGTTTCACAGTTATAAGTTTGGAAGCCAAATCATTTGTAATTATTGCATGACGGTTATTTCATAAGAGCCGTCATTTTTGTGATTCAATAAATGATGGTCCGTTATGTTTTTGTTTTTGTGAATTCCGCCTCTCCATACATGACGATGTGCATATTTAATCGTTAAGTTTTAATCTTATATATTCTTGTTTGACATTTGTCTTGACATACATAACGTTTATTTATTGTAACCGTTGTTTATTAAGCACTATATATGCGCGAATCTATTGTAGTGTCTATTGAAATGCTTAGATCAAGTTTAATTTCGTTTCAAGTTAGAAACAAAAAACGCACTTAAGTTATTTTTCAATTTCTAATTAGGGTGTTAGTGATTTTTTCCAAGTTCAACACACACACACACACACACACACACACAAAACGTCCCCCACAACGTACAATGGAGCCTATTTTTTCATTCAAAAAAATATAAAGCTCTACAATAAGCTTCCATATAACGTATAATATAATTAATTTTGATAAAAATCTTACATATAAGATTGAATTTTGATAAAAGTGAAATTAAACTTTTGTGGATATTAATTAAGAATACTCTTCATGGATGGCCTGCGATCCAATTAAATTTCAACCCATTTTTGCTTGCCACTTTTAGAGGGTTCCACCAACTCCTCGATCCCAAATAACCTTCAAGTAAGTCTACCGTGAAAAAAAAGAACAACGGAAATAATAAATAAGACACTCCTCCCATCTTGAAGGTAAAAACTAACACATGGGTTTGTTTTAATTCTAAACATAAGAGATGTCAATTCAATATGCCTTCTCAATTTATAATTTTTTCCCATAAGTCACATATTAACTCCATCTATTCGTTGTACATATTAAGGTTCAACATGGCAGATGTCTGTTTAGCTGTCATTAGAGCAAGGCGACATTACTCTTATTTTAATATTTTTAAGGTAACATTGAACCCAAAAAACTTTTAGATGCCAACCACTCCTATGCAAAAACATTGGACCTTAACTTTTTTTCCCCAGTGAGGATAAAACTGCCCAAAATTCCCTTGCTTTATTTTTGTTTAAAGAAACTCAGACGTCGCCAGCAAGGTGATGGGCTGCCAAAGCTCCAGTAGCAAGCTCCGGAGAACCGCCGTCAGCCATCAAAGTATAAAGAAGGTGGCAAAGGGACTGTTTGAACCCCATGAGTCATGACCCTTCGGCTCACCAAAAGGTTTGAGACTACCATGCCATCAAACGGGCCCATTTATTTATGTTGTACAAAATTTATATATGTAATAAAATAAGTTTCCTAATTTGCATCATAATTCCCTTATTTGTTGTTGTTAATTGATTCCGTTATTTGTGTTTATTAATTTGCTAATTATAGTTATTCTTATGCGTATATGCACTGGTAAAAGTTTAAGAATCTGAAAATGAGAGATGTATGATTCCCATTTTTTCAGATTTATCCTAAATTTCAACCATGAGCATGCGCATAAGACCAATTACAATTAGCAAATTAACAAGTACAAATATGGGAACTAACAACTCTTGTTTAATTTTATTATATTCGCTTCCAATACAAAGTCATCTCTTTTTTTTATATATATAGAAAAAAAAAATTTAGGGGGGTTGGATTCAGGGGGTTCATCAGGCTAGGACGTGCCTCAATGCTCAGAGTGCTTACCATCATAGAGGTATTTATAGATTGCCCACTAACAAGGTCCTCACACTAGTAACGGGATTTAAACTCACGATCTTGTGGGTTATGACCTAACTCCCTTCCAACGGTACCAATCTTTGTTGGCTCCAACATAGAGTCTTAATAGCCCCAAGTTTTCTTCACCAGTTAACAGTTGAAGACCTTTTACTCAAAAAAGAAATAAAAAGAGAGAAAACGTACAGTAGAAAGAGACACGTAAATTGGTAATTTACAAGCAACAAACTCATGAAAATGCTGCAAATATAGCTTGATATGATACCGGATACCCATGCTGCTAGCGTTCTCTCTCTCCCAGTCTTTGAACTTCAAAAGGATCTTCAAATACTGCAACCTTCATAACTTCATTTGATACATGCATGCATTAATGCAATTCCGTTTCTACTTCCTCAAAACTCCAACTTGTCCTTTTCATTCCCTAGTATAACCAAATATTAAATGCAATTAAAAACAATGGGAATCATACATATTCATATGAATTATGAGTTAATTTGAGTAAATGCGTATGAAGTCTTTCCTACTCAGCACTGAAAATTTTAACGAACATTCTTTAACACATAAATTTAAATATTTTTCCCATATTATAAACAGTCTCAAAAGTCATATCACTACTTTTAATCTACAATCGTTTTTTAAGATAGATTTTGACTCAAGTAATTTTTCTTTAAATTTAGAAAAAAAAAAAGTTATAGATGTTAAAACTTTCCATTTAAGATCAAATAACGTAAACCATATTTAATGGAACAAAGCAATTTTTTGGCCCAGAAAAACTTTTCTTAAAGATTCAAGTTCATCATCGTATACCTGTGACGAACTTTCAGCAGCGACCTGATGACGGTGGAGGCTGTTTCCAGGGCTGCTCTGGTCAGTTTTCCAAACCTCGTTTTTAAGTTTCTCTGAGACAAAACCATAGAGAAAATGAATTAGAGAAATTTACTGTGATATTTATATTACTGTGATGAATCAACCAAAACAAAAAGAAAAATGGTGACTTTTAGAGTATTTTGATGACGTACCATGATATTTGTACAAGTATTTTATTGTCTCGTTCAGGTCTCCTCGCCAATATTTATTAACATATGTCACATAAACTTCCTTCAGTTTTGGAGTCTTGGGAGGAAAAGATCGTGTAAATGAGTGCATGTTTGGAACATCCTCCACTCTAACCATCTTTAACTCGCGGAATTCACGAGCAAAACCAAGAAAATTAACCATATTATCACAGAAACTCGTGAGTCTTGGCAGACGTTTGAGTACAAGTGTCTCCAAATTCGGGAGCATGGACACTGTTCGATATCCTTCTCCACTTCCATGATCAAGAACTTGAACCATATTTTCACATTTATATAATGTTAGAGATTTCAGAGAGGAGAGGTGTCGAGCCACTGAAATGGAGAATAAGTACTCGATGCTCTCGCAACCGATGATTTTAAGTGATGTCAGCTCTTGGAACACCGGAATCTGAGGTTCCTGATTCCATAGTTGCATCTTGGGTAAATCACTCAATTCCAGTGCTTGTAATCGAGGCAGTAATATCGTTTTGCCATGCCCAAATGGTGAATCCTCCTCAATGTCATATAGCAGTTGATGCGATTCCTCTGGGCTTTCGGGGGAATCCTACGGCATTAGATGGTAATGTGATTAGTAATTGGCACAAAGATGAAGATATAATAGGAAATATATAATAAATTCAGTTACCTTATCCATGAAATTGTTAGCTTTAACTGAAACATTCCTTGAAAATGTTTTGATCGCAGAACAGTTAACTATTCTCACTTTATTGAGTTTTGGGAATTCAAATGCCTCCAAGGAGAAGCTTGATAGCCTTGGCAGATTTTCTAGAATGATGGATTCCAAATTAGGGAAACATTTCTCCTCCACATTTATTTCTGTGTCAACGAAAATATCTTCCAAATTTTGACAGTCTGAAATATCAATTTCTGTCAAGCTGGGATAGTTGCAGGGTAATAATAGGCGTTGAAGAGAATCACAGCCTTTTAACCTTACAGTCGTCAGGTTTTGAAAGGCCGTGATTGAATGATTCTCACTCATCAGTCGAAACACATCAGTCAGTGAACTACAATTCCTCACAATGAGTGTCACCAACTTCTCCGACAATTTTGGCAGCATACTTGAGGGAAATATATATCTCAGTTTGCTGAAGGAATCCACTTCTACCTCTTTTAGCTCGCAATCTGTTATATTCATATTAGAAACCCAGCCCTTCCATATCTCCTCAAAAGTTTTGTCGCCCACCAGCTTCAATGTCTATAATTTCAAGCACGCCTCCTGCAGGAAAAAGCTTCATAAATGAATTGAAATATTCACTTGATTAACTTTCCTTTTTTCCCCAAATAAGCCCTATCACCATCACTATTACATACCGAGCACTGAATTTCACATTAATTTGAGTGCATACTTTACAATTCTTTACATGCATGCTTACTTTGTCGGGATACTCAGAGGACAAAAAAAGATACATGATAAAATTAAGAAAATCAAAGTTAAAATCTTAGCGGATTCAAGATATAACATACGCACCATCTTCTCATCCCGAAGCACATGATAAGATGTCCCTTCATTGTTTGTCTGGTTGCTTAAGAATCCGGTAGTAAATGCATTCAATTCGGGACATTTTTCTATTCTCAAACTCCGCAAATTAGGAATTGTTAGATTGCAATGGCCTGAGTTGAATTTGGTCAACTTTGGGAGTCTTAAACGTTGAAGATCATCTAAATTACAGAACAATCTCTCCTGCATTTCCACATTCTCCTCAATAACTTGTTCTATCATCTTACATGATTCTATTTTCAGTATGACAAGTTTTTCCAGTAAACTAGTCGGAAATGGACCCTTGAGGAAGTTGCACTCGATGATTTCTATCTTAATTAGATTACCAAGTTTGACAGTCCCCAAAATTATTGGATCATTGTCGCATATGTAATTTAACTTAGGCAGACCATTCAATCTCATTGTTTGTAAATTGGGAAATAACATACGAGGTCCTTGTTTATCAAGAGCCAAATCTCCGATGTCGAAAATTTGTTCCAGCAGTTTGCAGTTTCTTATTGTTAGTTCTTCAAGCCCATGTGATCGGCCGAGCAAAGTAATGGACAAAAATCTGGTTAACTCTTGATCGCACTGCAAGGCCTCTAGAATTTTCAGTTTTTTGAAAGATGAAGGTTCAAGCTTCATTTCCATATATTTTCTCAATTCCTCCGAGTCTTTGACTTTTAATTCTTCTAGTCTGGAAAGTTCATCCTATAAAATATACCAATTAGCAAGTATTCGTGAGTATAATTAATAACAAGTCAATGAGAGATAGTTGAAATAATAATTCCTGAAAAATATCGATAGAAAAATATCCTGTCGATACATAAACAATTCCTCAAGCCCAAGCCCATACTATCATACAAGGAAATATTACAATTAACATGGACAATTTGTAAGATCAAAATAATGGTCAATCCAATAATGAATGAAAAGATATGTAGAATGCAAGATATTTTTTAAGAAAACTCCAATAATTTGATTAATCAACCTGTTGGTGCCGTTACTGAAAAAGTCATCCATAAATTCAAATGATTCTATACGTAATGGGACTGCAACAGAGAATATATATATATATGGGGGAAATTACGTACCGTCAAGTGGAAGAGATGTATAATGTTGATCTCTGGATCTTCATTATTCGCCCATGTATTGCACTCAATCACCTCCACAGATGTCAAGAGAGGTCGCTCTATCATTCCCAGCGATTCCTGCGGAATCCTGGGACATTCAACGACTCTTACCCTCTTCAATGAAAGCCATTCAACCGTACACCCATCCTGGCAGCATCCACTGAAATTGGGTAACTTCTCAAGAATTAGACTCTTCACCCGAGGCAACTGATGAACAATATTATCAGACTTGTTCGTTTGTGTCTCATCTTCACCTCCAAAAATTCGTTCCAACATGTCACAGTCACTTATCTCAATATTTTCAAGTTGCTGCAGATTCTCGAGGACGTAAAGAGGAAGAACATATCTTAGCTGCTTACAGCTCCAAACTATTAGCTGATTCAACATTTTAAAGCTCAATGTTCTCTCAGGAAGGTTCGGGCCTACTATGCTTCTCAATTTACCAAGGTTGCGCAAGTGAAGTTGACGCAAATCAGGTAGTAATTCACCATAATTTTCATGTGCCTTACGATCTTTTTTCTCTTTTTTGGCAATGGCAAATAAATATTGGAGATCATTGCAGTCTTCAATTTCCATTGTTTCCAAATTTTGCAGAGGTGCCCTTGCGTTATGAGATAGAGTCGTATGCGAAAAAACAACAAGCATTGTGCTAGCCATACTGATAACCTTCAAATGCTTCAAGCCTTTGAAAAGAGCCTCCTGCAGCCAATCAATCAGGTCATATCAGACAAAAGCTTAACAAATCAATTGAACTAATAACTTCGATAACTTCCATTGCTCCCTCCACCCAAATACGGGCATATCACCATCACTATTATATGCATCCTATTTCAGACTGTAAAGTGAAGAAAGAAAACAACAAAAAAAGAGAAGAGGGCGGAGCGTGCTGCATTTATTTTCTTGCAACACTTGCTAAATTAATAGCAGTCATTTATTTTCAATGTGTTAAATAATTTCAGATGCTCCTGTAGTTCTGTTATGGGACTGCAATAGAGAACACACATACTCCTGGTCTTATTTAAAGAGTACTTCTAACATTTTTCCCACCTACCAAAGAAAATCTTAAACCACATTAGCTCTTCCTTAAAATTCAATAACCTTTCAACTCTACCCCTACTTAATGTACATAATACCACATAAGAATAAAGTTAACACAATAATAAATGAAGGGCTAAATTGTACATACACCTCAATAACTTAATGAGGTGGCTTATAAATAGGACTAAAAAAACAAAATGTCTCTCTTTGCCCTACAAATAGAACCAAAGCAGTATATATAGGCGTGGGAGACTACTTACCGTTAACTCGAAGAGATATTGAATGAGGCTCTCTAAATCTTCATTATTTGCCCGTATATTGCAGTCAATCACCTCCACTGATGTCAAGAGAGGTTTCTCTATCTTTCCCAACGATGACTTCTGAACGTTGGGACACTCAACAACTCTTACCCTCTTCAACGAAAGCCATTCAACCGTACACCCATCCTGGCAGCACCCACTGAATTTAGGTAACTTCTCAAGAATTAGACTCTTCACCTGAGGCAACTGATGAATATTTTCAGTTTTTGTTTCATCCCTCATTTGTCTAACTTCTTCATCTTCAAAAACTCTTTCCAACATCTTACAGTCACTTATAACAATGTGTTCAAGTTGCTGCAGATTCTCGAGGACATAAAGAGGAAGAACATATCTCAGTTGGTTACAGCCACAAACTTTTAGATGCTTCAACATTTTAAAACTCAATATTCTGCCAGGATGGTTCAGGCCTACTATACTTCTCAATTTACCTAGGTTGCGCAGGTGAAGTTGACGCAAATAAGGTAATAATCCACAATAATTTTCATGCATTTTAAGACCTTCGATTACGAACAAATATTGGAGATCATTGCAGCCCACAATTTCCATTGTTTCTAAATTTTGTAGAGGTAACATCCCGTTGGATAGAGCCGTAATAACCAAAAGCATTATTCTCGATACACTGATCAGCTTCAAGTGCCTCAAGGGATGAAAAAGAGCCTGCAGCCAATCAGACCATGTTAGAAAATTTTACTATGCTAGTGCATTTTGCTTCATATATCAAGTGATAAGTTTGAAGAAACTACTCTAATAGAAAATGTACAGATTTTCTATTTTTTTCCTTTAAGAAAATTGTAATATAATAAAGCATGGAAAGAGTTGTGATGAAGATGAAATGTACAGTAGCTCATATGTCATGCAGCAAAGAAGCAGATCTTCTCATTTCCGGTTTGTCACTATTCAGATTACCATTCCCCAACATTAGGTGGATTGCACTAGTGACAAAGTAATTTCCTTGAATGGGGGAAGTTGTGGGCTTTACCCTTCACATGATTTGTTTAACCCCATTTTCAATTCAAAAAAACTTCCATTCACTATAGTAAATTCATATATATGGTTTCTTTTTGTCCATATATAACTACAATAAAAACAGTGGAATAGCGATGAAATTATACGATTCCGTCATCAAATAGGCTATCACTAATTATTTGGTGATGGAATTCTGTTGTTAATTAACAGTTTTTTTGTAGCATGAATTTTATACAAGTAACTCATCCATATATAAACAAACTGCTAATTCTATTAGTAATTAAATGAGTATTTATCAATGTAAATTAATTAAAAAGTTGAATTTTTTTGTCTATCGTCAAAACACTACTTTTTTAGCCATAATCACCGTAACATATTTGAAATGCTAGTTTAAAAATTCAAAAGTTGGTAATGCTCTGCACGCGCATGAGTGAGAGTGAGAGTGAGAGAGAGAGAGAGAGAGAGAGAGAGAGAGAGTTTAAGACACTTGATAAATACGAGGGACGGGATTGTCTCCTGGGGCACCTCTCCATCTTTTGGGCATATTTTTCTGAAAGTTTTACCATTCTACCACATATTTCAAAGGGACATGAGAGAGCACAGGAGAGACAGACAAGAAAGAATTCATTTCCTAACCTAAATACCATGTGGTTATATGTTAACACTTAACGGTATATAATGATCAAATTTACTCTTCACACCAGTGTATGCGAGTCATAATACTTCAATATAATACAAGACATATGAAATATAAGAATAAGAAAGAACTAGCGCGCGCGCGCGCCCACTCACGCACACATATATATACCTTTTCGTTGGCAAACAATGTTGGCACATCATAAGATCCAAAGTTGCCATCAGAACAGGAGCCATTTATTGCTGGTAAATGTTGCAAAGTGAGGGAGCGCACTGGAATAGACTTGATCTCATCAATTGTTGTGCCACTATCCAGAAGTACTATATTCTTCATGGAACTACATTCAGAAACTTCAATCTCAACAAGTTGGAAAAATTTGTTAATCTTGGAAATCGAGAAGAGATATTCTAATCGGCCACATTTTTTAACCTTGATGATGACTTTAAGTTTTTGAATGGAATCAATGATCAGTTGGTCAAGGCATATCTCTTCCAAGTTATTGAGATTTCCCATATACAATTCCTCAAGCTCGGTCAAGTTGGACAAAATGTTGGGCAGAATTACCTCATCATCAATTTCAAAATAACTCAAATCCAACATTTTTAGATGAATCAATTGCCCTATTTCAACAGGGAACTCTTTTATGGATGATTCGAAGAAGCTAAGAATTTCTAGATTTGTCAAGGCAGATATTCTGGTCATATATCCCAAAGAACATGCATTCAAACACAATGCTTTAAGTTTGGTTAGGGAAACAAGAGATGTGGGTAGTTCAGGTTGTATAACCATGCCCACTAAATCTAACACTTGAAGATTTGTCATTCCTCCAAAAAAGGAATCTGGAATTTTCAAAGTGCGATTACCAGTGCCATCTAAGTGCAGCAATTCTAGATTGGGGCAATATAACCTTTTAGGAAGCTTTTGGATATAGTTACCCTCCAAGATTATCTGAGAACATCCTCTGAGAAAATCCTCTCTTGGCCAATCTTTCAAAGGAACAGTCCTTTCCATCGCGAAAACATGGTCAGATGCAACTGATTTTGCGAAGCCCCAGAGTTGGTCATGCATTTGGACATCTCTCTCATCATGGTCAAGCACAAGAGAAGACTCCTTCAGCTTACCAATGATTTTCTCAAGTTCTTGTCGTGCATCATCAATGGAATTTATATGTTTGAATACACCCAACCCAATTACATATTTCAACAAATCATTAACCAAAATGGATTTTCCATATACTCCACAAAGCAAAAATATTACCCGCACTTCATCTTCCAATTCATTGTAAATAGATATCAGAGATGAATGATCTATTTCCATCACTTTCTCATTAATGCCAGTGGCCTGATCTCCCACTTGTTCAAGCCCATAGATCCCTGCTTCGTTCATTTGGGGATCTCTCGGAGCTGACACAATTTCCTCCTCCGTTACCTCAACAAGATTGGAATCCGCATCATTATGGCTACAGCAGCAGCAGAAGCCACCGAATCTGCCGCCATTCTTGCTCCCTGGATAGGTTGCAACCAAGTCGAAACATTTCTTATTTAATATTTTCTAATTATAAGATAAAGTTTATTTTTTTTGGAAAAATTAAGAAAGTTAAATAAGTTATTTAATTATATTATATATTATATATCCTTAGATTGTATATTCATAATATAAATAAAAGGATTTTAACAAATTCAGTAATGAGATTGATAAGTTTAGTAATGAGATTGACAAGAATTGTAATAGTTTTGACAATTCCATTATGAAAATATTCATAATATAAATAAAAGGATTTTAACAAATTCAGTAATGAGATTGACAAGGAGATTGACAAGAATTGTAATAGTTTTGACAATTCCATTATGAAAATATTCATAATATAAATAAAAGGATTTTAACAAATTTAGTAATGAGGTTGACAAGTTTAGTAATGATTTTGACAAGAATAGTAATGGTTTTGACAAAAACGTTTTGTGCAAAAATGCTGATGAAAACATGCAACAGCAAACGGTTTTGTCAATACCATTACGAATCTTGTTATTTCCATTATTGAATTTGTCAACGCCATTACTGACTTTGCCAAAGCTACTACAAGTTTAATTATATTATACATATTTAATAATGCATATATATAACAATAAAGCTTTGGTGGCCTAGTGGCCACCATGCTTGCCTTATAAAGGGGTGGGATGGGTTCGATCCCACCCCTTACCATTTCAATGAAACTTTTTTTCAAAAAAAAAAAACCCCCCTCCCCACCAAAAAAGCTTCCACCGGCCGGATCTCCTACCATCGGCGACCGGAGCTCCGGCCGTCAGGGGTCCTGGTCGGCCGGCCGCCGGTGGTGCTTCGGCGGGGGCACCACTGTTATTTTTAAAAAAAAAAATTTGAGGGGTAAAATGGTAAATGTGTCAAAACTTGAAAAACCCAATTTGGTACTTGGTACCTTTAACTCTTTTTAAAGTGTTAATAGACTTTTAGGGGTTTTGCTAATTCAAAAGGTATTTATCTGGGATTTTCCCAAAAAAAAAAAGCGTATTTAAGTTTAACACTCCAAATCACATTTATAGATTCTTATTACGTGACCTACCAATATAAAAAGAGTAAAATATATTAATTATCTATTTATTTTACAAAACCTCTCTCTATTTTAAAAATTTATATGGACCTCTTTTAAAATTAAAATATATATTACACAAACTTCCTTTATATATTTTAAACTTATTTCCATCCAAGACTCTTAAACTTAGGTTTTGACCAAAATATCTTCATTTAACAAAAAAAATTATTTAAACATTCATATTTGTCGAGAAAACTTAGATAACCAAAAAAATTATATTATATAAAGTCTTTAATATAACATATTATTCATAATGCAAATTATACTACGAACAAGATCTTTATATTAAGAACCAGAGGTAATCATAGGATAGGGTTTAGGTGCAAAAATGCACATATGATTTTTCTGAAAGTGCACCCGGCACCAAATGCTTTTTTTAGGTGCAAAAGTAACTATTTGATTATAAAATAAGTGCAAAAGTCACAGTATCTGTTACAAGGAAAACGTTGACTGTTAAATACAAGTTTGTTGACTAATTGTGATGACATGGATGATGACTAGGTGGGTGAAATTGCTGACTGAAATAATTTACTGTTGAAAAAAATAGAAATAGCATCGGACGAGAGCGAGATTGAAGGAAGCACAGTGACAGTGAAATCAAATCGGAGGGTGAACAAAAACGAAATCGAATCAGAAGGGGAAGGAAGTGATATCGAATCAACAGAAATATGACCAACATATAAGAGTTTTGTGGCTCTTAAGAAGGAATATAAATTGCTTTTTTCTTATTTTTGTCAGATAAAGAGCATATATTTTTTTGTTTTGCCTGAAACCATTCAAGGTTAAAAAACAGAGTCGTTATGCCATTAATGCCTTCTTCTAGTTACTGGGCCCACCTTCTTCTCCTTGTCCATTCACTTGCCCTCTGTTTCTAGCATCATCTCCCTTTCTTTGTACTTTTAGATATAACCTCTAAATGCATTTCATTTTCCTCGGATGAGATGACTAAGAGCACATCAGCTTCTCATCACTCTGGCGACAACACCATGACCCACCCCAATACGCTAAAGAAGCTTAAGCGCTTTAGCCCTCTCGAACCCACTCTCAGAATATTTTGGTTCATCTGGTTCACCTCTCTCTTCATTGTCTGCTCCTTTCTCCTGGATTTTCAGTCTATTTTCGGTGACATGGAGTATTTAAGTGTTGACACAGAAGGAACAAAGCAAATCAGAGGCAAGTCATGCTCCTTCGCGAAAGCAAATTGGAGGGGGAAGGAAGACAAAACCAAAGCAGAGTTCGATGGCGGCGTGTTTGACTTCAAATCAGCGTATTTTTTTCAATTTTAATTTTTTTAGTTAGCAATTAAATATTCCATGTCAGCATCCATAGCATCCATATCATCAGTGTTAGTGAATAACTTTCATTTTAACGGTTAACGTTTTACTTTTAACAAAATATGTGACTTTTGCACCTATTTTGTAATCATATAGTTACTTTTGCACCTAAAAAAATATTTGTTGTTGGGTGCACTTTCAGAAAAATCGCATGTGCATTTTTGCACCTTAACCCTAATAGATAATAGATAATGTGTTCAAACTAAAAAAAAGTAATAGATAATGTTATAAAATTTATTAACTGGGATTACATTATAAAATTTATAATTTTTTTTATTTTTCATCACATTTATTCTAACTTATTCATTTACTATTCTTTTAAATGGATAAAAATATATATTTGAAATATATGTTATTTTATTATAAAGTACAAAACAATTAATTTTGATATATTATGTACAGGATCATACTTAAATCAAGCTCCTTATATCTATTACATCAAGTTCTTCAATCACACATCATAATGTGTCCTATTTTTTTTTCATATGGGTTTATAATTAAATGATAATAATTCAAAAATAGGACACATGATTACATGTCATTGGAAAACTTAACGAAATGGATATAAAGAACTTGACCAAAGTATTTTCAATAAAGTAAATTATTTAAATTTATAATATATAATTTAAAAAAAAATTTGCTAAAACATTTATAATCATATTCATTTTGTATATATTTATTAAAAGAATTAATCTATTTTTTTTATATCTACATTAACCAAACTAATTCTTATGTTTGATTATGATAAAAATATTAAAGAAATATAATTGTAGAAGGAAAAAATAAAATTAAGGAAAAATAAAAAAATAAAACTCCTAAATTGTTCATAAAAATTTTAGCCTAAAATAGAGATTTAGTATCATGAAAAGTAAATTAGTAAATAAAATTTATTTTAATAAAAATTTTAATTAAAAAATATTTTCTTAAAATATTCTTACCAATGTTAATAGTCTGGACTTAATTATATGTTTTCAAAATGGAAAGGAATATATAAGAGATGTCAGAGTATTTTACTCATATAAAAATATCATAAATGTTTTAACTTTATAACTACATTGGATCACTAGGCAAAAAGGAAAAAAACATTGGATCAGTGCATAAATTTAAAGATAGCAGGTAATCCAAATCCAACAATGAGTACAGTTTAGAGATCAGGCAAACACCATACTTTGGGTAGACTACATATGCCTAGGCCGGTTCCAAGATGAGCCATTTTTAACGGATTAGTGGGGAACAACGTGTCGGTAAGGTGCCTCTTCATTCTTCTTATTGTCCACTTCCCTCAATTTATTTATTTACACCGTTAGATCAACTCTAACAGTTGAGATTTAATATTCTATAAAAATATTATTATAATATTGAATAATAAAAAATGTAAGTAAATAAATTTAAATAATTAAAATTTAGTCTAAATACTTTATATCTTTATACTTTTACTAAAAGTATTTTTATATTCTTTTTTACTTTTTATAAGATACTAAATCTTAACTATTAAAGTTGATCTAACGGTGTAAATAAAGAAGTGAAGGGAAGTAGATGGTAAGAGAAATGGAGAGGCCTCTTACCCCAATATGCCTACATTGTAGTTGCAGATATCAATGAAGCAAACTATTTTAATGCCCACACAACCTAAATCCATTTGTCTATATCCATTAAGTCTAAGTTTTCATTCAAATCTTGTCATGTATTATTGTTATTATGAATAATGGTGCAACAAAATTTTAGAATTTTAACAATATAAATTTTTATTATTAAAAAATTGGAAAAAAGACAAATATATACTATTTGAAGTTCAAAATCCCAAATCGGTAATTTTCTAAAAATATGAGTTGTCAACTACTATACTATTTTTATCAATCCTATTACTCTAGCCTTATTTGGCTAGCGGCATTGGGGGTTGGGGACTGAGATTGAGTTAGGGATTGAGCTAGGTTGTATTGTTTGGTATGAGGGACTGGAGATAATCTGGGATTAGGAGTATCACGAAAGTGGGATTGCTGCAAAACCACCTCCCCCATAGTATTACGTTTTCAATCCCGGGATTGCAAATGTTAGAGGCAAAAATATCCCAGTTTATAATATTTTTTGGACAAAAATGCCCACTATCAATTTTAATAATAAGGATATTTTAATCTTTTCATAATTTATGAAGGATTATAAAATAAATCAATTTAAGTAATCCATCTAAATATTACTGCATATCAAACGTAATTTAAACCTTTAGCCCCAATTCTAATACCTATCCCTATCTCAATACCAATCCCAATCTCAATCCATCAAAATCAGTGCCTCGTACCAAATAGGGTCATATTGTTAACAAAACCAATTTGAGATTTTGAAGTTGAAGTAGTATTTAAGTATCTTTTTCCTTAAAAAATTCCACATGACAATATTTAATTGAAAATTTGAATATAATGAATATAGGCAAATCACCTTAAGTTTTTCCTTTTTTTATTATATTATATTCCCTTTGGTTATCCATTGATACTCCCCCTATAATTTCACTGAGAACTTTAAGGAAAAAAAAAAAAAAAGATCATTCCAAATAAGTCAGAAATTCACCAAGCCCTCTTTTAAACAATTTGGCAAAGGGGGAAAAAACTTACTCATCAAAGAATAAGAAAGTCAAATTGATTAACCAACTATTGCTAACCCCTAAAATCTTTGGAAATATTATTCTACTACCTAGGATAAGTTTCTTTTGTCATGAAAATTTTCCTTAAAAATTTATCAACCTTGCAAAACACATCTCTATCCATCAAATTATGTGAACTTTGTTGGAGATAGTTAAAATCATTAGTTAGTTAAGGTCTTATCTTATTAGTTAAATTCATAATTAATGATCGAACCCTATAAATAGAGGTCCTAGTTAACATGGTTGCCGGCTGCATTTTGGGCCTATTTACTGATTTCTTGTTTTCGGTTCTTGCCTCTATAGTTGAGGCCCAGTCCAGATATTTTTTTGGTTTCTTTGTTGCATTCCTGCATTTCAGCCTCGCAAAGCCTCATTCACAGCACTCAAGAAAATTCACGATCGATGATGATTCTTTTCTCTGCGCCGTCAACTTCCAATCGCCGCCTTCGAAGCTTGAAGCTTAGCGACGGAGCACCATCCTCGGGGTTTACGACTCCTGCAGAACATTTGGTGCCCGTGAATCTCATTATCAAAGTGGATTCGATGGATTTGAAATCTTGGGTATCCGCCTCCGTAATCTCTTCTCCGTCATCGCTTCTCCTCACGCCGACCATTTCTTTTCTCTCTCTGTATACCGCCATTGAAGCTTCACTGCAAGATTGATGTGGGGTAGTTTGAGGAATGAAAGACAATATAATGGCTTTCTAGTCAGATTTTAGAGCAGAGAGTTCGTTCCAGACATCTCCAAGTTCCTTCTTGCTCTGTCTTATAAAGAAGAGCACATCTCCGTTCCCCACTCTTCTCTCTACTTCATGCTCAGAAAGTTCTGCGTTTTTGCCATTGCAAGTTTGTCTTTGTTCTTCTCGTGGAGGTTTGCGTTTATCTGCCGTTGTTATTGAGCTCTTCAGTCATTATTGTCAAAATCCATTTCAAGAAATGGTTTCTGTACTGTCCAAATTTTTTGCGCCAACAAGAATGATTACAGGTGTATAGTTTTGAGGTA
This sequence comes from Inga oerstediana, assembly GCA_963210345.1. NCBI lineage: Eukaryota > Viridiplantae > Streptophyta > Magnoliopsida > Fabales > Fabaceae > Inga > Inga oerstediana. The sequence goes on along the minus strand of OY723404.1, from coordinate 13,910,697 downwards.
GAGAAACGCGAAGATAAGCAAGGATGTTAGTGGAAATTTGTTCCATTGAATAAATGTGGAATTACAGGAAGCTAGGTTTGGGAACTGCCTTAATGGTATTCATTCTACCATTACACTTGTGTTCAACGAACCTGAAGTGCCCCTCTCATTGGACCTATTGAAGATTGTGCTCCGTACTTGAAACGTTGCCCCTTGTACAGGGCTATCTTCCTTTTATTTGGCTCCAGCTTTGGCAATAATCAATTCCCTGGAGTTTCAGGGATTGAATAGAAATGAATTCCAGCCTATAATGAAAGAATTATAGGGCCCTGCTATTATTGAATCAGTGGTGTGGTTGAAGGCTCAACTATTGTTGGTGGTTTTTAATCTTAGCTATGGTTTTCCTGGTACTTGGCAAGTGCTATTCGTTGCCAGTGGTTTTCAACCCTCTTGGACAATTTGCTTAACAAATAGCTTTGTCAAGAACCATTTGCATTTATGAAGAGATTGAACAGATGCGCAATGCTGGACTGATCAAAGGAGGTGGTCTAGAAAATGCCATTGTTTGCAAATAATTCCCAATCCCTGCAGCAGGAATCACTGTGTCCTCCCAAGGTCCAATTCCCACAACTTATTGCTTTATATAGTCCAAGGTTCAAGTGACTGGTATAAAACCGAGTTGAAGAGGAAGATGGTGAGCAAGGTTAAGTGGCATGCATTTATGGACAACAATAATACACCTTTGAACAAAGGCAATAGGCAAGAACAAGAGACAAAAGTGAAGAGCTCAAGCAATCACTTTATGAAGCCAAGATGATGAAGATAACTAAAGTGTTATGGATCTCTTCTTCAAGACCAAGAGTGAAAAGTCAAGGAGGAATATGTCTCCATGAAAGAAAAGAAGAAGATATCTCCTAAAAGTGTTGTTCATAAGAACAAAATGATCTAGTTTAATCTCACTTCATTAAACCTTATTATGTTAGCAAGTTAATACTTTTATAATACAAGAAGTGTTAACTTGAGGGGTGTGTTAAACATAGTTAAAATCATTAATTAGTTAGGATCTTATCTTATTAGTTAAGATCATAATTAGTTATTAGACCTTATAAATAGAGGTCCTAGTTAATATGTTAAGTGTGTAGGATAATAAGATTCACAACATGTCAAGATTAATGCAAATCTCTCTCTCTCTAGAGAGAAAAGTCATTTAAAGCAAAGGTTTGAAATTTTGTAAAAGAAAATATCTATGCTAAGAGAGCTTATAATTAACGAAGACTCGATAATATTTAAACTTGGATTGATCTATAGCATCGAATACCAAATATTTGTTTTTAAAAAAAATCATGAACTCTCGTTTTCTCACACAAGGGAAATAAAGCAAAACTATCCTACAATACAGAAAGAGTAAACACCAGTAAGAGGAGCCAAATAAAGTCCTGAAGGAAGAGTTAATCATGACCCCTCCTTCTAGTTCCACCCTTTATATTAGTTATATATGAATAAACTGTTTTCTCTTTTAACTGTGATAAATATAACCATAAGTTATGCAATTCACATAAGGCACATTCAATATGTTTTATCTGAATAATTTTTTTTAAAAATATTATTAATTCTATCTTAAAATTTAATAAATTTCTAACTATACTCCTATTTAATATAGGATTTTATAATTTAATGAGCAGTCCTAAAAAATGATGGTCTACAAAATAATGAGAAGTAAAATTATACATTTATATAATAAATTTAATAAAATGACTTGTATTAAGGTCTAAAACAATATTCTATCTGACAGGAGCACTAATTTCTAATTAAAGGGCATAAAAAAGAAAAGAACGTTACCCTTCGTATCTTCAATTGCAACAATAATACTCGTCCCTTTCGCCCCCAGAGTCTTTGGTTTTGAGTTTCTCTTTCCTTAGAAAAGTTCTGTTGTTAAGAACCAGAAGAGAAAATAAGAACGGACATAGAATTCATAGTATGTTTAACAAATGCAAGAAATCTAACCGCAAAGCAGACGTTACCCTTATAACATATAAACAGCCACCAAACTTTCAACAGAGATGTTTTTCCTGCTATATTCTTCTTCACTTTTTCTTTTTCCTTTTTTTTTTGTGTGCTTTTTTTTACCTGATTGATCAAAATAAAGACAACAAACTTTCTATATAAGCTAGAACAAGGCGGCAACTTCTTTATCCCTAAAAAAAGGTTTATGCGAACTATGGATATAGAGGCACTAAGAAAGAGGAAGGGAGAAAAAATATCAAATTTCTGATTTGAAGTTTTTATATAAAGATTTTTTGGATGGATATGATTGACTGGAGAGCAACAAACTGGATGGAGACTTGGAGAGTGTTAGAAGTAGATTGTCAACGGAATCCCTTACCGACAGGAAGAATAGTCATATATGTAGGTGAAGTCATAGAAGTTAGGAGAAGTTAGGAACGGCATGTCAGATTCCGATTTCATTTTACGTGTATATATACCCATATGTAATATTACATGAAGTAAGAACTTGATTAATAATCTTACATGGCATCAGAGCTTGGTTCTTCGTTTTGTATCTGAGCTTCAATTTTTTTTTCCGGCAAGAACATCACGTTTTCCTCTCACAAAGCACCCTTGTTCCTTCAGATCCACCATCGCCGGAGTACCTTCAAGCAACACGCGCCGGCCACCTGTGTTCCCAGCCACCAGATCAGTCTGACCCAGAAATTTGGCCGCCGTCCGCCTGCGCGTGAGCCTCCACGCGCCGCCTGCATCACCGCTGTCCAGATACACGCGCCGCGCGTGAGGACTGTTCCGGCCACCTTTCGCGACGGCGCTTCCACCAGAGTGATCGACTGAGCCTCTCCTACCTTGTCCTGAAATTTCATGACCATCCGAGACTTTTGAATTTTCAAGCATTCCTCTCCGCATCATCTCCGTATTCGTTTTCAACTTGTGAATGGAATTTTGTTACTAACTTCAATACTTGAGGTTAGTGTTTCTATCTGCGGGTCCCACCTTGCTTTTGTTTGAGGTACTCTATCTCTCTTGCCTTCATATTTCTCTGCGGGACCATTGGGTTGAAGTTTGCGTAAGTTAATCACGCTAGGATTGTTGTGTATCGTACTAATCCTACTCACTTGGTGAAATTGTGATTTTTTGTGCGAATTGTTCGTGTGCTACTGTTCATTATGGCTGATTCTAAAAATTCCGATATGTTGCCTATGTCTGCGAGGATTACTGCTTCTCAGTTAAATTGGACAAATTACAGTGATTGGAACAAAACTGTTAACGTTTATATTTTGGGGGTTGCAATGGAAACCCATTTAACTGCGGATCCTCCTTCTGGTGATGAAACCAAACTTCTGACTTGGCAAAGAGCAGATGCTCAACTACTGTTTCAAATTCACAATTCTATTGAACCACGGATCCTGTCTTCTGTTAGCCATTGTAACACTGTCAAAGAAATTATGAACTATCTCGAGTTTATGTTTTCTAACAAAGGAAATATTACTCGAATTCATGAAGTCTATAAAGGTTTTTATCGTTCCCAGCAGCAAGATCGATCATTGAAAGATTTCTTCTTGGATTTCAAGAGGATGTATGAAGAAATGAAAGTTGTTATGTCTCCACAGGCAGATCTCCCAACTCGTATCAAGAACTTGGAACTTCAGGCTATCATAAGTTTCCTTGAAGCTCTAAATCCGTCTTATGAGACTATTCGTTCTCAGATTCTGTCTAGTCAAGAGCTTCCTTCTCTGGAAGATGTTTTCTCCCGAGTTCTTCGTGCTGATAGCCTGATTCAATCTACTGTTGATCCAACAGCAAGTGCTCTAGCTGGGCGTGGTTCCTTTGAGAACAGGACTTATGGGTACAGACAACACAACCATCCTCCGACAATACCTTCTAGCAGTATTATCTGCAATTATTGCAAAGAACCTGGACATATTAAGAAAAATTGTCGAAAATTGCAAAATAAACAACAACGTGGCCTTGCTCATATTGCCCAGAACCCTGCTACCTCCGACTCTGGATCTTCTTCTGCAGGGGCCTTAGCCACAGGTACTCTACCCTCTGGTCTTACTACTGCTTCAACTAAGTGGGTCATTGATTCCAGTGCCACCGATCACATGACAGGTAATCATAACTTATTCTCTTCATATGCACCCTATGCCAACCCGTCCACCATATTTGTCGCCAATGGTTCTCCCGTCCATGTTACTGGCTCCGGCACTGTTCAACCTACCGCATCCCTCTCATTATCTTCTGTTCTTAATGTTCCTGATCTCACCTTTAACCTTTTATCCCCCAGTAAACTCACTCGTCATTTAAACTGTTTTATCTCACTCTTCCCTGACTATTGTTTAATTCAGGATCTCTCGACGAAGCAGATTATTGGTAGAGGCTATGAATCTGGTGGACATTACATCCTTGATGATCAGGTTCCACGTTCTGTTGCTTGTTCTAGTGGGTTGTCTCTCTTTGAAGTTCATTGTCGTTTAGGTCATCTGTCGTTGTCCTCTCTCCGGAAATTGTACCCTGAGTTTTCTTCTGTGTCTACTTTAAATTGTGAGTCATGTCAGTTTGCCAAACACCATCGTGTTCATTTGGCATCTCGCGTCAATAAACGGGCTGCGTCCCCCTTTGATTTAGTACATTCTGATGTTTGGGGTCCTTGTTCAATTCTGTCTCAAACTGGTTATCGTTATTTTGTAACTTTCGTTGATGATTTTTCCCGAACAACCTGGCTTTACTTAATGAAACAGCGTTCTGAATTGTTTACCCATTTTCGTCATTTCTGTGCTGAAATTCAAACCCAGTTTAATCTTCCTGTGAAAATCTTACGAAGTGATAATGCAAAAGAATATTTTTCCTCACCATTCACCGATTACATGCAAAGTCATGGTATTCTTCACCAATCCTCTTGTGTTGATACCCCTGCTCAAAATGGTGTTGCTGAAAGAAAGAATCGACATCTCTTAGAAACTGCACGAGCTCTCATGTTTCATTCCTCTGCCCCTAAACGTTTTTGGGCTTACGCTGTTTCTACGGCTTGTTTTCTCATCAATCGCATGCCTTCAGCTGTTCTTGGTGGGGATATTCCTTATTCTGTTCTGTTTCCCAACTCTAAGCTATTTCCTGTTGATCCTAAAATCTTTGGCTGTGTTTGTTTTGTTCGAGATGTCCGTCCAAGTGTTAGCAAACTTGATCCCAAGTCCCTAAGATGTGTTTTTCTTGGCTATTCTCGAATTCAAAAAGGTTATCGGTGTTACTCTCCCGATCTCCGTCGTTACCTTGTGTCCACTGATATTATGTTTCATGAGTCCTCCTCTTTCTTCAAGAATACGTCAGTTTCTGAGTCTATTTCTGTCATAGAGAATTCAGATGACATCCTGGTTTATCCTGTCCTTCTCTCACCAGTACAGGCAGCTGTTCCGGAACCTGAAATCATCATTGATGCTGATGTTACCAATGATTCACAGTCGCTAGCTCCTGCTTCGTCAATTGATTCTGTTGATGTCTCCCTCGTTCCTGCCTCTGTTCCTGCCGATCCTCCTCTTGCTGTTACTGAACCACGTGTTCCTGCTTCTACTTTTGATACTTCTGATGACCAACCCATTGCACTTCGTAAAGGTACACGTTCACATTGCCCTCCCAAACGATATGCTGACTGTATCTATCCTATCTCATCTTTTGTCTCTTACCATTCTTTATCAACTGTTTCATCTTCTCTTGTGGCCACCCTTGATTCCATTACCACACCTACTACCCTTCAACAAGCTCTAGATCACCCTGGTTGGTGTGCCGCCATGGAAGAAGAACTTTTGGCATTGGAAACAGCTGGTACCTGGACTCTTGTCGATCTCCCCCCTGGCAAGAAATCCATTGGATGTAAATGGGTATATGTTATTAAAACTAAGGCCGATGGTTCCTTGGAACGACTAAAAGCTCGCCTGGTTGCCAAAGGATATGCCCAAACTTATGGTCTTGATTACTCCGAGACTTTCTCTCCTGTTGCCAAACTCACTTCAGTTCGTCTACTTGTCTCTTTGGCAGCAACATATCATTGGGATCTGCATCAATTAGATGTTAAAAATGCTTTTCTAAATGGAGATCTTCTGGAAGAAGTTTATATTGAGCAACCACCTGGGTTCGTTGTTCAGGGGGAGAATAGGAAAGTGTGCTATCTCCAGAAATCACTGTATGGTCTAAAGCAAAGTCCTCTAGCCTGGTTTGATAAATTCTGTAATGTGGTCAAGAAGTTTGGGTTACGTCAAAGCAAGAGTGATCACTCTGTGTTCTACCAACAATCTGATACAGGCATGATTCTTCTCGTAGTATATGTTGATGATATTGTGATTACAGGAAGTAATTGTTCTGGAATCTCAGAACTCAAAATCTTTCTGAACTCTCACTTCCAGACAAAAGATTTGGGATCATTAAAGTACTTCCTTGGTATTGAGGTTTTGAGAAGTAAGAAAGGTATTCTTTTGACTCAAAGAAAGTATGTTCTTGATCTCTTAAAGGAGACTGGAAAACTTGGAGCTGCACCAAGCAGCATCCCCATGATTCCAAATCCCTTTCTAGATCTTGATGCTAGTATGTTTGATGAGCTTCCTGATGATTTGAAGAAGAAGATTGATCCAGAGAAATTAAAGCCATTTCCATTTCCTGAGAGATATAGAAGACTTATTGGGAAACTGAATTATCTAACAGTAACTCGTCCTGATATAACCTTCTCAGTCAGTAGGCTCAGCCAATTCATGGCATCACCAACAGTGGCACAATGGGAAGCTTTAGAACATATCTTGCATTATTTGAAAGGTTCTCCAGGTCTTGGTATTCTTTATACAGATTATGGGCACACTAAAGTCGAGTGTTTCTGTGATGCAGATCATGCAGGATCTAAAGCCACAAGACGATCCACTACTGGTTATTGTGTGTTTGTTGGTGAAAATTTGATATCTTGGAGAAGTAAGAAGCAATTAGTTGTGTCAAAATCAAGTGCAGAAGCAGAATACAGAGCCATGTCACAGTCAGTACAAGAAATTGTGTGGGTATTTCAACTCTTGAAGGAAATTGGCATTACCACGATATTGCCTGCAAAACTATGGTGTGACAATAAAGCAGCACTCCATATAGCTTCAAATTCTGTGTTCCATGAACGAACAAAACATATTGAGATTGATTGTCATTTTATTCGTGATAAGATCAAAGAAAATGTTGTATCTACAGGGCACATACGATCCGATGACCAACTGGCAGATCTTCTGACAAAAGCCTTACATGGGACACGAGTTAAATATCTTTGTAACAAGCTGGGCATGATAAATATATATGCTCCAACTTGAGGGGGAGTGTTAGAAGTAGATTGTCAACGGAATCCCTTACCAACAGGAAGAATAGTCATCCATGTAGGTGAAGTCATAGAAGTTAGGAACGGCATGTCGGATTCCGATTTCATTTTACGTGTATATATACCCATATGTAATATTACATGAAGTAAGAACTTGATTAATAACCTTACAGAGAGGAACAAGAAAAAGAGATCTTTAAACAAAGACACCAATTTTTTTTTTTTTTTTTGTTTTATGGAAAATATATAGTTAAGAAGACGATGAAACAAGCTTGAATTGAATATTAAGAACAAAGAGTGAATTAAGGACCTTGTTACGAAATCAAGGGTTTAATTTTGACCGATGTTGTCTGCAGCTTGAAGAAAAGATGATGAGTCAGAGGCAGTGAAAATGGAAACGCAGCAGCAAAGAAACACACACAGTATAAAACCTTGAAAGGAAGAGAAAAACAATTTTTTTTTTGAATTTTTGTTGGCGTATATGATTGACAAGAAGGCAGCAAACTGAATCCAGAGAAACAAGGAAAGAGATCCTTAAAACAAAGGCACTTTCTTATTTCCCACAACTGAGAAAATGAACGAAACAAGCCTGATTTGAATATTAAGAACAAGGAGTGAACCAGAACTCAAGATTTATAGCAAATCAGAAGTTCGCCGTTGATTGATCGAACGCAGAATTCCAGAGCTGAGGAACCGGAATGCAGGGAAAATAGGATCGGAGAAGAAGATGCAAACGCAGGAAGAAAGAATGCCAAGCACGTCTCGATCTAGTGCAATCAAGAAGACTCGCGTTTTTACCGGTTAAGATGATCTATCACTTTAAAGTTATTTCTTAGATGTATCTATTATTCTAAAATATTTTATGTTTTATTTAATATTCTAAAATATTTTTTCTGAATGTATTTTTACTTAAAAGATTTTTTAAAATTAATAATAAAGTTAAAATTATTTCTAATAAAAAATATTTTATGGGAAGATATTCTCCTTAAAAGTTAATACTTTAAGATTGAAATTGTGTCATAATATATTTTAGAGTACTGAATGAACTCCAAAATGCTTTAGTATACTACATGTACTTAAAAAAAATATTTCATAAAGTAAACCTACTTAATCCATTTTATAACGAGTATATTTTGAAATTTTTAGCATTGCAAGGTTTTTTTTTTTAAAATCATTATCAAAAATTTAAAACCCTTGTATGGTCGTATTGATAGATGTGCATTATTTTAATATTTTGCATCTTTATTGTGTAACATGATTCTTTTGTTTATGTTTTCAAGGCCATTGGATGAAGAGTGTCAGAATGATATAATTAGTCCTGTCACCCTTAGTTTTTTTGAGAATTTGGCTTGGTTGTCTTGAAATTTGGTTTGTGAATGGTTGGATGGTTGTCTCTGGACGAGAATTATTTGTAGGACTCCTCCATCATGATATACAAGCTCTTTTTAATTTGTGAGATTTTAAAAAACAGTTAAAATTAATTAAATATAATAAATATATAAGAAATATAATTTTTTTAAAAAATACCCCTATTATAAATGAGTTATAAATGAGTAAGAAAGAAAGTAATAATGAGAAAGGTTAAAAGAGAATGTATAGTAAATAAATTATATGAAAAATAAAAGGTAATAAGAGAGAATAAAATATTAATATAATTGGAAGGCAAAATGGGTAAAAATATATTTATTATTGTGACAAACTTAAAAGAAATTTTTAAAAAGGGATAACCTTATTAAAAAAAGAATTTTATGTATAGGGACAAAGGGAGTATAATCTGATTCATTTAATCAAATATTTACCACTTCTGAAAATTAAGAAAATGTTTGTTTTTCCATTACAAGAAAATGTCAATATATTTTTGGTACACATAATGAAGTTACAAAAATATTTATGATATAATAGCACTTATTACTAAGCACATAATTAATACTACCTCCCATCCTAAGAACTCTTTACACCTCAGATATTATGTTAACGATCAAAGGTAGAAATATACAATACCCTAAGATGAATATGGCAATTAAGAAATCGCTTCATCAAATACCTTGAATTTTTTCCTAACAAGGTTATGAAAGTTTTGGACATTCTTAAAGGCTTAAATTTAAAATCTTTACTCAGATAAATAATGCTAAAGTCCGATAATGAATAAACAAGAACCATCAACGCCATTGAAAACAGTTTGACACTATATGAACTCCTTCGGGTCTCCATTAATTTTCATCACAGAGGTTTGATGGAGGCTCCCTTTACAATAAGCCCCTTTTTCGAGTCCCCACCCTTGTCCCACAAGGAGAATTCTATTTCTCCACCTTCATCATGAGCTGGTGCTATAAACTGTGCTACTGGCATCTCCATCCATGCCCCTTTCAACATTTCACTTGAATTCATCTCTCGCTCGCGACACTTCTCTCCTCGAATCTTAAGATTAACTTTCAGAGGTCCACTGTACCGTAATGTGCTTCTCAGCATCAAATGGAAGGAGACTCCATACATAACTCCTGGTGATAGCTTCCTTGTGTCTAGCTTCCCACCCACCTCCAAATAACTCACATCTTTCATTTCAGCTACTTCTACTAATGTCCCACTGTACTGCGTCAACATTTGCTCTCATTAAAAGTGTGCAATTTACATAAACCTAAGAGCAAATTACACAATTTTTTTTCTTTGAACTTTGTCGGAATCTTCAAATAAAGGGTAAAACATACAAACTTTCTATATATTTTTAACGACTATGTAATTTTAACAATATCTGAGGAAGATGCATATAACTTGTTTTTAATAGAGGTTTATTAAAAGTATGAGGTGTGTGTTTAATTACCTTAATTCTCGGCGTATATACCATGTCCAATAAGTTGGGTCATTTCCCCGGGCGATGTCAAGCGCTCTTGCATACAACATGAAGCAGTTGCAGTTCAACTTCTTGTTTACCCAGAATTCCTGTATCCGCAAAATTTTCAAGTATTGTATATGAAACTAGCGTAAGATCAGAGGACGATGTGTAACTACAAGTGGCTGAAATGAAACACATAATTGCCTTAGTTTTGTTGGCTAAAACCACGACGGATGAACAAAGCTGATCATAGAGCTTGTCCGGCGGGGAAGACTTATCAAACGGTGGGTCAGCCTCGGCCAATATGTATTCAACGTTTTCTGGGAGCCTCGAGGATTGTTGAGTGGCCACTGATGATGATGATGAAGGCTGCGTCGTGGAGTTATGATTTTCCATGATTAGATTTCTCTGAAATAAGTTTGAATAAATCGGTAAAGCAAATATATATCTATTCTAATCGGATGCCAAACATAGCATGAATCAAAGAAAGCAACAAATTTTACCTCCAGCGAGCTTTATTATCTCTCTCGTGCTTCTTACTGATCCGCACCTCTTTCTCTATCTTTATTCTCTGTTTATCTCTTGATATCTCTCTCCTTCCTAATCTAATTCTCTTCTCTTGTTGCAACCTGTGTTATTACCAAAACACCCAAGCTAATTTGGCAAATCATATATACTGCCATCATCATCACTATTGACATACTACGTTGGTGCTTAAAGGAAGAGTTAGTTAAAAGTTGGATTTGATCTTAAATATAAGACTTCAATTCATTTTATCTTCTAAATTTATAATTATTTATTCATAGTATGTTTATTGATAGATATAATTAAAAATTGTTGTTTAGGGAAATCAACTCCTATTTATTCAAATAAGTAACTTAAGTAATATTTTAATATATCAGTTAAATAGCTTTTTTATGTCAATGAACCGAGGTAGTACTCCCTCCAGTCCTATTTATAAGAGTTTGATAATCAAATTACACAGTTTAAGAAAGCTATTAAAATTAGTTAAAAGTAATAAGTCTGCCTTTAAAGAATTTTTTTACAAACATGCCCTTATTCATAAGGAAACAAGTAAGAGAGAGAAATATAAGAAACAAGTATAAACAACCCTTTAATTAAAGCAATATACATATAATTAATTAGGGGCACAAACGAAAAAAAACTTATTAAATATGGAGCCAACTCTTGTCAGACTCTTATAAAAAAGATCAATACAATTCAAATTTTGGATTTTTATAAAAAGGATTGGAGGGAGTATTATTTTATTGCATTACTTGTAAGTGGGTCCAATTCAATTTGGAGTGGGGCCTATTAATTAAGGGCCAAGAGCATACCACATGGCCTTTTTACTATATTAAACACGTTATAGTGTTTATGTTTTTGGGAAAAGGGTGTCTCAATTGACCTTCTTTTTTATTTATTTTTTATTTAATGTCTCTACCATTAAATCAACCTTTAATGATTGATATTTAATGATAGATTTTTTTTAATATTTAAAATTATAGTAATATTTTTATATCTATCATTAAATCTTAATCATTAAAGGTTGATCTAATGGTAGAGACATTAAATGGAGAGTAAATGGAGAGGGGGTCAATGCACTTATTCGTAAGTTATATTATAACGAAAAAATTTTAATGCAGCCCCTCTATAGCCATTTAATATCAATTAACTCTCAAAATTGTTTGAAATTTCACTGCACCCCTAGGAATATATTAAAATTAAAATTCGTGGGTGAAAAGACCATCTCGACCATGTACAAGACAAGGGCATAAATGTCTTTTCACCAAAAAAATTATTTTCAGTTTAGTGCTAGAAGTGCAGTGAAGTTTTAGAAAGTTTTAGGGGCTCTTTGATATTAAATGTCTACAGTAAAGGTGCAGTGAAATTTTGCCTATTATAATACTCCACATTAATTATTGCAACTCACAACAATTTGTGAGGGAAATTGTTTTATTACTTATAATCAATAATTAGTAATTAATTGTGTAACCTCAAAGACAAAATCAAACAAAAAAAATAGGGAATTAAAAAATTTTGTACATGTAATGTTAAACATTAAAGCAAAAAATACACCTAGTGTAGACTTAGCTTTGACATTTCAAAATAACAAGTCTTCATAATTGTTGTCATGAACCAGTATCAGATCAAAAGTTTGACTATTGGGAGCCATAATTTAGAAAGATTAACATATTTACATATATGAATTACTTTAAAATTGAGAGGCATATAAAATATAGACCACATTTCTATCATGGATAAGAAGTTTTTTCTGGCTAAAATAAATATAAAGATTTTAATCATCTTACTCTTGAAAAGTATGGAAAAATAGATGATTAATGGGCAATTTTAGGTTGGCCAGTGGCCATATCAAGAAAAAACGATTCTTCTATATGTAATAAATTAGCTTTTACTGCTGGAAAAAAAAAAAATCTTTTCCTTTATTTACTACTTTCTTTTGTTCTTATTTTTTCTGTCTTAATTATTCGTTTGCGTCTGTGTGTTATATATAAATTAATTATTATTATATTGAATGTAAACTCCAAGAAAAAAGGCAACAAATTAAAAGGGGGTAAAACTAATTATCAACTTAGCATTTTATCTTGATTGGACCAAAATGAGGCAAGAAGGTAATGCATGATAATAAGTCATATTATAATGCTCTCAAATAACGTGTTAATCCAAGACACAGCGATTGTTATATGTATATGTATATGTATAATAGTTATTTCAACATAATGAATGGACTGAGTTGTTTTTCAACGCATCCTGACTCAGTAGTGAAAAAAGTGAGGGAGGAAGCTCTAAGTTGCAGTGCAGCGTAATAGTGTTACTCTTGAGTTAGAAACATGCAATATTAATAATTGATAGTACTTTAACATGACTTCTTATTAAAAATTCACAAGTCTATCCCCATTCTTCTTTCATCATCTTCCTACATCATGGTGCCAGCAATTATTATGATAATTGATTGGGGCACGTCCTCGTCCTCAATGATAATTTAAACAAAAGCAACTTATTGAAAATTTATAAATACATGCTGTAAATATTGTGAAATATTTATAATTCTCTCTATTATTGCTACCCTAATTAACATGTGACTTGATGCTCAATAAATAGCAAAATATATTTTTTTATTGTAGCTTTTGCTTTTTCTGCTTAATTAAGCAAATAGCACTAGTGAAAAAATCACTTTTAAAACCGATTAAAAACGACATTTTAGACCGGTTTTGGATTCGATCTTAATACAGCCGGTCTTAAAAATCTGCTATTTTTTAGACCGCTTAACAAAATCGGTCTTAAAAATCACTTTTTTAGATCGGTTACTCGAAAACCAGGTCTAAAAAGTCCAGACTTTTTAGACCGATTGTTTAAAAACTGGTCTAAAAACTTTTTTTTCAAAACTTTTAAGACCGGTTATTAAAATAAATAACCGGTCTTAAAAGTACTTTAAGACCGGTTATTTTAATAACCGGTCTTAAAAGTGATATTTAAAAAAAATAAAATAAATAGGGCCTTTGTTTTTGTAGTCAAATGTACATATGAGTAGAAGGGATTACAATGAAAAATCGATTGCAGATATTTTCAAGCAAATTACCATCATTAGATTTCACAAAAACACCTTCCTTGTGAATCCCGCTGCTAAAATATCTGAAAACCTGAATTCCTGTATCGTTTACTAAGAACATCAAACAACGCAGAAAGATAATCAAACAACGCAGAAAGATAATGAACAGCTCCTGTAACAAAATTCAGGCACACCCATAAGTTTAACTTTGTATTCATATTCAGTTTCTTAGTTGAAATTATGAAACTATTTTGGCAGAACCAAAAGGAAGAAGAAAACCAGAGACGAAATTAAAAAAATCAAACAGAGCAATTTCGCAGATAGGATCCCCTAGAGACTGACCACACACTCAATTCGGTGTATATCAGTATGTATACCATTTACACCTATAATAAAACCATAAAAAAAAAACAAAAATCCAAATAGGATTTCTCTTCTCTTCGTGACCCTTGTTCCTCTGGTAAAGAAAGTAGACGAGGAACTGTTTTAAGTGAGGCGCTTCGCTCTACACTTTCTCCTTCCTCTTTAATCTATGCCACCTTGCAGTAGATATTCAAAAATTAGTTTACAAATTAATTAAGCGTTTAAAAAGAAAGTTTATTCAAACCTCATAACATCAGTTGCATCTTCTTCACGCATCTCTGAGTCAAAGCAAAGAAGCAAGCAGCTCATGGCAGCAAAGAAGTGAGGCTATCAAGGTAGGTTGCGATGAAGGATGGATGTTACGGGGAAAGAGAAAAGTCGTGACGAAGGAGATCAGAGCAAAGGTGAGAGCACCGCAACAACAAACATGAGAATGAGATCGAGCGAAGATGACCGAGCTCACAGAGTAATCGCACCAAAAAGAGAGGTTTCAGATTTAGAGAGCGAAATTTAGGCGCAACAAAGAGGAGATTAAAAAATTTAGGGTCGATTTTTTAGACCGGGTATATATAAAACCGGTTTTAAAAGGGAGAAAAAAAAATAATTTTTAAAATTTTCATATTTAAGATCGGTTTTTATTAAAACCGGTCTTAAAAGTTTAAAATTATTAATTATTTAAATGTTTTGATATTTTTAGACTGGTTTTATTTGTAACCGGTCTAAATAATTTTTTTAAGACCGGTTTTTTTGAGAACCGATCTTAGAAGTTCTATATAATTACAAAACTGCCACCGGTCAAATTTTTTAGACCTTATCCGCTATAACTGGTCTAAATATGACGGTCTAAAAAGGAAATTTTGTACTAGTGTAGATCTGGATCTTGAACATAATACAATAAAAAATATTGTCAAATAGTTAAAAAAAAGAAGACCCAGTAGCTTACATCAATTTTTTGCATTTAAATTAAGGATTGGGTTATAAAATTGGCTCTCAAAATCCAGCATTTCTTCCTAGCCGGCCCGCCAGATGATGAAAGAATGGAGATAGACTTTTACGTTTTTTATAATAAGTCATATTATAATCCTATCAATTATTTTAAGTTTGCTTCTTAATTGGTGAATTAGACAGCATAACAATTAACATGATAATTAATTGTATGTGGCACCCAAAAAGAAATTAAATACTAGAAACTAGACAAAATTAAGTAATTAATTAATTACGACTCCTAAAAAATAAAATTAGAGAAAGTTGACAAAAGATTCCACCTACCGAGAACTTTGACTTTCCAAAATATGGGTATTTATATTTGTCACTGAAGCATTCGTTTTTCTCTTACATTGAGCACAAGACATACCCAAATTAAAGTTTGATTTTCATGATATATAATTGATTGTGTCATCTCAAGAAAGAAAAAAGCAACTTGACAATTTATAAAATTGCCTCTCAAAATCCAAGTCTTCCTTTAATTTGGGCCACTATATGATGAAAGAAGATGACGAAACAAGGGGACATTATACATTATAGTAAGTCATCATATTATAAAAATAATACTCTCCGTTATATTTTTAACTCCTTGGCGGAAAAAAAAAATTATTGACGCGTTTGATGTTCTATTTTTAAAACAATACATTTTTAAACAATTTTTATATTTCTATTTTTATAACATAGAGTTCCCCTAATGATGAATAGGTTGGAGAATCAATTGATCTTAAGTCTTCATTCTTTTCATAACTTGCTTGAGGAATATTTGAAGAATTGTCAATTCCTTGAATTGAAACACTAGTAGTTGGTTGTTGAGGTACTAATGGTTCAACAGGTACTGGCATGTAAATGACAGATGGTGTTTGTGGTAGTGAAGAACAAGAGTGTTTTGATGACTCTGTTCTAATATATCTACAGTCTTCATATATTGAAGGCTCAGTTCTGATGGTTTGAGTGTAAGTGTAAAATTTTCTTGGTCTATCAAATGATAACATGACAGTCCCATCAAATGCCTGTATGATTTTACTTATCTAAGACATGGGCTTAGGAATAGCTTGTGAGGCTTTTTCCATTATCCAGTCATCTGGTAAGTTGACATCTTTCCACATAATTGTTTTAGGAATATTCAAGTTTGCATTGGCAAGGTTAGTTAGAAAGACTATTGCTTGGCCATTGTCAGGAGGAATTTGTACCATCGAGGTGGATGAGTTTAAGACCTTATACTGTATCCTATATATTAGGGTAATAGGTATAGATCTTGGTTTCATGTTTAAACCATGTAGTTTGATTTTGAGTTTGAGGGTTCCAAGGACATGTTCATCCTTTAAATCGACCATCCAATCTGGATAGCAGTTAAAGTAAACAGGTCCATTATGAAGACCAACTTTTGCAGCTGCTAGCAAAGAGTTACCAAAGTTATAATGTCTGGTATCCATGAGGCATACTAGACTAGATACGTTTAATCCCTTATGAATAAGAGGTTTAAGGGTAGCTTGAACACATCCGATGTGTAAAAAGTTATAATCTTTTTTATATTTTTCAATTGATTTATGTGAGAGAAGGAAAAAAATCTTCCTTTTTTGGTTGGACAGAAATTGATTCTGCAACTGTTCTAATTATATAATCATATTTAGAGAACCATTTTTTGTCCTGAGCTTGATAAAAGTGCATTTGGTGCAACTGGAGGTAAAGTCAAATCATCAATTTTTTTGTTTATATTTTGAAAAGAAATTTCTTCTTTGAAAATTCGTTTGGTTGATGAATTTGATTCCTCATCGTTTAGTGTAGAGCTCGATGGAGTAGAAGAAGAAGTACTACTATTGGCTGAAATATTTAAGAATAGAATAATTTTTAAACAATATTTTAAGAATAGAACTATTCCACAATTTTTATTTTTTTAAGAATTCTGACTCATGCTGGAATCACCCTCTACATAGTCATGACTCATGCTGGAATCACCCTCAACATTTTCCTAGCTCTTGGAAGGATATGTCAGGCCCCTTCAGTGGGCTGCGCAATACAAAAATAATTAGATTTTTCAATATAATTAAACTTTGCAAATTGATTTTGCAATACAAAAATATATTAATGAATTGATACAATATGAAATATAATAGCATGCAACAGCTAAGAGATTGAATTGCAGGTAACCTAAGCAGATAAGTTTTCTTGGTCAATTATCAAAATGTCATTTTCTTATTTTTAAAGGAAACGTCCTCACCACCAATGTCACGGACGCCAATTCTAACATTTAATTTTATTTTTGAGGTTTCCTAATTAATTAATTAATTAAGATAATTGGTATTCTGTCTGATCACACGTGATTCAGTTGCAAACCTACAATGATTAATACTTAAATAATATGACTTATTAAAATATGACTATGAGGGGACCAGAAGCCCCCCGCTCAAAAAAAAAAAAAAAAGTCTCAGCTGTACTTATACTGTATTTATGAATCATCAAAATAAAACTTTGGATCTGTCATGTAGTGCTCCATTAACAAATTAAAAAAGATGATCAAATGACATATATAAATGAACACATTTTTGAAAAGTCAAAGTTGATTTAACTAGGGGCAATCTTTTGTCAAGTTTCTCAAATTTTATCTTTTAGGGCCTCAATTAATTAATTTTGTCATGGTGCTTTTGTTTAATTTTTTTTTTATTTCGGGTGCTACAATTAATTATCACGTTAGTTAGTTGTCATGCTGTCAAATTCACTAATTGAGTTGGAAACTTGCAATACTCGATAATACTATAATATGACTTATTAAGAAAATGCACAAGTCTATCCCCTTTCTTCCATCATATTCTCGCATCATGGCGACCCAGTTAGGCAAAATGCCAGATTTTGACAGCCAATGTTATAACCCAGTCCTTAATTTAAATGCAAAAAATTGATGCAAGTTGCTGAGTGTTATCGTAGTTCTTGCAAATACAATATGAATCCAAATCACTTCTAAGGATGTTGTTCTTAAGAGCTATTCCGCAATCATTGGCTAATAGGAAGTGACACACCCTAAGATAAAACGAATTCTTCTTATAGATACAGGGTGAGTAGAATAGCAAAATATACTAGCAACCAGCAAGAAAATAATATGAAAGTGAAAAGAGAATTCAAAGAAGGAAGATAGTGCTCGAGATTTCAGAGTGAGGTGTCTTGAACCTCTGCAGATTCTGCCTTTTATAGGCAGTAAGCCAAGGCACCCGTTGGGTGAAAATTTAAGACCACTAAACTTGTTTATGGCAATCTTAACTCTGGTTACAAACGTTAGGTGTAATAAGATCTTCCATTTTGAACATTGAGAAGCAATGAAGACTTCGGTTTCTGAAAGTTGAGAGGCAATGAAATCAAATTTAAACGTTGGAGAAGATAACCAGTTAAAACAAAAATAAAATATGATTTATAGCCCCTATAACTAAAAATCAAGATTTCAAATTCAAAAGCTTCAAAGTATGGTTTTATCTGGTAAGCTATTTTCACAAAATAAATTTTAGATTTTATCAAAAATAATTTTGATAAAAAGTGCCTAGTTCATATTTAACTCTTATACACGGGGAATTGCCGGATTTCCATTGCGTTTGCCTCATGGTGGACCATTGTTGTGCGCGCAAGCCTACTCCTCCTCTTTGGTCTGTTTACTAGGCCAAACTTATAAGGTGTAATATATACACTTGTATTCTTTCTCCCCAGAGCCATGTAGGACTTAGGTCCTATTTGACACACTCACATGCCATGCATTAACTTCAACAATCCCCCACATGTGTAAAAAGGAACACCATTAGCTGAGTTGCACACATGGATATAACTATTATATCAAGTGGTCCTATGAACTTAAAACCACACCTGAACCGACAATACTTAGTATAAAGAGACGTTGGTGGTCTTATGAACTTAAAACCAACAACTCTTAGGCATATACTAAAGGTATTAAGGTTCAAATTAGACCCCCACATTTCACTTTCAACACATTTTTGCATGTTAAGACAGCCATGTGTATGCCTGGGGCATAACAAATGCTTTAGAGATTTCACCACGATCTCATACACTGGTGGAAAAAACACTTTTAAGACCAGGAAAAAACAATATTTTAGATCGGTTTTGGAAAAGGTCTTGATACTGCCGGTCTAAAAAGTCTATTACTTTTTAAATCGGTTAAGCAACCAGTTTCAAAAATAAGTTTTTAGACCGGTTGTTTATACAACCGGTCTAAAAATAGCGACATTTTATATCTGTTGTTGAAATAATTGGTCTTAATGTCATTATTTTTAGACTGGTTGTTAATAAAACCAATATAAAAAGTATGACATTTAAGACCGGTTATTTCAACAACCGGTCTAAAAGTCATACTTTTTAGACCGGTTGTATAAACAACAGGTCTAAAATGTCATATTTTAGACCGGTTTTATCAACAACCGGTCTAAAAAGTTTCCATTTTTTTTTTAAAAAATATTTCTGTTAAAACATTATACCTAGCAAGTCATTTCCCCTGTTAAAATATTTTACCCAGCAAGCTATTTCAACGACATCCAAATAAATTCTTCTCTTGCACATTATAACAAACACCTTATTATATATAAGCATTTTCATCAAGCGTTTTAAAACACAATTTCAACTGGTGTAATACTTACATCGTTCTTCCTACACCACACATTCCACAGAAGCAACAACAATAAATCATTCTTCCTACACTCCAAACAAATTCTTCTCTTACACATTCCCATTTCATCAAGTATTTTAAAATACAGTTTCAACTGGTGTAACTTACATCATTCTTCCTACACCCCACATTCCACAGAAGCAACAACAATAAATCATTGAAAATCAACATATTATCACACACAATCGGAAAATTAAGGTATATTGCTACACATTTTGTCCCTGTTTTAATTTACAGTTTGACAAAAAAAAATAAAAAATATAGCTAATAATAGAATCCAAACACTTTAATTGATGATAGAGGAATCTACCAAGAAAAAACATAGCAAACAGTAATCCATCGTTGATGATCACTAGCTGGCTCAGAGCATCTACACCAGGACACCTCAGATCCTTCATTTTTCTGTGATGACAAAAAAAAAAGTAGTTTTATATATAAAATAACTATATACATATTTTAAATATAATTCATGATAATTACTTTAGCTAACTAACATTCAAAGTAGTTTTATAAAAGGATATCCTTCCATACCCCTTCATGATAATCGTTTCTTGTGCCATGTTCATTATCTGTTTCATCTTCTTCATTCAATTCTAGTAGACCCCTAGAAAAAGGAGTCTCAAGAAAATCATTCATTGAACGACTTTCCTCATTAATATCAACGATCCTTTTTCCTTGGAGAGCTACAGACCACATTTTATTTGCCATATTGGTAATATAGAATACTTGTTTTGCCTGATATATCATAATAAAATGTTCATCTCTAAAACTTCTACTATTCAAATCAACTAATGTAAATCCTAACTGATCGATCATCACACCATTATTGACATCAACCCACTTGCATTTGAAAATGGGAAATTTAATTTTAACATAATTAACCACCCAAATCTCTTCAATAACCCCATAATAAGGTATGACTATCAATCTAGGGTTTTTATCTTTCAAACTAGAGAAGTGCATAGACTCAGCCACTAACATAACACCACTGTTCTGGACAGTGCTCCTATAATCTAGGGACTTCGTGTAAAACGTATAACCATTGATCACAAATGAAGTCCAACTTATGACATCAATCTTAGGACCACGTGCTAATCATTTAATTGTATCAGAAACACATTCTTTTCTGTCAACCTTTTGTTTGAACCAATGTGTAAAAGTTTTGTTATGCTCCCTAATTAACCTTTATTCAGTCATTTGACTATTTTCTTTCTGTACAATTTCTTTATGAGCATTAATGTAATCTTCATCAACATTATTCAAGATATACAAGTGGACTTTTTGCAATTCATCAGGATCCACACTCTTTATTGTAGCCCCGCGTCTACCCCCTTCTGCATCATGACATTTAGAAAGGCCAATATGTCTTACATTTGACAAGTAATCTTAACAAAACTTCATGGCTTCTTCAGAAACATATTGCTGAACAATATATGCTTCATGCCGATTTGTATTTTTCACATACCCTTTTAAGATTTTCATATTCTTTCATTGGGTACATCCATCTTAAATAGATAGGGCCACACAACTTTATCTCCCTCACTAGATGAACAATTCAAAATGTCAAAATACCAATATTGCTACCCATTCCATAAATCCATATGTGTTTCACCGTATGCATCATATGAAATAGCTCATTCCTTTCATACCCATTTCACTAGACTATGTACCCATTTGCAAACTACAAGTGTTTAGTAGTTTAGATGAAGAAGATAGTACTTTCTAAAAGGGAAGTTCAAATTTTATCTCAACCCCGACGTGACTTCGACCTACTTGCACGAATCAACAACAACAAGACTCCAGCTGCCACAATTATCAATTATGGACTATTTACCAAACTCAAATTTAAATGGAGACATGGCAGAGTCAAACGCTTTCAGACTATTGATCAATCATTGCATTATTTACCAGCTCCTCAAGAACCCATGGTAGGGACTTCGATATGGTTGATGTATTTGGCGCTCAAAGTTTCTCTCTTTCATCCATCGCTTTCTTTCCCTCTTTCTGGTAGGATCATTTTTGTCTTTCAATTATTATGTATTTGGTCCAACCGACAGTCCAATGGCCCATCCTGCCCCAGGCTTCTCAATAAGCAGCTTTGAGGCTTAACTTTTTCATGAGGCTTGGTGCGGACACAAAAAAAGCCATTTCATTTGAAAGTTTCTTTTGAAATTCAAACCACCTCACAAACATCTCGCCTTTTCCAACTTCTAGATTAAGTGCGTGTTTGGGAAATCATAAAATTGTGGTTTTAGAAGCTCTTTTTCACAGACTAAGACAAAACGCCTCTTATATACTTACTTCATAAATCATAAAAGCTATTCTCGAAAAACTAATTCAAATGTACACTAATATCAAGATCAGAGTCCATTGTCATTGCCTTTTGACTTCTTCATTCTGCATACAGCATAAGCTTCTCTCGGAATTATCCTCGAAAACGTTAATGCTTCAGACGAAACTTGACTTAATGGCCTGTTTGATGGTCTTAATCTGCTTCATAGGGACAGCCCGTTTGATGGCCCTGTACAGTTTCGAGCGACTCCCGTCACGACTCCTATGAACTAAAAAATTTGATATCTTATAGCAATGGTTGAGAGTTGGCAATGGTTGAGAGATAGATAATAAAAAAGATGTGCGGTTTGAGAGTTGTATTGGAGATGTTGGCGTTGAAATAGAGGAATAGTAGCATTATAAGATATAGGTAGGGCATGTGGATATATATATATATATATATATATATATATTTCTTTGTTTTGTTTTTTGTTAACTTTGGTGAAGGTGAGATAATATGTGTAGAAGTAAATATGCTTTTGCTGTAAGATAGAAGATTTAGAGAATGTATAGAATATGGTTTAGAATGTAACAACCATGTTGCTATGACCATTTGTCATGTGCCTTCAGAACTTGGTTAAAATTATTATAAATTTAGGGTGATGTATCATTGAAGAGCAGAAGCATAATTGTACTTTTGTTAGGAGGTTCACGAGTAAAGAGGCATCAATTCATTGAATATCATTAGCAGCTATGGGAATAGCAATTAAGTGTACTTGATGATATAATGAAGATTTGCCATTGTCCTACAGTCATGATGTTTTATTACAGATGTGTTGTAATAATTATAAGGACAAGATTATTATTTATCAAACATTAATTTATGCTCGTGGTATTTGAAATTGCTATTGGAATTGGAAGAAGGCAAGTAGGTGAAGCATTGGTGATGTATGTAAGCCCATCTTGATGAACCAGTGCTCATAGTTGTGGTAGGTGACAGGGTGCTTCTTTTGATAGTCATTTTATGTTTTGAGTTTAGTTTTGTTCAGAATTTTTTATTTTTTCCAAGAAGTATCATCTTGACATAATTTGCATGAGATGTCTATTTTGTTAAATGTTTTCTCCCTCTCATTTTCCAAAACTCTTGAACCCTGTGTAATTTGCATATCAAATAAGTCAAATTGATGCAACTTCTGTCCCTGCTAGAACATGTTTTCTTCTAGCATGAAGGTCCTAAGGTTATGATACTTGATGTCAACTTTGAAAGCGATGCTCATCTCTCGTTTGAGTGACTTGGAATATTAATTTTCTATTCAAAATACAGTCTTCCCAATATTGGCAAAGAAAAAAAAAATCACTACCATATTTGTGCCATATGTTGCCCGGCGAAGCTCATAATTATCTAAGTTGTGATCTGTCTGCAAATTTACAAGTGATACTAATTGTTTTGATAACCTGATCTGAAAGTAAATGACCATTTCATATGAAGATAAGACAAATCCCAATCAACAAGCTAAATCAGGGGCAAATACTTTGCCATGTTGATATATATCTCTCAAATCCTATATTTATACATGGTAAATTATATGGCATACTCTTTAGAGTCAAAAGTATGGATGTCTTTAAGATATGGATGCAGCTTATCTCATTTTCTCTAATGGTCCACTGTCGTCTTTTTCTATGAAATTGCACCATTTTGGTGCAAAATACACATGTTGCTCAACCTTTTTTTTTTTTTTTGAAAATAGCATTCACGATTCTAAAGTATTTTTTTCAGTACTATCCAGTACCCTAAAATATTTTTTCAAGATCCTAAAATAATTTTTCAGTATTATCCAATATCCTAAAGTATTTTTTCAATACTCTAAAGTATTTTTTTAGTAGTCTGAAATATTTTTTCAATATCCTAAAATAATTTTTCAGTATTATCTAATACCCTAAAATATTTTTTTAGTACCAATCAGCAACCTAAAATATTTTTTCAAGATCCTAAAATATTTTTTCAGTATTATCCAGTATCCTGAAATATTTTTTCAGTACCAGTCAATACTTTAAAATATTTTTTCAAGATCCTAAAATAATTTTTGGTCCACTTACCACCCTAAAATATTTTTAAATATCACCCAATATCTAGCATCTAACACCCTATAATATTTTTTTCAATAGCACTAAGTATCTTAAACTACTCCCAAAATATTTTTTTGTAACACTTGGCATTTTAAAGTAATTTTTAGTGTAATATTTTAGGATGTTGGATGCACTAAAAATTAGTTCATGATATTGAATAATATTAAAAAAATATTTTAGTGTACTGTCTGGTACTAAAAAAATACTTCAGGATAGTAAATATTATTTTTCGGAAATGAAAAAGTGAGCAGCATATGTATTTTGCACCAAAACAGTGCAGTGTTGGAATACATCATGCTAATCATCAATTAAATCTCAATAAACATAGCATAACATATTCTACAAGATTACAGCGGAAGACTTCATAAATACCTCTAGCCATAGCTTTTCTTCGAGCGGAACGAGATCACGAACACTGGGAAAATGAGACTGCAAAATAGAAGGAGTCAGAAGAAAGAATTGGCAGGTACTCTTCTGACTGACCGTAAGGCACAGTGATGGCAACTGATGTGAGAGCCACCGCCAGTCAGGGAACCTCAAAGAGCTGCTAGGGTTTTTCTACCGTACGCTCAGTTTAGTCGGCTATGTTCCTTAATTATTTATTTCACCATCAGAAATAAATCAAATAGCCAATTCTGTTTACCCTAATCCTGTAGTTGGGCCTAGATCTGACTAACGGGCCACACTCAGGATATTTTAATTAACCTAATTAATAACTAATAAATATATTATATTAATAATTAAAATATCTCACATTCTCCCACTTGGCCCGTATCTGAATGTCAGTCGCCCTTTCCAGATTAAACTAAGGCTATGCTGCAAGAATCATGACGATAAGTCCTCTAGGCTGAGTATTACCTTCCATGCATTACATGCAACACCCTTACTTGATGGGTATAACCTTATGAATAAACGTTAATGTTTATTCGGTTCCAAACTTAGTGTTTATTAGTCTCATCAACAGAATGTATACAGATAATGATAGAGATAATAAACTATAAGGTCAATTTCATTTCATACCTCTTCTATATAAATGAAGGCTTAACCCCCATTTGAGGGACGTGTAACACAAAAGCATTCGGTTTCATTCCCTTAGTCAAAGGATCAGCTAGCATGTCCTTTGTATTGATATGATCAACCGAAATTTCACCATCTGCAATTCTCTCTTTTAAACTTAGGAATTTCAGTTCGACCCACCGGCTTCGACTTCCACTCCTTTTGTTATTTGCAATGGCTACTGTGGCTGTGTTATCACAGTATATCTTGATTGGCCTAGAGATTGAGTCCACAATCTTAAGACCAGCAATGAAATTCCTTATCCAGATCGCTTGTGAACTTGCCTCAAAACACGCTATGTACTCAGCATCACAAGTAGAGGGAGCTGTAAGTGTTTGTTTTGTACTTTTCCATGATATAGCTCCATCTGCTAGTAGGAAGATGTAACCAGTAGTAGACTTATTTGTGTCTAAACATCCTCCTAGATCAGAGTCTGAGTAACCAACCACTTCCAGGTCATCTGTTCTTCTGTATGTGAGCATATAGTGCTTAGTACCTTGTAGGTATCTAAACACTTTCTTTGCAGCTGTCCAATGTGCTTCCCCTGGATCGCTTTGGTACCTTTCCAACATGCCAACAGCAAAAGCTATATCAGGTCTTGTGCAAACCTGTGCATACATCAAGCTTCCCACTGCTGATGCATATGGGACCCTTTCCATTTGCTTTCTTTGGAGCTCATTTTGAGGACATTAACCTAGACTAAACTTGTCCCCTTTCTCAAGAGGAGTTACGTTAGCTGAACAGTTTTGCATCCTGAATCGTTCAAGAACTTTGTTGATATAGGTTTGTTGAGACAAGCCTAAAATGCCTTGGGCTCTATCCCTATGGATCTTGATGCCGATGACATAAGATGCCTCACCCATATCCTTCATATCAAAGTTCTTGCATAAAAACTGTTTCACCTCACGTAATAGTCCTAGGTCGCTGGTTGCAAGTAGTATGTCATCGACATATAAAACCAGAAAAATGATCTTGCTCCCACTAACCTTGTGGTATATGCATTCATCCATGATGTTCTCATCGAATCCAAATGATGTGATTACCTCATGGAACTTCAAGTACCACTGTCGTGAGGCTTGCTTCAAGCCATAGATCGATTTCTGCAACTTGCATACCAGATGTTCCTTATCCTTTGAAATAAATCCCTCAGGTTGTTTCATGTAGACTTCTTCCTCAAGAACCCCATTGAGGAATGCAGTCTTAACATCCATTTGGTGCAACTCTAGATCAAAATGTGCAACTAATGCCATGATTATGCTGAAGGAGTCTTTCGTTGATACAGGAGAAAAGGTTTCCCTGTAGTCGACACCTTCCACTTGTATGAAACCCTTGGCAACCAACCTAGCCTTGTATCGATCAATGTTACCTTGTGAGTCTCTTTTGGTTTTGTAAACCCATTTACAGCCAATGGCTTTAGACCCACTTGGTAACTCCACAAGATCCCATACACCATTGTTTGCCATGGAGTTCATTTCTTCAGTCATAGCATCATGCCACAACTTAGAGTTCTCACCCTTAACAGCCTGAGTAAATGTTAATGGATCATCTTCAATGCTAATATCACAATCAGTCTGAATAGAGTACACCACGTAGTCACTAGGCAATGCTGGCCTTCTTTCTCTAGTTGATCTTCTTAATTCAACCTCTTGGGTTGGTTCAGATTGTTCATTCGGGACATCCTCCACCACAACTTGTCTTGGTTCCCTATGTGTAGGAGGTGGATAAATCTGAACAAAACCTTCACGACGTAAATCAGGGGTCAATTCCATATGAACATTGTTTGTTTGATCACTCCCACTAATCACGTCATTCTCAAGAAAAACAGCATTCCTAGATTCTATAAAACGTGCAGAAGGTGAAGGACAATAGAACCTATAACCCTTAGTCATACATGGATAGCCTACAAAGTAAGCTCTAATGGTTTTAGGATCTAGTTTCTTCTCTTGTGGATTGTACACTCTTACTTCCGCAGGACAGCCCCATACCCTAAGGTGTCTTAAGCTGGGTTTCTAACCTTTCCAAATTTCAAAGGGTGTTTTTGGCACTGCCTTTGTTGGAACCCTGTTCAATAAGTATACAGCTGTCTTAAGTGCCTCCTTCTACAAGGATGTTGGTAGTTTAGAGCCATTCATCATGCTCCTAACCATGTTTAGCAAGGTCCTATTTCTTCTTTCTGCTACACCATTCATATCTGGTGAGCCAGGCATGGTATATTGAGCAACTATACCATGCTCCCGAAGAAAATCAGTAAAGGGACCTGGCGCTTGTCCTTCACTAGTGTACCTACCGTAATACTCACCACCTCTATCGGATCTCACGATCTTTATTGGTTTCCCAACTTGTTTTTCTACTTCAGCTTTATATTCCTTAAAGGCATCTAGTGCATCGCTTTTATTATCAAGCAAGTAGATATAAGTATATCGCGAGTAATCGTCAATAAAAGTGATAAAGTACTTTTGACTATTTGCGGATAAGTCAGGACAACAAATATCAGTATGTATAATTTCAAGTAAATCAGAACTTCTTTTAGCTCCCTTTTGTGACTTATTGGTCTGCTTTCCTCTTATGCAGTCCACACAAGTATCAAATTCTGAATGGTCTAAAGATGGAAGGATTCCATCTTTAGTTAACCTTTTGATCCTGTCAACAGAGATATGTCCTAATCTCCTATGCCACAAGCTAATAGAATTCTCATCAATGACACTTTGTCTAATACCATGCATAACAGAAAAAACCTCAGGGGGTTCAGGAATTATTTTAAATAAATCATCAATCATAACAACCCTTGCAATTGGAAAATAGTCCTTACTGAAATACATCAAGTCCTTTTGCAAATAAATACCATAATTCAAAGGAATGAGTTTTGACATAGAAATCAAGTTTCTCATATAACTAGGAATGTAAAAACAATTCAAAAGATCCAGCACGGTTTTATTTGGGAAAACAATTCTAAAAGTTCCAATTGCTTCGACCGGATCTCCTTTCCCACTTCCTGAAAGGACTCGTGCTTCATTGGGAAGTGGAGGCCTGGTGGTTAGAAACCCCTGCATGGTAGTAGAAATATGGATCATTGAACCCGTATCGATCCACCAAGTATCATTACTAGTGCCAATATGATGAGCTTCTAAAGCTAAACTTGAAACATACATACCTTTACGCTCCAACCATGCCTTCCTCTTCAGGCACTCATCCTTCATGTGCCCTTTCTTCTTGCAGAAGAAGCAAATAGCTTCAGCTTTCTTAATGGATGGCACAGCAGGAATCTTTTTCTTCTTTTTCTGCTTGTCCTTGTTGCCCCTGGCACCATTCCTGCTGGAACTTTCAGCCAAATGAGCTGCCTAGGTGCCTCCCTACCACTCATTTGAAGCCTAGTTTCCTCCTGAACACACATGGACAGCAGTTCATCAATTGTCCATTTTTCCCTATGTGTGTTGTAGGAGACCTTAAAGGCCTCATAATGAGAAGGAAGGGAGTTCAGTACCAGATGCACTAGAAACTGCTCTGTTGGTTCCATGTCAAAGGCCCTCAGCTGAGAGGACAAGTCTCTCATTTTCATGATATGTTGTCTGACTCCATTAGTACCTGTCAGCTTCATGGCACATAGCTCTGACATTATGGAACCGCCCATTTGTTTGTCAGTTGGCTTAAACTGTTTGTCCACAACCTCCAGAAACTCCTTAGCAGTTTCACATTTGGGAATTGCTCCCCTAATGCTTCTATGGATCCTGGTCTTAATGTATGACATGCACATGCGATTATAGTGCTCCCAGCGCTCCTGATAGTCAATTTCATCTTTAGTTGACTTATCAGTTGGTTTGGGAGGTCTAGGTTTCTCCATAACAAAATGCATGTGCAGCATATCAATCTGCAAAGTTATATCCTCTCTCCATTCAGGGTAATTGGTACCATCCAGCACAATTTTGCCAGTAGTGTCAGCAAAAAGATTAGGGAAAGTAGTAGGTACTGCAATTTAAAAACTTAAATTAGCTCACAAGACAAGTATTTGAGACAATCACGAATTCTGTGCCTTTTGTATGCATGTTATGCACCAATGTAAACATGCAATATGTATAAATGCGTATCACTAAATTCTACCTGTGGGCAAAGAACCTAGCATTGCATGCATTTATCTCAAATTGGTGGGCCTAGAGTGTATAATTTACATTTCCTAATACCTGTGGGCAACTTAGAAAATATAAGACCAAACTATCCCACCCTAATTAAATATATAATCATAACCGTCTACCTGTGGGTAAAGAACAATTACAATTCTATATTTAATTACAATTAGATATTTTATAAGTTCCATATGTGATCAAGTTGCATGCAAAACTAAAGGATGCTGTGGCTATTCCTTGAAAAAGTAGCATGCTAGTCACAAATATCATATAAGCGCATTTAAATCAAAATATGCACATCATAATGGAGAGATTAATCAATTTAATAAATCCAGTAAATAATTAATTAAATCCCTCCCACTGTTTTATGTATTCAAAATTGTTTAAATAATTAATTTTGACATCATTCAACTCAAATCTCAATTTTTGCAAAATTTTTTGAATTGTTAAATAATTGTCTAAAGCTATTTTCAAAATATTAGACAATTAATTAACTATGAAAACAATTTTACAAATATTTCAGTATGTGAAAATGCCAAAATTAACTACTGTCACTAATTTAAACAATTTAAAAACATTAATTTGAAAAAATACATAAAATAGAAAAGAATTGAATTAAACAGTGAAGAAATTGTTTAAGAAAAGGCCCAAAAAGGTTTTCTGGAATTTCAAAAACCATAGCCCAGAAAAAACAAAAACGAAAATAAGGCCCAGAAAAAACCAAAAACCGTCACTGTTCAATAAAAAAATGAAATGAAAAGGTTTTTTTTTTTTGTTAGGCCCAGTATGCATTATGCCTTAAAAAAAAAATTCACAGAAGCCCAGTCAATTCGGCCCAGTCGAGCATCAGCGAGAAGAAGGAAAAAAAAAATTTATAGAAAGCCCAAAGACGCGCCGGCCCAGAGTGCAAGACCCAGCCCAAAACGTCTCAGCCCTTCGGTCCAGAAAAGT
This sequence comes from Inga oerstediana, assembly GCA_963210345.1. Taxonomy (NCBI): domain Eukaryota; kingdom Viridiplantae; phylum Streptophyta; class Magnoliopsida; order Fabales; family Fabaceae; genus Inga; species Inga oerstediana. The sequence continues at coordinate 13,880,448 of OY723404.1, read as the reverse complement.
GAAACGCGCCGTTTCACTAAGGGCTGAGACGACGTCGTTTCGAGCGTGTGGGAGGGGCGCTTCTGCAAGGCCCGAAACGGCGACGTTTTGAGGGACTCAAAACGCCGTCGTTTGGGTCATCTTCCCCACCCGTTTCGCTGAACCCTACCCGACCCGCCAACCCGACAAGACCCGCTTGGAGCCGCCGCGACCCGCGATGTCGGGGATGTGTTCAGGCGGTGCTTCCGGCGATCGGAGGGCTCGAAACGTGGCGTTCTACGGCGGATCTCTTCAAAAAACGCAACAAAATGCATCGAAAACACAAATTCATCCCATAAAACAGCGATTAAAACAATTTCTAAACAAGATTTTGTTCAAAATTTTCTCAGATTTAAAACCCAAAATCAAAATTGCAGGTCCGACGGTGAGACATAGGCGACGCTCTCTCTCTCGGGTTTTACAAAAAACGCATCCATCGTAAGCCAAAACAAGAATATGTGAAGCAAATCAACAAACTTTTCTAAAACAAAGCTTCAGATTCGAAAATGAAAACCCGGAGGTTCCGACAGCCAATACGACGATACAGAAACGGAGAGTATTAGCAATCATAAAACCAAATCGGACAAACCGACGGCGATAAATCTCGAAGCAATTACAGAATCAGAAAACCAAAATCGGAGGGTCCGATGATGCTAAATACAGATTCCAAAACCATAATTGAAAACCATAATCGAAGATATAATCACAGATGAACATGAACCACAGAGACAGTCGATGAACAGAAAATCCATATACATCGAAAATTAAACAAAAGCCAGAATCGTATCCTTCGAAATCGAAATGAAGATAGTAATTGATTCAATAAATTGTGATCTCCGATTTCAGATATGGAACCCGTGTAAAAATTACTACGGTAGATTCAATAAAATTCCATATTTGAAACATCCCCGATCAAAGAAAAGAGGCAGAGAATTAGAGAACCAGGCTCTGATACCACATGTTGGAATACATCATGCTAATCATCAATTAAATCTCAATAAACATAGCATAACATATTCTACAAGATTACAGCGGAAGACTTCATAAATACCTCTCGCCATAGCTTTTCTTCGAGTGGAACGAGATCACGAACACTGGGAAAATGAGACTGCAAAATAGAAGGAGTCAGAAGAAAGAATTGACAGGTACTCTTCTGACTGACCGTAAGGCACAGTGATGGCAACTGATGTGAGAGCCGCCGCCAGTCAGGGAACCTCAAAGAGCTGCTAGGGTTTTTCTACCGTACGCTCAGTTTAGTCGGCTATGTTCCTTAATTATTTATTTCACCATCAGAAATAAATCAAATAGCCAATTATGTTTATCCTAATCCTGTAGTTGGGCCTAGATCTGACTAACGGGCCACACTCAGGATATTTTAATTAACCTAATTAATAACTAATAAATATATTATATTAATAATTAAAATATCTCACATGCAGTTCATAGAAAAAGAACAACAACGGACCATTAGAGAAAAAGAGACAAGCCGGCGAGCCGCGTTCTAAAGATATACGTGCCTAATAATAGACATAATGCTCAGAGCACTACAACAAATGAGAGCTTGTTTGAGTTAACGTTTAAGAAACACGTTAATGTAAGTTGGGACCAAACTCATATCACATACTTACCTTGTACATTATAAATCACATTATAAAAATAACTTCTACCGTTAACCAAAACAAACATGGAACTTATTACTAGGAGATTTTTAGCAGCTTGAATGCTTGATTTGTTCTTGTGGTCCAATTAGATGTGTTTTTCCCATGTTGGAAAATGTGCAAGATTATGGATTTGGATTGTAATCTGATTATAGCCGTATTTGATTGTTGATATACCCAATTATATGATGCATGTTGGAAGTGCTGCTCCCCGTGACGGATGGCAAGTTGTGAAGGTGGGAACTGACGACCGCATGCAACCGAAAAAAAACAAATGTCGTTTAGTGCGAAATTTGAACTAGATGAGTGTCGTTTTGTTGTTCGTAGTGTCGGGAGTGGAGAGCAGCTGTGTTGACCAGATTGGGACCACCTCTGTCCTCAATTGCCCATGGGACATCTTCATCAGAAATTGCTGTACCGTTGTCATGTTAAAATATAGTCCTTTCAAAACTAATTATAAGATAAAATTAATTTTTTTTAAAAAAATTAAGGAAATCAATTAAATTTCTTTAGAGTTTTTATATTTTTAGTATCCTTAGATTATATATCAGTTTATTATTCAAATTAATCAGTTTAGAGAAAAAAATATAAATATAAATACTTTAAAGTAATTTAATTTACTTCCTTAATTTCTCTAAAAAAGTCAACTTTATCTTATAATTAGGACCGGAGGGAGTAACTTCTTTTTTATTCAAAGCTGGTTTTGAACTTTATTATCTCTATCATTATATATTTTATCTCATTCATGTTAGGGCAGAAGAAGTTTATACCTTGTTATGCCATTATTTGTTATAATGGATCCACCTTTAAAAGAATTTATATAAAGGAATCAGATAGTTCTAGGCGATGTTAAGAAGAAAAAAATTAGATGATGTTTTTTGTCAAAGTGTTTCAGAGCATTTCTAGCTCTTTATCATAAAAAAAAAAAAAAAGCATCTTTTACAAAGAAAAAAAAAAGAATGAGCATCTTTCTTTTGGTGATTGAGGAATGTCAAAACCTCCATTTTTTGTTTATTGTGTTAGTAAACGTTTTCTTACTATTTCCTCTCAGATATTAGTGTAACTTAGTAGAAAATTTTTTCACTTACTTATGCTTTTAATTTCCTTGATATTCAAACTCTCACTTATTCGGATTTTCACTCTTATATTAAGTTTTCTTTAAGAACTCTTATTGTATGTAATATATAACATATACTTTTGGCATTGATGTATACCATTTAATCTTTTTTTTCTTTTTTTTTTTGTTCAAAGCAAAAACAGTTTCTCAATCTTGTCTCTACGCTCACTCACCACCCTATCACCTTCCTCTGCTCCTTTTCGTAATGCCTGAAAAAGGTAAAGAGCTCGACTTCTTTTAAAGAAAATTTTATTTTGGTTTTAATAAGTCAGAATATAAAAATATTATTATCATCATTGTTTTTATTTTATCTTTTTTATTGTTTTAGTTTGTAAAGTAATATATTTTGCTTAATAATTTGATTTTAAAATAAAATATAAAAACAAATTCTTTTTAATTAATTTTACTTTAATCTTTTGATTTGATGATGTTAATTTTTTATTTCAATTTTTTTTTCATGGAATTACTCAAAAAATAGGCTACAATAACAATAATAGCATTATTGTTATTGTAAATGTCATGCATTTTTTCTCTACTCTCATTTCTTCCCTTTATCCAAAATTCTAAATACAATGAGAGATAATATTATCCTCCCTTAATTTTCTATCCTTACCAACATAATGTTTTTTTATGCATCGTCCAAACATTATGTTAGGATTTCATAACCTTTTTTGTTATATAAACTAATGTTGACAACTAATTTAAATATGAATGCTCCCTCCTCTGATCCTTAATATATAATATATTTGAGGAATTGGTATTGATCTTAATTATAAGATATATTTTTTATATTTATCAATCATTTTCTAATTAAGGAAGAATTATATATGATAAATTAATTTATCATGTAATTATTGGAATTTAAAGGGTTTATATAAAGGAGATTGACAACTAACTTCCTTAATCAAATCATATTAAGAAGGAGAGTAAGTGAGAAAATTAAAAAAATATGACTAAGGTAATTTAGAAACTACATGCCATATTAACTAATTTAACTAACTTCATTAATTAAATCAAATTAGGTAAATATAATATGTCTTATATTAAAGACCAGAGGGAGTATTATTGGAGTCTAGATTAAAAAAAAAAAATCGTCTTAATTTTTGAAAGTAACAATATTTTAATTCACAATTTTATATCGGGGAAAACTAATAATATTTCTACCAATTTTTTTAATAAAAAGTCAATTGTTCATTACAAACGAAAACCGAATAAAATACTAATGTTTATATCAATTAACCTCCTAAACAAACTATGATTTTCTATTAAAAAAAACAATTGTTGATTAGTGATTTCGTGATTACAACATATACCGCATATCTCTAGTCTCCGCCCTACACTTATAAATGGCAACGCGGGTCTCTTATTCATATTCATGACATGCATGTTCAAATAAAAGACAATATGGTCACCGTCGACGAAATCCGCAACTCCCAGCGCTCCCACGGCGTCGCCACCATCTTGGCCTTGGGCACCGCCACTCCTTCTAATTGCATAAACCAAGCCGATTACCCCGACTACTACTTCCGCGTCACCAACTGTGAGCACATGACCAGCCTCAAACAAAAATTCAAGAGCATGTGTACGTACCTTCTCTTTATTGCTTCTTTCATTACATCTTACGTGTGTGTACTCCATCCTATCCTTAATATACACCATATTTGGAGAGTTGATCTTGATACTAAATATGAGATATAATTTTTTATATTTATTAATATTTTTCTAATTTAATTATATTGATGTTCCTTCAACAATAATTAAAGAGAAAATGTTTTACATGTCATATTAACAAATTTAACTAACTTCCTTAATTTAATCAAGTTAAATAAATATGTCTTACGTTAAGTATCAAAGGGAGTACTTCACTAGTTAAGGTACAGAACATGTACATTTGATGATTTGTTCAGGTGAAAAGTCCATGTTCAAGAAGCGTTACATCCACCTAACTGAGGAGTTTCTTAAGGAGAATCCAAACATGTGCACTTACATGGCTCCATCACTTGATGTCCGTCAAGATATCACGGTGGCGGAGGTGCCAAAGCTCGGAAAAGAAGCCGCCGATAAGGCTATCGAAGAATGGGGACAACCTAAGTCCAAGATCACCCACCTTGTCTTCTATACACGACATGCCCGGTGCCGATTACCAGCTCACTAAACTTCTTGGCCTCCCGCCCTCTGTCAGGCGCCTCATGATGCACCAACAAGGCTGCTATGCTGGCGGCACCGTCCTCCGAGTGGCGAAGGACTTGGCTGAGAACAATAAGGGTGCACGTGTTCTCGTTGTTTGCTCTGAGATCACTGCCGTTTGTTTTCACGGCCCCTCGAACGCCAACCTCGCCTCCCTCTTAGGCGAAGCCTTGTTTGGCGACGGTGCCGCCTCGATGATCATCGGTGCCGACCCGAACACCTCCGTGGAGCGTCCAATTTTCCAACTAGTATCAGCAGCCCAAACCATCCTACCAGACTCTGAGGGAGCCGTTGAAGGACACTTACGAGAGGCGGGTCTCATGGTCCAACTGCTAAAAACGTTGCCGGCGATCATCTCAGATAATATCGAGAAGAGTTTAGTGGAAGCTATGGCACCAATCGGAATCAGTGACTGGAACTCTATTTTTTGGATCGTCCACCCAGGTGGATGGGCCATTGTGGATAAGGTGGAGGCTAAGTTAGGGCTTGAGAAGGAGAAGTTGAAGGCGACAAGGCACGTGTTGAGTGAGTATGGAAATATGTGGAGCACATCTGTTTTGTTCGTAATGGATGAGATGAGGAAGAAGTCGATGAGGGAGGGAAGAGCCACCACCGGAGAAGGATTGGAATGGGGGGTCTTGTTTGGGTTTGGCCGGGTGTGACGGTGGAGACGGTTGTGTTGCACAGTGTTCCAGTGGGAGGAGATTGTGATTATTACTTATTAGGGCTGTGGAGGGCAAAGGAAACAAGTATGCTGGGGAGTAAAATAGTTAAATTAGCGTGGTATCTTTCAAATGAATTGAGACAATCAATCTGGCTATGTCTTTATAACTGGATTATTATTATTATTATTATTATTATTATTATTATTATTATTATTTCTCAAACTGAAATAGACATCAAGATATATGTGGTTAAAAGTTCAATCCAAAATGAAAATTATGTGGTTAAAATGAAGTGGTGAGGCTTTGGCCACCTAAGCACAAGGTATTTAATTTGAGTCAGTGTAGATATAGAAAATATTTTTGGGAGAGCTATCCCTAATTATGCTCTATAATACTCAAATGTATCTTAGACAGATAACCATACAAAAATGGCTATTTTGAGATGTCGACAATATCATTAAGAGACAGGACATGTACTACGTTGTTTTTTTTTTTTTTTTGAAAGAATGATCAAAATGATATTATATTAAAAATGAAAGAGTTGCAAATCAAACCTAAAGAAGGACAATAGTTGATTCAAACATACATGCATGTAGGGAAACTCTTAATAAAACCTACTCTAACATAAACAAAAGATTTCAGAAAATATGAAGATCCTTCTTAATATAGAAAGTAAGTAGTAGGGGGTAGGAGTTACTTTCAATCTCAATCATACGGAGCTTGCACATCAGTTACGTTCCCTCTCTCATGGCCACAAACCATATATATATATATATATATATATCTCTTCAGTTTCGACATCTCAACACTCCCATGAATATGTATCTTATTTCATAAAAATTAAAACCTAAAACTATTTCCAACTGAACCGAACACTGAAAACTGAATAAGGTTGAAATGAAAAATTAATCTTTTCTATAACTCTGGATTGAGGGAATTGTTATTCAAAGGTTTGGAAGGAAGGAGAATGGAGTGTACGTAACCTTTGGGGTATGTTGCTGGCAAATTTGGAGAATGTTTGTGGAAGGTGATACTTTGTTGCTATTCAAATGTTGCAGGAGCATGCATGGGAAGGAGACAAGATTAGTAACAGAATGCTACATGCATGGCCACGTGTTGCAAACAGGAATATGCATGTATGTTTTTCTCATACTTTGAGAGAGGGAAATTCTCAATACTACAAAAAAAACATTTTTAACGTCTTTTTTTTAGGCCTTTAAATGTTTGAAAATAAGGGAACGGCTATATAAGTGATGTAGTAAAAAATGGCAATAATATCCGTAAATAAAATGACGCCTAAGGTCTAGACTTTAGACATCCCCAATTTAAAATGGGGATGTCTAAAGTGCTACACTGACATTTTAGACGTCCACATTTCAAATTGGGGATGTCTAAAGTGTTTTCTTCTTTATAAAAAAAAAATATTTTATATTACAAATCTGGACTAAATAATATTTAAAATCAAAAATTATAGATCATCATCAATAAAATTACAGATCTAGTATCTAAACTCCAAATCCAAAATTTACATAATAATAACTCCAAAGCTGAAATCTCATAGCCAGAAGATGAAAACAATAAGAGGAATCAATTGTTAAAAACGTATCTCCTTCTATTATTGAAATTCATTTTCTCGTAACAATGAATAGAGAAGAGCGACAGGAAGAGATGAACCTCGTTTTCTTGGCGGGAATGTGGCTATGAAGCATGTTTCAGAGTCTCGATCTGCAAGCCATAACAACACGAGTTAGAAGATAAAATAAAAGGGAAACCTAAAGAAAAGAGAGAGAAAAGATAAAATAATAAAAAATGGTAAGAAAGCATAACAGATCTGGATCAAGGTGAAAAAAATAGAGAAAAGAAGAAGCAAGAATAAAAAGAGCATATAAAGAAGAAGAAGCAAGAGTTAAAAAGCATGGCGCGGTGACTCTTCTTGTGTTTGCAACGATGGGAAGAAAAAGAAGAGTGTAAGAGTAGTATAAAACTAACAATAAACCTGACAAATAAAAACTGTCAGTATAAATTTGAATTATTTTTGGCATCCCAAATTTAATTTAGGGACGCTTAAAGTTGTCCAGTTATTTTTTTTTTTACTTTAGAAGTCCCCAATCCAAATAAGGACGTCTAAAGTGTGACTTTAGACGTCCCTATATGCATTGGGGACGTCTAAAGTTTAAAAAAAAAATTTAAATCAAGGACACTCTTTGACGTCCCTAATATCTATTAAATATCATCAGATGGCGTCCCTATTATAATAGGGACGCCAAAATGGCGTCTCTGATGTATCATCAGAGGCATCCCTTTAATATAATGTATGTTTAGAATAGCAATTGACAATTGGGCTTGTTATAATATTACTTTTGGTACCAAAAGTCAGATTATGTATTGTGATTTATATTTAAATTGGTGGTTGTATAAGGAACAACAATTGGCAATTAGGCTTGTTTCTAAGTTTTGGGTGCTCTTTTTACTACTAAAAAAAATATATTAAAGGTAAAATTGTAATCAGTCTCTTAAGACTGGGTACAACTGAAAATTTATTTTAAATGGTTAAAAGCACAAAAAATATTTTAAAGTAATTTTTGAAGTTGAAAAAGTATATTAAGGGTAAAATTGCAATAAGTTTGATAAAACACTAGGTACGACTGGAAAAATATTTTAAGAGGTTAAAAACATCAAAAAAAATATTTTGAAGTAATTTTTGGAGCTGAAAAAATATATTAAAGATAAAATTGCAATCAGTTTGATAACACACTAGGTATAGCTAAAAAAATATTTTAATGGGTTAAAAACACTAAAAAAAATATTTTAAGTGGTTAAAAAGCACAAAAAAATATTTTAAAGTAATTTTTAGAACTGAAAAAGTATATTAAGGGTAAAATTACAACCAATTGGATAACACACTGGGTATAGTTGAAAAAATATTTTAAAGGATTACAAGCATCAAAAAATATTTTAATTAATTTTTGTAGCTGAAAAAGTACATTAAAGGTAAAATTGTAATCAGTTTGATAATACACTGGACACAACTAAAAAAATATTTTAATTATTCACCCTCAATTTTAATTGCAGGCAAGATAGAGAGAGAAAAGAAAAAAAATAGTTGGGACCATGGGACATAAACCTAATTGAAAGAGGAAAAAGCTCCAATCAAATGCTTCTTCTATAAACTTATTTTTTTTTCTCACATACTCAATTAGCAATTGAATCAACCAAACATTTCAAAAAATTTTCTCAACCATCTATTGAGCTTAGGACTAAATTAAGCCCGATTGACCAAAAAAAAAAAAAAAAAGATTGAGAGCTTATTTGAAATAGTAATTCTAACATTTAAAAATAGTTATCATACTTTATATCATAAATAGCTTCAGACAAGCACATAATTGTATTATATTAAAATAAGCATATATTTGGACACGTGGCAGAGGGTACACAAGTCCTCGAATGGCGATTTTCATCTGACGGTCTGCAAGTGGCTTTTACGGAGTACAGGGAAGCACTGTAAAAATGGCGGGGCACTTCGGTCTTCGCTCAGTTCCCGCCTTTATTCAGTGGTCCAAAGGAACGCTCCCGAACAATCTTGGAGAATCCCAATCGTTTTCTGAGGCATAGCCATGTGTGGGAGAGCTCGTTGTACTCTGAGAAACGATGACTTCCCTAGGGCTTGTCATCGCAACAATGGTCCCGTTCGTTCGGTCAACATGGACCGGTTGGCTTCCTTTCTCTTCTTTGTTTCCACCGACTTTGCTTTGTTTTCGAAATTATAAACAATCGATAGCTTTGGCTTTGTTTTTTTAAAATGTATTCTTAAATTTTTGGTTGTGTGACTATTTTTGCAACTGTCGAGCCAGTGAAAGCGAATCGAAGTTGGGGATTTTTTGTTTGCTGTCACTTTTGTACTCACTTCATATGGGGTTTGAACTTTTCGAACTTGTGATATTGAATTTGAACGCATGCTCAGGTATAGCCCATCATATAATGTGTCTCCGGGATTTAACTTGCCTGTAGTTCGTAGAGAAGATGCATCTGATAGCGAAGGTTGTGTTGTTCATTGCATGAAGTGGGGGTTAGTTCCCAGCTTCACCAAGAAAACAGAGAAACCTGATCACTACAAGATGGTAAGTTGATATCTCTTTAATCTGGTTAATTACAGGCAGTACAAATTTTTCATTTATTTTATATGGAAGGGGATTTGAAAATGAGTTCTTCCTTGCAATAGTTGATATAGTTCAGTCTGAAACCGTCTTCTCATGTCTGTATTTATTTTGCAATATTGATCTCTTATGCGAGTAAGTTCTTTGCACTATGACTCTAGCAACTTTACTCCTCATTTGGACAGTTTTGTGTTTATTTCTCAAAAATTGTTTATTTCGGATCATTTTTACTTAATTTCTCTAGATATTATAGAGAAGTTTAATCATATAAGCTCCACGTTCGGAATGTCCACTTCTTGTACTATATTGGTATTTGCCTTGTGTTACATAGTTGACTTACCCCTGTAGTGGAAATCCATTGGTCTAGCAGGGCGGCTGTGTTTCAACCAGCTCGTTATTATGTCAAATATGATGCTTGATAGTTATTTAAAATTGAGGAGCAAATGGTGGAAATTGGTGACTCCATTCTTTTTCTGTTTCTGGGAGTAATAAGTTTTCACCATGAAACTGAAGAAATGTTTACATTTTCTAATAATATTGTGAACCTTTTCTTGTGGCTTCAGTTTGTTCTAATCATTTCTTATTAACTTCCTTGTCATTTCTGACATTTTTTATTTGGGAAATAGCTTTTAATGGAGTTTGATGTTTTGTTGCTTAGAAATATCAGTTTAGGTAACAAAAGTCTACCACGGTATGAGCATCAGGGAGTTCTTCTTGAACAGTCCCTAGAGTTCTTTAACTTCAAGACATCAATAAATTGTACCCCTTGAGTCCCATGTCTTTGTATTTAATGTGTGCTCTGTATTGCAGTTTAATGCTCGATCTGAATCCGTTGCTGAAAAAGCTTCATTTCGCCGTCTTCTTCCCAAATGCAGGTGCCTTGTGGCAGTAGAAGGGTATTTTTCGAATTATAACCATTTCATGAAATCACGATCTTTTATTGTTGTTAGCTTAAGCATGTACTGGAAATACTTCCTACTTATTGTACAGTTCTTTCAAATTCCTGTTGCTGTTTCTTCTAAGGCTTTGATATTGCGCTATGCATTTCTACTTTTGAAGTACAGATAAGATCTTGCTTTATTAGTTGTCTTTCTAGTTGGTTTTGAATTAAGAAGTTTCATCATAGTTGAAGTTATGGCTGGGCTGATCTGATGGCTAATTTTGATATTCATCCTTATAGTCCCTGAGCAGCTGTCTGAGTAATAGCTACTGGAATGAATTTCCATGTTTGGTTTGTCTTTTTGTCATTTTTTAGTTGGCAACATAACGATGTTAAGGATGAATCTTCATGAAGAATGATAGTGAGGAAAATTTGATACTGCAGCCTTTTTTATTCTTGAATGCATAGGTCATAAAATCTATATTAGTATTAGTAATAGTCTAATACAGTAGTAAATATAACTAGAAAACAGAAATGAAAAACATATAGTTTACGTGCATTAACCGAATGTGTTGCATGGGTAGATATATTTTATGCACTCTCTACTTATCATCATAGGCAATTGTGTTTTTAATAGTTCCATTCTGTCAACTGACACTTACATTTGCATATATATTTAAGATTTTATGAGTGGAAGAAAGATGGATCCGGAAAACAGCCTTACTACATTCACTTCAAAGATGGACGCCCCCTTGTCTTTGCTGCTCTTTATGATTCTTGGCAAAATTCTGAAGGTAACATTCCTGAAGAAAGATGAAGAATGAGATTTGCATTTTATCTCAGGAACGATATTATAAATTTTGCTTACTATTGGATGAAGATAGCAATACTGTTCTCTGCAGGTGAGATGCTTTATACATTCACTATTCTCACGACCTCTTCATCTTCATCCCTGCAGTGGCTGCATGGTAAGTGGTGCACTCCACTCCTGTATGTTGATATGGCATAAAAATTTAATTCGTAGGCTTTGATAATATTATGTATGTTCAGATGATTTAATAAATCAACAACAACCCCTCATGTATAAATTATCATTTGAGTACTGAAGCAGTGTTCTCATATTGCACCAACACAATTTTAAGCCTGTGACTTCAAAATTTTCTGCAATTTGCCCTTGCATGAAATTTTTATCAGTAAAACGTTTTATTTGCTCATGCAAATATTGGAGGTTGATTCTCTTGCATATTATTCTTTTTCTCCCAAGTTTTTTTTTTCCATGCAATGTTCCCCAGCGGCATTTTCCCATGCTATCTTCCTACTCTATATATATATTAGTCCATTCTGCTTGGAGATTTTGGTTGGACTCAAAAAACTGATCTCTATTTTTATTCATGTTAAGGTCATATTTCCTTATCTAAAGGCTTTTTTTTTTTTTTCGTAAAATGAAAACATTTCTTATCTAAAGAACACAATAATGTGAAATCCACTGTGCTTTGAAACCAATGGATGTCACCTAATCATTTGGTTTCCGTGAGTTTGAATGGTTTGGCATATCTGTAGATATATTGATTTACTTGTACCTCTTTCATAAGCAAATTTTGTCTTTTGTTAGACCTTTAACCAAATGAGGATAGCTGTCTAGATCATTGCCTTAATGACCATTTCTTACATAGGTTGACTATATTTTAACGTGTCTTTGTAGATAGAATGCCTGTTATTTTAGGTGACAAGTGTTCTACTGATTCCTGGCTAAACAATTCTTCCAATTACAAGGCATTGCTCAAGTCATATGAGGAATCTGATTTGGTATGAGCTTTTGAAATGAAAAATTTAGGAAATAAACGAAAGCGATGAAATTTATTTATTATTATTAAAACTATTTCTGTTGCTATTTTTGGTTTTCCAAATTCTTTAATCTGCAGGCTTGGTATCCAGTTACACCTGCAATGGGCAAACCATCTTTTAATGGACCTGAATGCATAAAAGAGGTGGGGCCTGTTAACTTTCGTTTGATGTGAAGATTACTAGTTAGAGAAAACTCCTAGAATTGGATATCTCAAATATGGTTAATAGTATTGGATACAAACCTATAGTTTGGTAAACAAGGCGCCTAGAATTGAATCCAATCCTGCTATTGGCATTAGATTCCCTACGTTTTTTATCAGTAGTGCTTTCAATTTCATTTTTGTAGACTGGCAAATAAAAAGAAGAGAATTACCGAATATTGTGCTCCCTTTTGTTCCTTTTTTTTTTTTTGAGCCAATTCTCTCTTTTGTTTCTTAAAGTAGAAATTTGCGGGGAGGCAAGGTTTTGGCCGGTAGTTGGACGCTTACAGGTCATCCAGAAAGCTTTGATAACAATGTTCTTGTTGTTTAATTAAAATAAAAATGTGCTGGTCTTTTTCTCTGTGTCACTATTAATTTTCATTGAAGTGCATGGGATCCATGTTATAGTTGCAAGGCATCACGCTATTGCTTGTATATCTCTGAATGTCACTTTGATGCACATATTTGCTTACATGTGTTCAGAGTTAGCTTAGGTGGTTAGGTAAGTAGGGATATGGATAGAGTTACAAGTTTGAGCATTCGTATTCTTGTTGCATTAAACTAGAAAACATCTCATGCATTGTTGAAGAAGGGACAACAACATATAATTCTGCGTCATTACAATCAATCATGATTATCAATATTTTAAAATGAAAATAAGCTTATCTGTTATTTTATTCTTAGTTTGTTAAGCTACGTTGAAAAGTTAAAGATCCGTGTGCAATTCACCGGAGTGTGTATAGTACTATCATGAAAAAAATTTAGCACTATTTTCCTAACCATTGCCGAAGGTAAAAAAGTTCCAGACTCGTAGGTTTGAATTTGCCAAGCATACTTACCAAAGGAAACAGAAGCCGGGTCAGACTAAAGACACAAATGCCTTCTGATGGTCTAGGCGTTAACTCACCGCCTCTTACTATTTTTGTGTTTAAGCAGACCTAGCATGCTTTATTTTCCTAGGATAAACTTTATCATTGTAGGAGGTTGTTTTGTTGGGTCCTGTGCTGACCAACTTGTTTTGCTTATTTAACTGATAGAGTGAGAGGAGAGAGGCTGACCAACTTGTTTTGCTTATTTAACTGATAGAGTGAGGGGAGAGGCATCAAGAAGATAATGAGTGGATTGTTAGGAGAGTGCTAGCCTCTCGAATTGCTAGGTCAGGTTACGTTCGGAGTGTTTACTTATTCTGTTGTAACTTCCTCCTCTCACCGAGCTGGAAGAACTAGGTTATCCATCAATATTAGAAATTATTCAGCACTTACGTGAGCATAATCTTTCTGGTCCCTATCACATACAAGGTAAAACTAATGCTCCCTCCAGTCCTAAATATATATAAGATAAAGTTGACTTTTTTGGAGAGGTTAGGGAAGCTAATTAAATTACTTTAGAGTATTTATGTTTTTATTTTTTTTCAAACTAATTAGTTTGACTAATAAATTGATATATAATTTAAAGATACACAACATATGATACGATTAATTAATTTATTTAACTTCTTTAATCTCTCTAAAAAAAGTCGATTCTGTCTTATATTTATGATAGGAGGGAGTATCTAAAAGCCATGTAATTAGCTTATTATTTGTCATGCAAGGTGAAAAACTAGGAAGATTATAGAGACATGAAATATTTGTTTTTTTCCTGGGTAATATTTGGGCAATTAGTGTTGAGGAGGTTATTTGCGGTTTTTTTCAAACAAGAAAAAGTAACATTGTCCCAAGTTGATTGATTATTGATATCTAAGATATTCGATTTATCATAGTCGCATGTTTCTCAGATTCAACTCAAGACAGAAAAGAATGCTTCGATTTCCAAGTTCTTCACAAAAAAAGGAGCTGAAAGGGAAGGCCCAAAGCCAGAGCTGAGAGTATCAAGTCATGAGCCTGTCAAAACCGAAAAGCTGCCGAAAACCCAGAAGGAGGAACCTGAAACTGATGGGGTAGATGATGACAAAAAAACCAGAGAATGCAACTATGATCAAGATGATTCAGCAAAGCACAAGATCAAGCGTGATTATGAGGCTTTTAAAGAAGATTCAAAACCAGCCTTTCATGAAACTGTTCAGGAGATCCCAAGTCCCGTGAAGAAAAAGTTAAAAGTGAAGAATGCTGCGGATGATAAACAATCATCCTTATTTTCATACTTCGGAAAATGCTAATCTAGTTTGCTGTTGTGTTAAGATTTCTTTGTTTGATCTATTAATGATGTATAAATCACAAAGTGACGCTTTATTTTGGTTGGTGTAGGCGCATTAAGTATCTCTTCTTTGTATTATATTCCTTCTAATCTTGACGTGGGGCCTCTCTAACTCGTGGTTAACATTCGAGATCTGATGGAACAGTTTCTTTTCGCCCTCTTTTTGTGGGTTCAATGAATTTTCTAAGTTCTTTTCTCCTCTTGCATAATAATTTTGAAGTTTGTGAATGTTGATGCATCCCCAAAAATATTCCCAACGACAGAGATGATTCCTTCTAGCAAACCATCCTTGCTTGCAAGTAACTTTGAGGAAAGTTTGCATCAAGTTTTTCAACTAATCATGTGGAAATCTATAAAGATTCATCAAGATATTAATATACAAAAAGGATTAAGATGCACCCATTGTTTTGTTATGAGCACTTAGTTAGATCCTACTAAACTAATTTGTAGTTCATAAAGCATTTTAATACCATAAACTTGGGATATTGAGTGATTTAGAAAAAAATACTTTAAGATGCTGGACTCGCTAAAAATTATTGGAAAAATACTTTAGGATACCGTGATAAATAATAAATTGGTTTATGAAACTAACTATTATTGAAAAATACTCTAAGGTAACCTTAAAAAAACTTTTCTTTTTCTCTGAAACCCTCAAAAAACACTTGAATACGGGCTCTAATGTAATTATATGACAATTTAATATAATTTAAAGTGCTGTATCTATGTCTTTTATGTCTTAAATATATCTTGGACATAGATGACTATTTGTATGCGTACATTGATATTCCAGTTTTCGTCAAAGCACTTTCAGAAAGTCATATGGAATCAACTTTTGCATTATATGCATGTTTTTCTCCAAAAGCTTCAACTGTGGGAGGGTGAACATTAATTAAAAAAAGGGAAAATTTTCAGAAAAATACAATTAAAAATGGAAAAAGATAAATTAGTGCTGTGAATTTATCAAATCCCAAGTCAGAACTGAAGTAGGAATCTGGGATTTCCAATTTTGACCAAATGACCAAAATGCCCTTAGTTCAGTTCACAAGTTTCAGGGGTCAATAACACATCTGTATCTATATTAACGACATCATATTTTATATTAACGACTTTATTTTCATGTTTTACAAATTTATATCCCCAAAAACAAAGGATAATTTTGAGGGCACAAATTTCAGGGGTCAATAACAATATTTGTATCTATATTAATGTCACACCCTCATCTTATATTCACCTATTTCAAAATATTTGCGGAAAACGATACGCAGTTCAGTATGCAACACAGGAATAGCATAGATATACTGATATTATTTGCACGATTATGGAAATTCCCCATAGGGGTTCGTACTTGATAATTACAATTAACGTAGCCTCATAGCGCTACGTGGATGTCTAAATCCATCCCAGTAAAACGGAGATATCTTCCCGTCTTCGTTTCACCATTGCAATCCCCTCGTACGGTTCTCTTCTTTGTTCTCAGTATATGTTATGTCTTCTCCTGTCTAAATTGTTGGTAGGGGAAGGTGAGATTCTGGGGAATCTCAGTAGGAAAGCAATACCAATATGCATGCAGGATAAGTGCTTAATACATGACATGCTTGCATTACATAACTCATGCTCACACAATGACATATCTACGTGCTCAATGTTTCAAACATCATACGTATGGCCATAGTATAAACAGGAACAGAGCTTCAAATATTCATATATGTTTCACATAATCAAGCAAAGCAATAACATGCATCAATACAATAGCACAAATATCACATACATGCAGGAAAGGTAAGTTTCCTACCTTAATCGCCCTTCCCTGATCTACGAATAAGGTGCCTTGATTTACGTGCCAATCCCTCGGGCTCTCTGCTTGGTCCTAAAACGTCAAATGTACCGTTTGGTCATTTCCATAGTGTTTATTGTGGTTATATTAATCTATGATGAAATTTTACCAAAATGCCCCCAGGACCTCATCCCGGCCTCGCTGTACTCGGCCCTATGGCACATTTTCCCAAAATTTTGACTAAGGCTATTCTGACTTTCGCCTAAGGAATCCATTTCCGGGTTCAAAATCACCAAATTCACTGTCAAATTATGAAAATACCCTTGACAGCCTCTATTTAGGGATTTCAGTAGCGTTTTCATAATTATACTTTTTTGGCCTCTACCGAAAAAGTACCCAACTGTAACCCCACCTATTTTTGCCCATTGAGTTCAATGGAATCATTTGTTTCATGAAAATTCAACTCCTACTACCAGTTCTAGTCCTGGCCAAAATATTGAAGGGAAAATAGAAAAAAAAAATAGTTGTGTTTTATCTTCCAAAACTTGTAATCTTCCACTTCTAATCCTTGGTTAACTCACTTAAACACTTCTTAATCATGATTTAAAGGATTTTGGGCAACATAACCCCTTAGGGTTATGGCTTTTCCAATTTTACAACTCAACCAAGAAACTTGAAAAAAATCAAGAAACAACAATAACAACAACACCACCATAAGAAGGCAAGTTTATGAAGTTACCCTCTTAAGCTTCTTAGTTTCCTCTTACTCTAGGCTCCTCCTCCTTCTCTTCTTGATATCAAAGTATGACTTCACCACCATGGATTTATGAGAACAAGAGTTTAGAGAAGGATTTCATGACAAGAACACAAGAAAACCATAAGAAATGAACATTTTTACTTTAGATTTCTTCTTCCTTCTCTCTAAAACTCTCAAGGTTTCTCCAAGTTCTCTCTCTTTCTTTGGTTTGGCCAAATGAGCACATGGAAAGGGAAGAGAATGTATGTTATTGATTTCCTCTTCTTTCCTCCTAGCCATAGATCTAATCAAGAGTTGACATTTCATCACCTATCATGTACACCATCCCTCCAACCATACCTCCGATCCCATCATACCTTCTTACTTTATGTCATCCCTTCTTAACTTTATGTCATGCCTTCACATTATTTGGGTCCAATTGAATTGGGACTAGATTCCTTCTAGTTACACAAATCATACACCCTTCTCTTTACTCTAACTAAACACATTTCTTCTCCCTTCTTTTTATGGTTAGACGAAATTAGAGAAGAGAGGAGAAGAAAAATTGCATTTCATTGATTCCATAATTCACATAATTGAATTATGTATAATTCCCCCTAATTTCACAATTCTTGATTTATTTTACTAAGAATAATCCAATTATACATTTTCCTTTATTTTCCTTGATTAATTGAAATTAACTCCAATTAATTGAAAAATAATTAATCTTGGGCTAAATTGGCAAAATTATGATTTTGCTATCGCTTTTGTAATTCAATTCAATTCTTGGATTTATTTGCCCATTTCCTTATGAATATGAATATTTCAAAATTCACAAGATCCAAATTCATGAATATTCACCATTATATTGAATTACTCAAATAATTACAATATATTTTTTGTGAATATAAAATTTGGGGTGTTACAATTAACATCATATTTTACATTAACCACTTTACTTTCATATTTCACAATTTCATATCCCAAAAATTAGGGATAATTTTGAGGGCACAAGTTTCAATGGTCAATAATAATAAATATATCTTCATTAACAACATCACAGTTTACATTAACAACTTCACTTTCATGTTTCACAACTGAACTAAGGACAATTTAGTCATTTAGTTAGAATTGGAAATCCCAGATTCCTATTTCAGTTCTGACATGAGAGTTTATAAATTCGCAGCACCAATTTATCTTTTCCTATTTTTAAATGTATTTTTCTGAAATTTTCCATAGAAAAAAAAAAAAGATGATCAATATATAGATATATGGATATTATGACATTTTACATCATCCACCAAGGGACACATAAAAGGCGACAGCAGTTAAAAGTGAAATTGGCAAGTTTCACTTTTAAAGGTAATGCAAAAAACCAAAAGAAGAAACTCCCCGAAGCATATTATTTCTGAATTTCTTCATCTTCTTCCTCCTCCTTAATGAACCCCTTTTGTTTTTTGTGATCAACAAAGAGGAAAGAGCTGGGGACGCAGTAATGGCAGATACCTACAATATACATCAACGAACTGTCCCTTTGGAGCAATCTCCATTATCATCTTCTTCAACATCCTTAGAGGCCCCATGACCCCCCACTGTACCACCGGCCGTGATCCAAGGCAGAACCCCCGCCGCCTATTCCCCAGCCGTATGGTGGACCCTCGACGTCGCCGGAACCGCCTCCGCGGAAGGCACCACCCAACCAACAATGTTGAGCTCGAAATCATTGAAATGGTGCGTCCACCTCTCTTAAGCATCTTCTTCTGCTTGATTTGATTTACCTGATACCGAATCGTGGGTATGTATGTGTATATATAACAAGTGAAAAAGATGGCTTCTTGATGATAATGATTATGAAGATCATAATGGAAGCAATGATAACAATCCTAATGATTTCCTTAGGAATAATTCTGGTGTGCATTAAAGTAAAAGGCCTCAAAGAAAAAACTTCCTTATTCTTCTTTATAGGGTTATGGTAGTCATCATTGTGAAGAGTAGGCTCAGGATCTTTTAAAATCAGTTTCGAGCTCAAAAAGAAGTTCGCAGATTGTATCACAGTCACTTTGTTTTATTTTAATACTTTATGTGCATTATTATCATCATATCATCAATATATTAGTGTGTGTTCGTCTACCCTAAAATCATGGTTTCAGAAGCATTTTTCTGTAAATCGAGATAAAACTTCTCTCACATACTTACCTCATAAATTATAAAAACTATTCTCCAAAAACTAATCCGAACACATTTAGGCTTATTTCACAAGCTAGTTGATACTTCTCTATGAACATCAAGTTTTGGTGGCTTAACAACAAACAGTTTTAACTCATTAGGTGAGGTTAGTTATGTAATTACATAATATTATTGTACTTTGTGAACAATTAAACTTTTTAATGAAGTTTTTTCCCTGAGAGTTTTAAATCAACCCATGTATAGAATTTACGTTGGCTGTGAAGGATCTAACCTCCTCCTCTTTTATTCGGGTTGCCAATATGTGTGTGTGAAAAATATCAATTTTATAACAAAGGATTATTTACTACTTACAAAGAAAGCAGTTGATTTCTCATACTGAATAATTTGGCTAACCAATATATAAAAGCAAAATATCATTCACTATCACATCATTATTTATCATATTTTGTTGACTTAAGGCCAGTTTGAGAAAACAGTAGAAAAACACGTTCACGCTAGTCAATACAAAACTCTCCTTCCATCTGGGGCGTCCAAATGGGATTTGAATGGTCCATATTTAATTTTTTTTAACTGGTGATTTTTAAATAAAAAAAATCATCTTTTGAAAAAAAAAAAAGTTTATTAAGAGATTATTTTTATTTTAAATTTTGTACCCATTAAAATAATTTTTAAAAAAATAAAAAGGTAAAAAAAATTAAATATGATCCGTCCACATCCCATATGAATGACCCAAATGAGAGGAGATATCCCTGCTCATCCAAAGTTTAGATGAGCAAGGAAGCTAGTTCCACTATCGAGCCTATAGCTATAACTAAATGTTATTCCAAATTTTAAATGTAGATTATTTTTTTAATCAATGAATAAAAAATTAACGTTTCTAGCATTCTAGAAAAAGTCCCTTGTGGATCTTTATTAATTTTTCTTTTAAAATTGATTATGCCAATGATGGCTTAAAAATGTGTGTGTGTAAGTTCATTTGATATGATGCTGCTTTTGAGTTATAATAATTAAAATACAAATACTAATCATATGATATGAATGAGAGTCTATAATTATGGATTGGCATAGATGATATGTAATTTTTTTTCCAATGTTTCAAAATCTTAAATCTAGTAAATTATTTCAATTAAAAAATTATATATTAGTTTATCATGCTTGGGACAGATTTCAATCTTGAGCTGTTCTGTTCGAACTGAACTAAAGCAAGAAGGAGCTTCCTCAGGGACTGTGAAACCGTTCCCAATCCCCTCCTTGGCAAAAACTCCGTCATTTTCTCACCGCTAATCCAAACACACCATAATTGTCAATAACTTAGCACGCTTGTCTGGTTTGAAAGTGAAGTTCGATTTCATAAGCATTAAGTGTTATTCCCATAGTCTTGAATTTACTCTAGCAAATGGCCAGTTTTGGAGCTTCATCGCCAGCGGCCACACCACTACTAGGGCTCTGGCCCTAGTGAGGTTAGAAATTCTTCAAGGTGTAAAATATTATATCTACAATAAACTTGAAAACATGCCTAAACGAGTAAGTGCGTGTTTGGATTAGCGGTGGAGAAGAAGTTTTTTTCCGTAGATAGGCTTTTAGAAAAGTTAGATAGAAAAAAAATTAAATTGTAGATGTGATTTGTGTTTGGATTGGCGGTACCAGAAGTGATTTTTTTTCTAACCTGAAACCTGTTTGAATTAGCGTTTGAAAAGTCCGTTTAGATGGAAAATGACTGAAAATAGCATGAATTTTATTGAATACTATATATATATATATATATATATATATTAGTTGTATATCTTGTGATAATTGAAATGAAAATTTTTTTAAAAAAATTGATAAAATAAAAAAGGAGCAATTGTTATTAAAAAAAATACATGAATGGGCTTTTGGAGTATGAGAAGCTACTTGAATCAGCTTCTCCCAAAAGCTCCATTTTTTCCATAAGCCTAGCCAACCCAAAAGCTTTCCCAAACACCCCAAATGGGTTTTTGAAGCTTTTGGTGGTCAGATGGACTTTTTTAATACCCAAAAGCTTTCCCAAACAGACCCTAAATATTAAACTTGTTAAAACGTGAAGTCAGACTTGTCAATTAAAAGAACTTTGACTTACTAATGTGTCACGACAGTTGCAAAATGAAATTTTGCTTTTTCTAATGCCACATTGTCTTCAGGCTCAGCCTATGTGGTGTTGATTAGGACGATGCCATGCAAGAAAAGATTAACAGAGTTTACCCTATAGCTAACGACAGGGACAAAATTGTTAAATAGATCAAATTTCAGAAACAGCAAGTTAAATTTGAGGGACTAAGTCACAACCGAATTGAAAGTTAAAGGGCCCAATGACTAATTTTTTCCAATATGTACATACACACACAAGGGATTTCAAGGTTAGGTGTAAAGTCTTGTTTAGGTTGCAATGGATATATAACCCTCTCATTTTCTTTGATTTGTTTGCATCATTGATTTGGAGATTTTCGTGACTATGGATGAGTCATCTTAAATATATTTTTCATCTCCTTCTAACACATGACCAATTTATAATGCAGTGCCCCTAATTCACAACTCCGTTAACTTTGAGGCAAAACCACCGACAACAAAGATATCAAAGAAAAGGACAACAAATGATGCGGTTGGGGGAGGGACAGCTCTGTCACAGGAGGGGCAACTATTGCATCATGCATTAGAAAATACGTAATCTTTTACTATTTTTAACTAATTTTAAACTTGGTTAAATTTATATTATTTGTTATTTATGTCCCATGAAAAGTAATGGAAAACATACTAGAAATCATTACTACGCTCCTCTTCACTCTCGCCAAGCGTTTGCCCTTTTTAAATGTATATTTGGAATAGCAATTGGTAAAATGACTTTTTTTAATATAACTTTTTTACAATCTTATTTTTGATAAAAATCAGATTATGTAAAGTGATTTATGTTTGGATTGACGATTGAATAAATGAATTTTATAAAAGTAAAACTTGTTTGGATTGGCTTAAACATAAGTAACTTTTGTGATAATAATAAGAGAGAAATTAAATTTAAAGTTATTAAAAATTTATAAAAGTTAAAGTTGGAAAATTTGACAATAAAAAAATATCCAATTTGATGAAATAATATTATATAACTAATTGGATCATATGTCTCGTACAATTTGATTTCTAATTGAGTCACTAATATGATTCATTAGGGAGGAAGATCGCCAACTATAATTTATCACGAAAGGTTGTTCGTTTGCATTATTATTATCTACATCAACTATATTCTCAGCTTCAGCTTGTCCAAACACTATGTCAGCGAAATCATTTCTACTAATAAAATTATGTAGAGCCATTTTTGCACACGAACATAACTGCAAAAGTGGCTTTTCTCAATTTTTTTAATTCAATAAAATGTAGAGATTTAAAAAATTAATTAATTAATTTTAATCCTATGTTCATTTCTTTCTCTCTTTTTTTCCCGTCTCCCAAATAGGCCTGAAATGCATCTTGAAAACCAGAGAGGAAGATTCATCATTCATCATCTTCGTAGGGGGAAAAGCTAAGAGACAGAGCGACCGACGTTCAACGCGAGTTGGTGGCGGATATTGGGGGCTGAGAGCGTCTTCACTGCGGGAGCTCAGGGAGGCGAGAATCAGAGGTCGCTGCCGGTGAACTCAGCGTCTGGAGCTTCAACATCTTCTTCGGCATCTTTGGAGGCAACACCCAGCGTCTCCAGCGGCGCCGTTGACATTGTTTGAACCAGAATCTTGTTCTTCCTCTCGGTTCTGAAGCTGTTTGGACCAAAGCAAAGGAGGCCAAGCTCTACTGTTCATTATTCACCTTCGGATAAAACAGAACCAGAGGAAGCTCATTCATATTTTGCACTTCACTGCTTCAATTTGATTTTCATCATGGTTTTGAATTCTGAATTTGCTGTTGCTCAATTGTTGATTGAATTGTTGATCAAAACCATGTGTGGCTAATTGCTTTGCTGCTGCTTCCGGCGGCAAAGGAGGAGGTCTGGCCAAAGATGAGGACGAGAGTGAGGAAGAGAGAGGTAGAGAGGAAAAGCCGCCAGAAGGAAGCCAAGACGTTGACAAATCTGGCTGCAAGGAAGGCGAAGGAGGAGACAGTGAAGGCATTAACAGTAAAATGCGATTAGTTTTTAATAAAAGCTCTATTCCCCAGCTTATCCCAATCTAACATCCACACAACTGAAATTGGCTGAAACTCAATTGTACAGATCCCTCTCCGAACACTCCAAAAAAGCTTATAGCTGCCCAATTGAGCTTATGCATGCCCAATCAGGCTGCCAAAAGCCTTCCCCAAACACACACTAAATACCTGTGTGGACCCGACACCAATATTATATTTAAGAAATTTAAGTCCACTTAGATATTTATATTATTTTCTCATCAAACACACCATTATTTAAGGTAATTAAATTTGGACCAGTCACTGAATAGGTCGGGATATTGGGTCAGTGGGTCAGACCAGAGTCAAATCGGAGCTAACCCAGGACTAAACCGGTGAAAAATTGAAGATTTTAGAATTATTAATATGAAATTCTAAAAAAAATTAAAAAAAATGATTTTTTTAATTTAAAAACAAAACCGGACTAGACCGGTCTACTGGCGGTTCAGGTCTGAGAACATGGCTATTATCTACAATTTTCTAAAATATGATCTAAATTAATATTAACATGCAAAAGATTAATTACAAAATGGATTTAGGAGAATCTTATTTAAATCCAACTCAAATATCAAAATTTAAATTAAGGCCTACACTTTTAAAAAAAAAAAAATTAATCAGGCCAAGAGGTCTCATTAGGGATTATAAATATTGTTAAAAGACCAAAATGTCCCTATATAGTTAAAGAAAATTGAAAATAGGTGTAGGCCTTTTTTTTTTTTTTAAAAGAATTAATTGAGATTTCTCTTCTTTAAATATTATGAGTATCATCTAAAAACCACAAAAAAAAAAAATCAAGATTAACGTTACTAATTCCCAAATCACGCAGGGCTAATCAATTCATCTCCAATTTTAGTCTTCAAGATCTAGTCAATATCACATTAATGACGAATCTGGTGTTGTTAATAGTCTAGAAGGTCTTCTTGTGAAAATGTTAATGAAAGAAGCAGAGTCGTTAATGACAAATATGGTGTTGTTTTCGAAGATCCACGTTAGGACTTTCCATGTAATTCCTATAAAGATGTTAATCAAGGATGTGGAGTCGTTAATGAAGAATGTATTGTTCTTAATAGTCCATAAGGTGTTGTTTTCGGACATCCAAATTACGACTTTCCATGTAGTTCCAGCGAAGATGTTAATCAAGGATGTAGAGTCGTTAATGACAAATGTGGTGTTCTTAATAATCTAGGAGGTGTTGTTTTCGGACATCCACATTACGACTTTCCATGTAGTTCCAGCGAAGATGTTAATCAAATATGTGAAGTCGTCAATGACGAATGTGGTGTTGTTAATAGTCCAGAAGGTCTTCTTGTGAAAATGTTAACAACACGCAAAATATTAACAACACCACATTCGTCTCTAACTACTCCACATCCTTGATTAACATCTTCACAGAAATTACATGGAAAGTCGTAATATAGATGTCCGAAAACAACACCCCTTGGACTATTAACAACACCACATTCTTCATTAACGACTCTACATCCTTGATTAACATCTTTATAGGAATTACATGGAAAGTCCTAACGTGGATCTTCGAAAACAACACCATATTTGTCATTAACGACTCTGCTTCTTTCATTAACATTTTCACAAGAAGACCTTCTAGACTATTAACAACACCAGATTCGAATATATATTAAGAAAGCACTAAGCACTGTTCATCAAATTTCGAATATATATTAAAAACGAGCCAACTTGCGAGGAATGAATTATCACTATGCAAGGCTGAAGATTCACGATGATTAGTACATATGCAAATCATCATATGCTATTATTATCTCAAGGATTATGCTTTCAATTCTAAACCAGAACAGTGATTTGGGAATGAATTAAAACATGAACAAGAGATTATTGTATACTTGTAAGAATACTGTCTTAAAGGTTACTATTCCTTTGTTTTGTGAATTTTCCTTACGGTAAAAGAATAGTGAGCCCCTTATTCTTAGAGAAATGCAGAAGATGAATTAATCATCCTGGCCATGATTTGCGAAATGTAAAACTTAATCTTAACATATATTGAAAAATTCCATGAATCTTTGATTCGTTATCATATATTATTTTATCTTAATTTTTCAATCGATTTATTAGGAAAATCCCAATTAAATTTAGTTGAAATAATCATTACACCCACCTTTAATTTTTCTTCTTTATTTATGAAGAGGTATGTTGTTTTTTTAACGACATTCAAAAATTTTTAATGAAGCCTCTTTGCTTGATTAAGAATTTTTTAAAAATGTAGGTTTGAATTTGAATTTACCAAAATGGATTCAAATGGGATTCGGATTTTGCCATTGACATTTTTTATAGCTTTCCTAGTTATTGCAAGTAATTAAAAAAATAGAGTTAAGGTGTCATTTTAATAATCAAGTTTTTCTCGAAGGGCCTCTTACACAAATAAGTTTTAGGAACGGCAAAAATAACAATTTAAAATGACTCAAATTCAACAAAACCGTTAAATTTGATTAAACGGCATTAAATTATAAGGGAAGAAAATCCCTAATAGCGTTTATAAAAATTTAACAGTTTTATTGAATTTGCACATTTTTAAATTATTTATTATTATTTTTATCCTTTTTAAAACTTATTTATACCAATCGCCCTTAAAAAAAACTTGATTGTTAAAATTGAGCTATAGGCCGAAAATATAACCTTCGTTTTTTAAGTTCTATTTCTCGGCCCATAGTTGCATTTCCTTAATAAACACAAAACAAGAATTAATATCCCCCATCTGAGATGGGCCTAAGTCCAGCCCCTTTGATGGTGATAAAAGCAAATAATTAGATACTTCATTTAATGTACCAAAAAGATACTTCATTTAAAATTAATGATTTTAGAAATTAAAAGACACTAATGATTTTATGAAGTTTGAATTCCTACCAAAAGAATTAGGGGCTCACAATTAGTGGGCTACAATATGACTCGAATAGGATTATCCCCCACACATGCTTATAAAAACCATTGTTCTTAAATCCGAAACAGACCCACCAGCAAAAAGGTCTGGTATTTTTATTTTTTTTAAAAAAATTAATTTTTTTTTAGAATTTCATATTAATAACCCTAAAATCTATAATTTCTCATTAGTTTGATATCAGATTAGCTTTAATTTAACTTCAATTTAATCCACTGACCCTTGATCTAGTACCCCGATCAGTTCAGTGGTCAGTCTGAATTTAATTACCTTGATAAAAACTATTATTTAAATATTTTCCAATGTAATTTGGGCCAAAAAAAACTCCAATGGGAAATCATTCATGTACAATATAAAACACTAAAATGGTTAAACCAAAGACCATGCCTTGAAATTGACTAGACAGAGTAAAATATAGAAGGCCATGAGCTTAGAAACCAAATAAAGAAAACAAAGATTTCAGCATATCTCATATATCTGTCAAAGAGGCAATTCTATTCAGTCTGCAAAAAAGTGACAAAATCTGTTGAGAATAATAATTGTACCCAAAAGGAAAGGCATTCCACCAGCCACCCCAACCAAACCTAAACCAAAACCAATCCAGTCTCCGTGCAATGTCACAAAAACCCTACCATATATCTTGTTCCCTACACCCATTTTCAGACACCACACAAGCCCTATATAACCTATGAAACAACAGCAACATTAGCCTTAGGATTATCCCCAACCACCACCGAACCCTTCAATATCAGATAACACAGAAAAATATCATCTTCACATGTCACTCTTTTACTGAAAGACTTGGAGATGACTGATGATCACTCAGGAGTATTATTATATATATATATATATATATCTATATTATATCAGGCACTGTTGTTATCAGAGACATTATTGGTGTTCTGGTTCTGGTTCTGGTTGTTTGAGGTTTCTTTGGAAGCTGGATATTTGAGAGCATTGAGTTGAACTTTTCTGAGAGCAGCTTGTCCAAGATCAACACCACAGATATCAGAGAGCCTCACAAGATAAAGCAACACATCAGAGAGTTCTTCACCAAGATGAACTTTTTCTTCTTCTTTCCAATCTGGTAGACCCATTGGAACCTCGCCTTTCCACTGGAATATCTCAGAAAGTTCGCCCACTTCACCCACCTGTACAATCAAATCCAGAATCTTTTCATAGTACCCAAATCTCTGTTGAAAGAGAGAGTTAGAGAGAGGGAGGGAGGGAGAGGCCCACCTTTCAGAATTTTATTTGGGTCAAGAAAAGAAGAAAGCACAAGGCAAGAACAACATATATAATAAATGATGGAGGAGAAAAAAGTTGGGGAACAGATGATTTGGGTGACTTGTGATAACAAACAAAAAGGAATCTGTGCGCAAAGTTGATTTTGACTATGGGTTTGGGAAGTTCCGATTTTCAGACCAAGGGGAATAAGAAAAAACCTTTGGGAATTAAGAAAGTACTAAGCACTGTTCATCAAATTTCAAATATACATACATATATATATATATATTAAAAACGAGCCAACTTGCGAGGAAACGTCCACATGCCTCTAAATAAAATAACCATTACAACGAGCCATACATAAGAAAGCTTCAAAATCACTTGGCATCTCTCTCAATCTCACTCATCAGATGAGAATCAGTAAGGTCAGGTCAATCACAGAACACCGGCCACCAGATGAACAAAGTGGAAAAACAAGAACAAAACAATACCCTCCCTTTGTTTCACCAGAAATCGGCCAGAAACACGAGAAACAAAGAATGGGTAACTCTTGGAAAGTAATCAGACAAAGAAATAAAGCGCATAAAACAAAGGTGCAACTAGGACCAGAAAGAAAGTTTCAATCTTTGTGAGGAGGTTTGAGAAAGAAGAAGACGAAGAAGAATACCAGAGCAAGAAGGAGATTCCTGGGGCTGTGAAAACGTTCCCAATCTCTCTCCTTCGCAAACACCGCCATTTTATGCTTCAGCAGATCAAGGGTTACAGATTCAGAGCCACCTTCGGGAACACCAGTCATGTTGAAGAAAAATTCAAAATTTTTCGCGAGAAAGAGAAAGAAAAGTTGAGACCCAGAAGCAAGAAAGCAAAACGAGAGAGAAACACAAAGAGAAGGACAAGAGCGTGAGCAATGGGGTGTATTGAAAGGTCGCTGCGTTAATATATAGACAAAATAAAAGGGCCGAATAGGAATGAAAGAGAAGAGGAGGGAGGGAGGGAGGGAGGATAATGGCACGTTATGCACAGTCGTTTTTGGAAATTTGGTTGCATATAGAAATGGGAAGACGTGGGTGGGGCACACTCGTTGGATTGGAGGGAGGGGTGACTGGTTACCGGGAGTTGGAGGTTTTGGATGAGGGTAGGAAAAGGACGCGGAGGGGAGGCGTGGGTAGTACACGAGTCGGTTTGTGGAGACCTGCGCCTTGATACTTGCTCAGTGTCGTCTGGCATTCGCAGCGGCCTGTGCGCACCACTTTTGGCCATTGAGTGTTGAAACACGTAACGATCGAAAACGCATCGATGGTTTCTTTTCATTTTTCCTTGGGTGGTTTTTTTTAATGGGAAAAAGATGTATAAATATAATTTTAATTTTTAAAATTCAGAAAAATCTCTTAATACATGTAAAGGATAGAAAGGGGAGGAGGTGAAAAACTGAATTTTTCATGTTTGAGAAAAAGGACTAAAAAATCTTCATTACTCAATCTTTTTATATATATTGTCAGTGCCTATTTATTTTGCTAAAATCATTAACAATTTTATCAAAACTATTATTCTTTTAATCAATTATATTACTCAATTGATCACAATCCAAAACTCTTTATCAATATTTAATGATTTTGTCAAAACCATTACAAATTTCATCAACATCACTATTCATTTTATCAATTCTATTACTCAATTAGTCATAACTCAAAACTCTTTGTCAATCCTTTTAAATTGTAAGTATTTACGGATTTTGCCAAAATAATTACTCTTTTAGTTAACATCATTACTCAATTGGTCACAATCCAAAACTCTTACTCAATTCATTACTTATTGATTTTGTCAAAATCATTACAGATTTCGTGAACACCACTATTTATTTCGTCAATCATATTACTCAATTGGCCATAACTTAAAACTCTTTGTTAATTCTTTTAAATTGTTAGTAGTTACGGATTTTATCAAAATCATTACTCTTTTAGTCAACCTCATTACTCAATTGGTCACAACCCAAAACTCTTACTCAATCCATTATTTATTGATTTTGTCAAAACCATGACAGATTTCATCAACACCACTATTCATTTAATCAATTCAATTACTCAACTGGCCACAACTCAAAACTCTTTGTCAATCCTTTTACACATATTGTTAGTATTTACAAATTTTGTCAAAGCCATTACTCTTTTACTCAATCTCATTATTCAATTGGTCACAACCTAAAATTTTTACTCAGTTCTTTTACACAATAAAACACAAGGCTAATCAAGGCCAAAACTTCCAATAAACCAAGGTAGAAACGCACTGAAATTGGTAGCGGTCATGGGGTCACTAGTGGAAAAATGGCTTTTTAGACCGGTTAAAATTGACTTTTTAGACCGGTTTTGGATATGGTCTTCATACAGTCGGTCTTAAAAATATGTTACTTTTAATACCGGTTTGGTAACCGGTCTTAAAATTCTTACTTTTAAGACCGGTTGTATTAATAACCGGTCTTAAAGTAAATAATTTTAAAACCGATTGTCATGAGCACCGGTGTTAAAAGACCTCTTTTGTAAGGTAATTACATAACATTTTTAAGACCGGTTATTATTATAACCGGTCTTAAAAATTATTTTAAGACCAGTTTTATATATAACTAGTCTTAAAATTTTCAATTCTAAGACCGGTTATATGCGAAACTGGTCTTAAAATAACTTTTAAGACCGGTTATTTTTATAACCGGTCTTAAAAATATTATAATTTTTTTTAATTATGTGTGATTGATATGGCTCGAACAGATTCACATGTATAAATGTATGGTTGTACATAATCACAAAAACAACAAACATGTCAAATCATACAACTAACAAGTTTTGCAACCAACCAACATGTCAATTCATCATCAATATATACAAAAAATTTGTCATTTTTACAAGAACTCACTGTTGTAAAAGTTCATAAATGAATTCAACAAAATAATTGCGAATGTGATCAATATCTTCTTTTGAAAAGGGATCAGTAAGATCAAACATTTGAAACACCAAAGTTAGGCAAAACATTAACTTCACTTAAAAAAATTAAAAGTAATACAAAATTTTTTAAATATATAAACATTTACCTCTTGAGTAAATTCTGTCGTGTCTAGGGTAATAATATTATAAATGTGTCTCAAAACATACAACCCACATAAGTTGGACCCCGGTGATTCCCTACAGGTTTGAAAAATAATATGATATCATTAAAACAAGAATAAAATTAAAGCATGGCTTATTATTGAATACATTCTTAAAACAAACCAATATGTAACTAACCTTTGGCAAGATCCATGTAGGGTCTTTTAGTTCACGAGTATGCCTACCACAAGCAATGTGTAGGAATGTCTGCATGGCCCTATATCATGAAAATCACAAAAGTTACTTATTTTACATAAATTCTATAAATTTTGCATACGAAAGGTAATTAGTGATGCAAGAAAACTTACGAGTTCAAGGACTTCTTCAATTTACTAGTTGGTTTACTGAGGTGGAGGGAGCATAAGAGGATGACAAAATAACTCTTCTTGCATAAAATAGCTAATTGCCAATTATCAATGAAAAAAGGGAAGACTTTTAAGCAAATATAAAACATTATGTATATTATGAAATATAAATTTGTTTCTTACCCATGTAAATATGGAGCTAAGAAACACTCAATTGATGTTTCACTAAGCCTATGTGATAAGTATGTGTATATGATAGCACCAGTGGTCCCTTTGTCATAGAGTTGAAGTGGGCATAGAAGTCCAAATTTATTGGTTTTTCCAGAGTCACCCAACCTACAATTCATGTACCTACAATAATGCAAGCACACAAATCAAAGTTTAACGGCGTATTTGTAAAATATTAACTTCCAATTTAAGAAGATACTTACATTAAAAAGAGTTGAACAATCGAAATCGTAAGCTATTGTAGAGGAGCTACCGAGGATATTAAATCATCCCTCTCAAGATAGCATTGCATCCCTGACTTGCCAACAGCTAACTCAGTAGGCCAATCTCTTGTTCAAAAGAATGTATCATATGCCATCAAAATTGCTTACTGCATGACATTCAATGGAGGCCGTGAAACATCTTGAGTGGAGGGAGGTGGAGGTGGCAGGAATCCTTAACTCGATCAGAAACAAGGTTCTTTGGCCACAAGGTGAAAGAGTTAAGGACATCGCCCACAATCTTGAAGTCATCAACAGGGATAGGGAGAGGTGCATCTGCAATGATCACCTCTTCAACTGTCACTCTAACTTGATCATCCTTTATTTCTTGGTGGTGGACAATTGATCCCAAGTTGTGCACGCTCCCCCGTGCAACTAATCATCTCAGAGGATCGTCCACAAACAAGTCACAAGGATCACCAATTTCTTTTCCATGACCCTCTGATGACTGACCAATACAACTCCCTTTAGTGCTCTGCTGAGGGTTTAGGGAATGAGCCTAAGGAGCACTAATATTTGCTTGTCTTATGCTCGTCATAATCATCCATTCCTCCTTCATCTTGATGAACCTTTCTTCAAATCGTACATCAAATTATGCTTCTGCCTCGGCCTTAGCTTCCGCCTCGGCCTTAGCTTCCGCCCTCATAGTGGCCAATATATACTCCATCTCCTCCCTAGTTACCATACTGCTTGAGGAACGACGTATGAGTGCTCTAAAGTAATCCCTTATGCCTACCCCTCCTCTAACCCCCCAGACACGGCCGAGATGCTCACATTTTCCTGTAGCTACGGTTAGGATGTCATTCCTCCCATCTGACCTAAACGATCCCTCGGCTTGTTTTTTTTAAGCTCCTCCTATAAAACACAGATGACAAACGTTAGTAATAAAATTTGTTTACTAAATAATTAATAACAACAAATCAACAACAATACTTATAATTTTCTCACCAACTATACGAGATTGTTCACTCGTATAAGACCCACTTCTCTTTTGGTGAGCGAATAACCACTTCTCTTCGCAACGTATAGGAGATGGTGGAGAAAGAAGAACAGAAGGATCGGATTGAGATGTATCTTCCAATCTCTTCCGTTTGGCCACCAATAAGTCTTTTTCGGCCTTCGCATAACCCCCACGAGACATTGTATTGGGGCAACCATTCTTTCTACCACTCTCTTGGGCCTTTTGCATTTTTTCCTGCAATTAAGAAATCAAAATTAAGGTACAATCAATAAAGACAATTCAAAATTCATAAGTAAATCAAATGCAAAATAAGCCAACTCACCAATGCTTCTGGAGTAGTCCGAAACCATTTAAATTCTTGCCAAGTGTGTACGTCAGTATAAGAATACTGGTCGCACGGATTAGGACGAGGCTAACCTTCTTCCACCTCAATATGCACGTAAGTGTTGGCTAGACTTGTTTTAAACTTCCTCCAGTGTTCATCACAATATGTCATTGTCTTATTATACAGGGCTTCATTCTTAGGAATGTTGTAAGTGAGCTGGATAGTTTCCTAAATATGTCGCTTCACATTTTTATCCACATTTCTCCACTGCTCTATCAAGATGCTAGGCTTGTTGCGTGCTAGGAGGCTGAAAAAACTCCTATACCGTTGGGCATTAGGCCTGATTGGTTTCCAATATCTATCAAACTCAATCGGAATATTTTCCCCAGTATTCTGATTGAGAGGAATGTCTCTCAATCGGGTGGTTCTCCTACCCCTTCGTCTAGGCCGGTTACATAGCTCACTGTGTTCCTGGCTCAAAGCATTGCTAGGCTCGCTTTGATTAACATTAGTTGGATTCAGAGTACCCTCACTAGGATAACTCATTATCCTCCCTTTAAGGACACTATTTAAGGATAGCTAGTGATGGTTTAAGGAAATTTTGCTACACGGTACTTATTGCTATAACATGACACTATCTACAAAGGCAGCATTCAAAAGCAATTCCCAAGTTATGCAAACATAAACAAATAATTAATTGCAATGCACAAGTTGATAACCAATATCAAGCAATATCAGCATTATAAATCCAGAGATTTACTATAGTGAACATACATGCAAAAATACAAAATTAGTAATGAAACAAAAATACAGAGTTAGGCAATATGAACACAAGCAAGTTTTCATTCATCAAAATGTTCCTGCAAGAGTTTATATAGTATAAAGCACCATGAACTAGTAGACAGTCCTAAATACACTAGGAGATAGACTCATAACCCTTCTCATACACAACCAAAATAAACCCAGGTCCACAAAAGCATAAGGACATTAACCTCAGACACATGCATATAGTAAAACTCTTCAGAATAATTAACGGTACCTTCAACCTTTGCTTGAGGATTCTCTTCTTCCTCAGGATTTGAACAGTCTTTGACCACTTTACGAATCGAGTAAGGTTTCTCTTAGGAGGCAATGGACACTTCTGAACAGTGGGTTGACGATTCTCTGCAAGAATCGAACAAAGAAAATGGAAGCTAAGACATCTCACAATTTCAATGAAATACTAAAAAATGAAACCAATAATTTAATTGAATGCCTGGCGATTGAAACATAAATCTGACAATAAAAATGAGGTTAAGAACAAAACCAATTGAAGGAAACAAACGACGATAGCCTTACGACAATGTATTCAACCGTAGATCTGCTTTGACGGCGGCAAAGGTTAAGGATGGAGGAGAGAAGGGGAAAGGAGGAGCTGCCGAGAACCGACGGAGGGGTTTTACTGATGTGCTTGAGTATCGGATTTCAGAGTTAAAATTAGGCGCGTTTTGAAATTTATGTCAGTTTTAAGACCGGTTGTAATTAAAAACCGGTCTTAAAACTAATATTTAAGACCAGTTATTAATAAATAACCAGTCTTAAAAATATAAAAACTTTTTAAGACCAGTTATAAATAATAGCCGGTCTTAAAGTTTTAATATTTAAGATCGGTTTTTATTAACAACTGGTCTTAAAAATAATAAATATTTTATTTTTTTAATTGTCTTTAATTCAGATAATATTTTCTAGACTGGTTATATATAGAACCGGTCTAGAAAATATATTACATATTTTTATTTTTTAAATTGTATATATTTTAAGACCGGTTTTTAAAAAACCGATCTTAAAATTATTTTTAAGACTAGTTTTAAAGATAACCGGTCTTAAAATTTGATAATAATTACAAAAATGCCTTCGGTCATATTTTTAAGACCTTATTCGATATAACCGGTCTAAATGTTCTGGTCTAAAATCCCTTTTCTATACTAGTGGATTGTGAAAGTTACAACATTGCGGCAAGCAAAAGGAGGACTTAGCTTTGTCCTTACAAGAGAGATGTGAGAGATCATGATTCGCCATGAACACCAATTGGAAGAACAATGGGAGAAGCCTTGCACACAAAGAGAGTACTGGCAAATAACAGATCAAGTTTGTGACAAATAGGGCAAGTCTCATGGGAGGCGAATCAGGCGTCGATGCACTGAGGGTGAAACATGTGATTACATTTCAGAAGCAATCAAAGAGTATCGTGGTGGTTGAACTTGCTCAAGCACACGACTCACTCCAGAGTGGCGGATTTCTCAAGCAATCGGACCTTTGATGGCGAGTTCCTTATCGGAGCAGTGGTGGAGGTATATGGCGATACAAACAATGAAGAAGAAGGCGCAAGCGAGGACCACAATCACAAGAGGCGAAAGACACATCCCAAGTAGGTATTTAAGCATTGGGAGAAGTCGCCATCACTGTCGATCTTGTGGCTATCGCAATGAATAGATATGGCGATGAGATTGCATATGAGAGAGGAGAAGGTGATGTAGGTGGGGTTGAAGATAAGAGAGAAAAAGGGGTCATTTTTACCCTCATCTTTCCCCAGCCGAGACTGTGGCTTTGATCGATTTACCTTCGACATCATGTTTTCCCAGAATTTAACAACTCCTGTAAAGAGGGAAATATCACATACCTAGAATAACAAAGGAAGAAAAGCATGTTTTTGGTGCTTTTTGGCACCATGTTTTTTCCCGACTCCCTTCTGCCATGAGTCTAATCTGGTGCTTTTACTGCGGTAGCTCCTTCAATCAAAGTTCGCAGCGGTGGTGGGCAAACAAGGTGCTCATTGATGAGAAGAGAGTGGTGGTAGATTAGCTCAAGGTGGTGGATCATTGGTGGCGGTAAGGGTGAGGAGAGAGTGGAGGAGGAGGTGGTGGAGCGTTGCTGGTGGTGAAGGTGACTAGAGAGTAGAGGTGGAGGTAGTGGAGTGTTGGTGGTGTGATAGCAGAAGAGAGAGAAAGAGAGAGAGGAGGACGAAGATAGAGAGATGGAAGTGGGAAGTGAGGACATTTTGGGAAAAACACACTTTTTCCATATTCTCAACCCATCATTTCTCTATCCTTTGCAAGTTTTAATGGGTTTTTTTAGGTTGTGGAAGTTGAGGTGGTATTTAAGTATATTTTTATTTAGATATTTTCTGTTTTTCTTTTCTTTCTTTCTTTTTCCTGAAATTTTCTGTTTTTCAATATATCATGACAATTTTGGCCATATATAAGTAGTATATTTAGCATACTATTTTTTTTTTAAAAAAAAAACGTTTGTCAACTGGATCTTAAAGATCGTAAGTGGTATAAATATAATATTTTTTTTACCAGAAATAAATATAATATTGTTTGAGTAGTTTGTAATATATATTTTTTATATAATTAAAGTTTAGGTGAGTTGGGTCTCGAGGGCTCATTAGGGACAAAGCATAACTCTAGGTTCAAGAGAACTTATAGAGAGACTTATAGATTGTTTACTAATAAGGTCCTCACATTGATAATACAATATTTAATATGATGAAATGTATACAAAATACTACAAGTGTGTCTGAATTATACATTTTTACATTTATATAGAAATAAAAATATTTTTTTATTTGATTAAGGATGTTTTGTTTGGAAGCCTACAATATAAAGGGTGGGTTTTTTAGGATTTGAACTTGTATTATCTTTCTTATAGGATGAGACCGCTTCCCACCCCAATTTGTTGTTTAGTAGTAAAAATCTTTCCAAAATTCATTCATTGGCATTGGAGCATTATTATCAAACTTGCGAGTTAATTCTTCAAATTTACTGTTTTTACTTTTCCAGCTTACAAAATCGTGTTGAGTCAATGTTAAACTCATACTTGTTGTAAACTCAGTTAAACTTACAAGTTTACACACCAAGTTTGTCATTTTTACGTTTTTAACTTATAAAATCATATTAATTCACTTTTAAACTTGTTCTAACCTTTTTATTTGATCATACTTAGTAGCTTTATATATGAATTTTATAAAAATTTCCTTGTTGGATATGATATGTTATAAATGTTGATGGATTTAATATCAATTATTTGGATTTAAAATATATTTAAATCAAATTATTGTCTTGTTTTGTATTTTAATTATTTAGTTATTCACTATTTTACATATTTATTGATAAAACTAAACTCTTACGAGTTTGTAATTGGAGTTCACAATAGGGGTGGGCGTGGGCAGGGCTGGGCAGGGCGAGACCCCTGCCCGATGCCCTGCCCAAGGGATGAACGGGCTGCATTTTGCAGCCCGATGCCCTGCCCTGCCCGCTAAAAGCCCTAACTATTTCGGGCTGGGCAAGGGTGGGCTGGGCAGGGTGGGCTTCCCTGCCCAAGTGATAACGCCTTATCTTATCCACTTATGAAAAAAATAATTCCTTATGAATTTCATAAACATTCCTGTAGTTACTAATACCATATATGTCTTAACTTCGCCCTAAGTAATATAAACTTCAAATACATTCGATGATTTCACATCTTGAGATATTTTAAAATAAGTCTACAACTTAGAGTCTTGAAATTTAAAAATACCATATGTCTTAGCAAATATCCATACTTTAAAAATTAAACAACATCCATAATCCATTATAAATAAGAAAAAAAAGATTTAATTAAAACCGTGAAGTCAAAGTAGTTTGCATCAATTTAATGTTCCAAAAGTTGATCAAATGATGAAGCATTTGGAAAGAAAATAAAAAGCAAGTATAATTTAATACAGCACAAAGTAAAGAAGAAAGGAAGAAATCTACTTGTAAATAGTGTTTAGTGGTTAGAGCAAAAAAGAGAGGATCAGAAGAGTATTATAAAATAGACAATATATATTTTAAATAAAAAAATATATATATGAAATAATATTTAATTGATATGAAATTTTATATTTTAAATAAATGAAAATAATTTTCAGGGCAGGGCCAAATGGGCAGGGCAGCACCCCTTGCCCGATGCCCGGCCCTGCCCGGTTATTAGCCCGCCCAAAGTTGCCCAAAATTTTTTCGGGCCACTTTTTTAGGGCTGGGCTGGGCAATTTTTTACAGGGCCAGGGTGGGCGCACCGGGCTATTGGGCACCATGCTCACCCCTAGTTCACAATATAAATTTGCGTCCTTATCATGAGTTTACTTAAAATTGTGACTTTGACAACCTTATTGGAGTATATAGGGTATTAACAGTGAAAGATAGTGTTTTATTTATTGCAATGAATTTGTATAAATATCATTTAACGCTCGGTGATTTCATTTGATGGCCTTTTAAAATATCCATTACTTTTATTCTGCAAATGTACAAGGAGTTTCCAATGAATCATGTTGATTCAAGTAATTTTTAAATATAAGCATTTATAGTAAGTAATAATATCAGAACATATTAAGTAAGATTGTGAAATTGATCACGAGATTAAACCAACTCGTGGTAAAGACATAAAATTGGATAATATATGTAAACTCGAGTATAAACTTATAGAGTTGTAGTTAACTTGAGTTTAAGAATAAGTGTTGAAATATGTTTAGTCTATCATTAGTGGATTAGGGTCTAAATCCAATATAAGTGGAGCTGTTATGTAAATATGAAAAAGTATGAATCCATACGAGGAATTTTATTTTTATGATTTGAAATTCAAATCATATAACTCCTGTACAGGATATAATGTGAATATCAGTTTGTGAGGGTTAGTTAGATACTAATAAAAAAACTTCTGTGAAAACGTCTCTCTCTAGCTCTCTTCTCTCCAATGGCGAATATGTCGTATAATCGTAATCAGAGTTTATATCGATGCTCTGATCTTGTATGGGTATTCAACAAGTCAATGGATTTTATTTATGTCCAAAATCCTTTAGTAAGTTTCATGATTTTGTAAAGTATAAGCATAAAAGGGTAAATTCTAATAGTCTACTTGTGAGTTGACAACAACTATAACAATGGGCCAAGGAAAAAAAAAAGTATTTAAAATAGGGTTAATGTGCATCGAGGACTTTAAAATATTTTTTATGTACATCCAAGACTCTAAAATATTTTGTGGCGCATCTAACATTTTAAAATATTTTTTCAATTGCTCTTATTTCCCTAAAATATTTTGTCTATGTGCAGCCAGCACCATATATTATTTTTTGGTGCACCCAACCCCTGAAATATTTTGTTTTTTAAATGCATCAAACATTGGCTTAGAACCCGTTGTCTTCTCTTCTCTTCCTCTCCCCTCATGTTCCTACTTTAACAATAAGATCAACATTTGAATAGTTCAAATTTAGTTTTATGCAAAATATTATTTTTAGTTTCTTTATTGTAGTATATTGAATTATTCATATTAAAAGTTAGCAATTTGTATTTAATTAATTATTTTTATTTTTTATAATTTAACCTTTTAATAATGATTTTATAAAAAGGTAAAATTTACACCATTCAAATGTTGATCTAATGATTTAAAAAATGAGAGGTTTCAAGCTGATTTAACACCTTAAATTGTACGTTAAGTGTAAAATTGCATAAAAAAGTGCTTCAGGGTGATAGACGCACTTGAAAAAATAATTCAGGATGCTTGATGCAACACAAAATACTTTAAAACATTGGATGCACTTGAAAAAATACTTTAGGGTGCTAGATGTATCTTAACATTTTAAAATATTATTTTGTAATCAAATTATGACAAACCAAATTTTTTTCTTGAACTGCTGAAACCAATTTTTTAATTGCTTGTTTTATCACTTATTTTTACTATTAACAATTTAATTTACATTGAAATTTAAAATGTATTGGTTCTAATTTGACTAAAAAATACTTTAAATATGTAAATGAAATATATTAATTTAATAATTTAGAATACTGCATTTTTTAACTGAGAATTGTGCTTTAAATGATACTCCCTCCGGTCCTAAATATAGGACATAGTTTGTAGTGCAATGTCCTATATTTAGGACCGAAGGTAGTAATATTGTTTTGGAGGTTAAATATATTCCACCCAACACAAACCATTTTATTCCTTTGTTGTTTTTTTACCAGAAGTTTTGTTCCTTTGTTGTCATCTTGATTTGCATATACAGATATTTTGTGAGGACAAAATTAAGAGATGACTAATACCCTATTTCAGAAATTTAATTGAAATTTTTATTTTAATGTGATAAATTTAAACGATCAAGAACTTAATGTCATTATAATAATTAATTATAACACAGTAACTTTGACCCCCGGATTCATTCACGAGTAGAGTTAGGTCGATTCACAAGTTAACCGAATATTTAGTCAAATGAATTGGTTATGTAAAAATACATATTTTTTAATAAAAAAAAATATTTTTTCAAAGGTAAAGTAGTTTTTTACCCATATTTTAAAGAAAAATACTTAAATCAAGTTCTTTATATCCATTTCATCAAGTTCTTCAATTACATGTAACCATGTGTCCTATTTTTAAATTATTATTATTTAACTATAAACTCATATAAAAAAAATACGACCCATGATCTTATGTGATTAGTGAACTTAATATAATGGATATAAGAAACTTAATGTAAGTATGATCCTATTTTAAATTCCGTTTTCATTTCCATCATGGACCATACAGTTAACAATATATCAAATTTGGCTTGAAGACTTGATTGATGTTGAGTTTCATCAAAAATACGTCTCAAATGAATATATGAAGCTCATTATCCAAATATAAAATGGCAAACCTATTTTTATGATTTTTTTAATTCATGAAAAGGATAAGAGATTTTTTAATTAATATGAATAATCACAACTTCAGAAGTTTATGATGGCTTTTTTAATAATCGATCTACGTGGAAATCAACATTATAATATATATATATATATATATATATATATAATTTGTAAACAGCCTATAAAGAAGGAATCTCTTTTTAATTGTTTCCTTTTTCTCTAAATTTTGTAAATTTTTATGCATGAAAATGTAGAGAGGATATGGGAAATTTTGCACTAACATTTTGTCCCCTCAAACTCAATTCATGTGCAACTGGAAACCATGTCAGGTTGGAAAAATTGGACCGATAATATTGTTAGTCTTATAAATCATTATTATAATTTGGGTTAAGTTGTAAAAATACATAAGATTTTTCTCAAAACACACTTAATTCCAAATATTTTTTTGAGGGGTAAAAATAATCATGAACTTCAAAAATTGAGGTAAAAGTAATTATAGCCATTAAATCTAACCTTACATCGTTAGTTTTTGTGGTGGGATCCACACTATTATTCTGAAAATACCAAAATGGCCCAAAAAAAAAAAAAACCTCATCCCCTCCGACCTTTGATTCTCCGATAAGGGAGAAAAGGAAGATGAGAGAGCAGGCAGCATCCTCCATCAGAAAAGGGAGAGGGAGAGGAAGAGGAAGGTGGTGGATTGAGAATTAAAAAGTACTAAGAGAATGAAGACTATCCAAAACTGGTGGAAAGAGAATAACATGGCATTTCCAGGTTTAGAAGTAACGACAGCCAAAAGTAGTTATTTGACTTATTTCCAGGGTTCATTAGTACACTCACGATATCACAACTCTATTTACAGCCTACTCATTATTACCTCTGTGGCCTTTTGGGGGGAAAAAATCATGCCAAGTCAAATTAAATAAAAGAGGCGGCATTGGGTGTCCAGTATGCATAAATCGTAATTAATTGCTCAGCAAGGAAAAAGGATTTTCAAAAAAAAAAAAAAAACCTAAGGACTGGGTGTGGAGAGGAAACCAACCGTGAGAGGAATAGATTGTAGCAAAGTCAAAAACGAAGCCGGTAACACAGTCAAAGAAAGCTTTTAGTTTTACTACCTACCTCCTATCTCTTACCTCTCATATTAAATATAAGATAAAATTAATTTTTTTAAAGAGATTAAAGAAATTAAATAAGTTACTTAATCATATCATATGTTATGTAACATTATTTTATATATTAATCTATTAGTTAAACTAGTTAGTTTAAAGAAAAAAATAAAATAAAAATATTTTAAAGTAATTTAATTAGTTTCCTTAATTTCTCCAAAAAAATCAATTTTATCTTATAACTAAGACAGAAAAAAAAAACAAAATTGAATAAATATGCAAGGTGCAACTGCAAGCTCCAGGAAGCTGGGTCTAAAATCAATCTCTGATTGATTATCCGTGTTAGTGGAGGATTCTGGCTGCTCTCTCGTCCTCCTTTGCTCCCATCTAAGACCGAAGAATCAGAGGTTGGAAGAGGAGGAGCGTTTGTTTTTTTCTTTGAGTTGGGACATTTTGGTATTTTCATAGCAACAATGTAGGCCCCACCACAAAAATTAATTAGTGTTAGCTTAGATTTAATAGTGTTTGTGTGTGTTTTTGGGATCCTCCAAACGCCCAATTCATCAACAAACGCCCAATGGGTAATTTAAAATAAAAAGTGAGTGTTTGGAGATCAAAGTGAGCAATTGAGCTTGAGATTGAAAAAATAGTTTTTGGTATAAGCTCAACTTTGGAGCTTTTGGTGATTTAGCTTTTTGAGGAGAGTGGGAATGATTAAAATATTTTTTCAGTTGTGTCCAGTGTGATATCAGACTGATTGTAATTTTACCCTTAATGTACTTTTTCGGCTACCAAAATTAATTTCAACTATTTTTTGGTGCTTGTAACCCTTAAAATATTTTTTCAACTGTACTCAGTGTGTTATCAGACTTATTGTAATTGTATCCTTAATGTACTTTTTCAGTTCCAAAAATTATTTTAAAATATTTTTTGGTGTTTTTAACCCTTTAAAATATTTTTCCACCCACTCTCTCTTACTATTATCACAAAAGTCACTTGTGCTTAAGTCAACCCAAATAAGTTTTATTTTTACAAAAGTCATTTATACAATCGATGTTCCAAACATAAATCATATTACACAATCGAGCTTTTACCAAAAATAAAATTACCAAACGCTAAATTGAGAAACTCCATTTTTCCCATAACTGTTCCAAACACGCTCTTTAGTGGGACTTTAATGTGATTTTCCCTATCTAAATTGTATTGCCAATTAAAAGTCATTTCTGAATTATATATTTAAAAGTTAGATACGAACATATTCTACATAGATGTGCTAGAATTTCACTCTTATTCCTCTCACTATATTTTTACTATCAATTCCGTATCATTGAGAGTGAGTTTCTTTTCTTAATCGTATTTTTCATCACATAAATTACTGAAATAGAAAAGTTTATATATATATAGATTAATCACTAATGCGCACCGCATCAAAGAACGGATTCCAAACGTAATTATAATCTTCTTTATTAGCTTTATATATTGAATAAATTATATCAAAGAACA
Source organism: Inga oerstediana (assembly GCA_963210345.1). NCBI lineage: Eukaryota > Viridiplantae > Streptophyta > Magnoliopsida > Fabales > Fabaceae > Inga > Inga oerstediana. Next base: position 13,837,040 of record OY723404.1, on the reverse strand, counting down.
GATTTCAAACGTAATTATAATCTCCTTTATTAGCTTTATATATTGAATAAATTATACAAAATTGCGATTTCATTCTTAGGATACTGTTCAAATTAGAGAGTTAGTTCATGGCATATATATTTTATACTACCTCCGGTCCTAATTATAAGACAAAGTTGACTTTTTTTTGGAGAAATTAAGAAAGCTAAATAAGTTACTTAATCATATCGTATGTTATGTATCTTTAGATTATATATTAGTTTATTAGTTAAACTAATTAGTTTGAAGAAAAAACTAAAAATATAAACACTCTAAAGTAATTTAATTAGCTTCCTTAATTTATTTAAAAAAGTCAACTTTATCTTATAATTAAGATTGAAGGGAGTAACAATTAGTGGCATTATTTATGAGTCAGAGTCATTATTATGCTCGGAAGTATCCAAACTATTTAATTAATTAACGTCAGAAGCAAGATCAGTGGATTAAAATAATATTTTTTTTTTTGTTCAAGTTGATTAAAATAATATTCAATAATAATAAAATTAATTAAGTGTGTGATGTGCTCAAGGAAGAGATCTAAATCAATCATCCAACTATATGAAGTGCTAAACTGCAACCTGTAATCATTTGATCAGTCTGCACTAATTTCTTTAGTTTAAAAATCATCATCAAGTGTATCGCCAACTAGCTCGACCCAATTATAGTTTCCCCAGAAAATCTGGACCCCTCTTATTGCGTTATTAAATTAATTAATCTCATTTTATAATTATTGTTTATGTACGTACGTTTGGAATAATTCAGGTGGTGGAGTTGCAGATAATATTATTTTTATAATCTACAACTATCTAGTATTTTTTTATTGATTAAGCTGAGTAAATTATTGAATCCTTTGAAAAAAGTAGCGTATTCTGTTACCCAAAAACAATTAATGAAGCTATTGCGTAATACTTTTTAGCTAATAATTTATTTAGAGATTTAGTTATTGATAGAGTTTATAATGATATTGTGTTATTTGTGTAGCCAACCTGAGTTGTCCGACTTAATGAGATAAGACTTATAATCTAGATTCAAGAATGATTGGTTTTTAAATAAAAGATAGCATTCTTGATGTGATTTTTTTTTTCACTTACCAAAACAAAAAAAGTAGGAGCTTGTAATCTTACTTAAAAGATTTATTGAACTGCTTTCACTCAACCATCAGCTAGTAGATAATATTGTTTTTTGGTGGGAAGTGGACAGAACATGATTAGTATATATGTGCATGCCATTATTATTAACTGGTTTATTTATATATGAAAGGGATGTATATACTCAATTGAAAGTTGACAAGCTAGATTCCAAAGTTACAAGATTCATACACACATAGGGCTCCTATCTAGGGGTTGAGACAAGCTTTAATTACAAGGACATTGAATGAGAGTTTGTTGAATAGTTTGATTTGTTATAAGCACTTACATAATTATATGTCATTAATTTCTGAGTTGAAATTTATCATTATATGCCGGTCACTTATGGGATAATTGATCTATAGGTTCTTATAATTTCAGTTAATTTTTAATTAGGTCCCTATAATTTTTTTTTTCTTTTTTTATCAAATTCTTATTCTTTCACCTGTTCTTAATCAAATCCTTATAGTTTTTTTTTTTCTTTTTATCAGGTCTTTATTGTTTCACAGGATTTTTAATCTGGTCCTTGAAGGTTGTTTTTTGGTTTTCAATTTATTAATTTAATTGAAAATTAAATAAATGAATAATATCAAAACATAATTTACAAATAATAAATTTAAATTAATAATGATATAATTCAAAAAAATTAATTGATATAATTAATTAGTAATTATTAAGTAATTAATTACAATTCTATTTTATTTTTAGAATTTTGTTAATTATAATTCAAATTTTAATATTATTCATATATATTTTTATTAAACATATATTAACATTATTTATTTTCTAATTATAATTTTTATTTTATTTTTATAATTATAAAATTTTAATTATAATGATAAATTGTTCTAAAAATAGAATAGAATTATATTTAATTAATTAATAATCATAATTAATTATATTAATTATTTTTGAAATATAAAATCATTAATTTAATTTATTATTCATAGTTATGCTTTAATATTATTCATTTATTTAAATTTCAATTAAATTAATAACTTGAAATTCAAAAAAAACCTACAAGGACCTGATTAAATATTTGGTGAAACAATAAGGACTTGATAAAAAGGGGAAAAAAGTATAAGAACCTGATTAAAAACAAGTGAAAGTATAAGGACTTGATAAAAAAAACTATAGGGACCTAATTAAAAATTAGTTGAAACTATAAAGATCTATAGATTAATTTTTCCTTTACTTATTAGGGAAAATTGCCAATAAATCCCTATTTGAAAATTTATTTATTAATTGGGACTTAGAATCTTGTACAAGTGAAGGGTCCTTAAGTGTAAATAAGTGTGATGGGAGAAAGACAAAATTACCCTTAATAAAAACAATATTTTTGTGTAATATATCTTTGTTTTATATGCAATCTATCTTCATTTGTATGCAATTCATCTTTCTTATGTGCAATTCATATTCCCTTGTGTTGTAAAATTAGTCTGATATACAAATTATATTATGTGCAAATAATCTTCCTTTAATGCAAACTGATGCGCTCCGCAAGTATATGGGTCGTGCCAAATAATAAAGTGATAAGTAGAGTATCATCCCATGAGGAATCTATCAATTAATTTTTATGTATTAAAATCTCAATTTCTTTTAAGTCAAACGAATTTATCTATGAGAAAATTCAAAGGAAATTAATTAACGAAAACTATCAATATCAAACACAACCTAGAGTTACTAATCCCTCACTAGTGCCCCAAATCTTAAATCCATTTAATTTGTTAATCTCAAATGTTAATTTTGTTAATCTCGAGTATAAATAGTTATAACTGCATGTCGATTCACTCACAATCATCTCTTAAGTATAATTGTTATGTCTAACCAAATTACTCAAAAGGCAAGATAATTCAAACACACTCTTCAACAATTATATGGGGCTGTTAGTTATATATCTATTCTAATCGCAAATTAAATCGTAATTTAATCCCATATTACTTAATCTCAGAGCCTAAGTAAATTCCCCTCGTCAAGGTAAATCCTAATACTCAGATTCACATTTAATGATGGCTAATCATCAAACGAACATAATAAAACAAAATTAAGTAACCAAAATTAACATAAATCATAACTAATAAATCATGGAAATAAAATCTAGTTCACTAGTGAGTTCATACTTTCCCAAGGTCTAAAAAAAAAAAAATTAACCACTCATGGTTAAAATAAAATCCATAATGAAATAAAGAAATTCAAATTCAAAAAATAAAAATAAGGAAGAAAGCAAGTAAGACTGTCGAACACTCCCTCAATTTCTCGCTGTTGTCACATATGGGAGGAAGTTAAGAGATTGCCTATTGCTGTTTATAATTCTCCGTTTTTTTTCCTCTTGATCTCCGCTCGGCTCTCATGTGTTGCCACTTGCTAGTCAATCTCCTCTATACTCTTTAAATAGATGTTGGAAATCTTTGTTTCGGCCTACTTTATCTTCATTTTTTATCCAAATATGATATCTTTTGTTTTTTCTCATTAAAAATTATATTATCTTATTGTGCCAATCTCCACCATCATAACAGAATCGATTTTTTTCTTTTTCCTTGCATGGGACCCACATCTCTAATTTAGTAAAATAATATCCTTTTGTTTTCTGCCAACTCGTCCTTGTGGTATGTCATACCTTTTAATTTGGATATATAATATAATGCCAGCATGTTACTTTTTGCAATTTTCGTTCTGTTATTTTTTATTTGATACTTTCTAATATCTTTCATCATATAATGTCTCCTGTAAGATTAAAATAGGATATTTGGATAGATTTTGTATAAAATATCTTTTTATCCTGAACTCAATTAGAGGATAGAAAATATATAAAAGATAATTAAATAGGTATAAAATATTAATAAATTTAATCAATTATGTCCTAAAATCTATCCTATTTAGTTATAAAATATATATTTATCACAAATGACCTTCCATTATGTGCAAACAATATTCCTTTTATGTAATCCGTCTTTCTAAGTGCAAACTATCTTTACTTATTTGCATTTCATATTTCATATGTGTAAAATTAGTTTTCGATGTGCAATTACATTTTGTGTAAATTGTCTTTCCTTATATGTAAACAATCTTCCCTATATACAATTCATCTTTCTATATGCAAACTATCTTCCCTTTGTATAATATATCTTTTTGCATGTACAATCCATTTTCCCTTAAGTGTAGTTTATCTTCCCTAAAATATCCAAGATTTTCAATTCTTTGACCCACAATTCATTTTGCCCCTCCCCTTCTTCAAGTTTGTGGTCCTTCTACTTTTATGACCAACGACACACGTACAACCACCATCAACCACTCCACTCATCAACGTCGTTGCCACCACTGGCCTCCCCAATCATCCGTGTCGCCGCCGCTGCCACTATCAATGACTGACCACCTCTTCTCCTCCCCTATCTCGAGATTAGGCTTTTTGCTGACACCTGCACCTCCACCTTCATATATATGGGTCCTCTTCAATCTTTTTGGTCTTCTCTCTACTCCTTATCATTGTCTTTAGGCGGAAGCAAGACGATGTCTTTTCTTGATGGCGGCTTATTTTGTAGATCTTCTCCTAAAGAATAGGGTTTTTAACTCAATGGTAGCTTCTATTATCATGAGCTTTTGATAGATTAAAGACATGATTTTTTTTTTAGTTTCATTGATTATATGTATTTGATATTATTGAGATTGATTATTTCTAGATTTAATTATACTATGGTTAAAGATGATGATTTGCTTCCAGGGTTATTCAAGCTAGATCTTATTGAGGGTTCTCTAATGAAATTAGTACTAGTGAAGGAGAATTGTGTCATGATGAACGTTTGCTTTATGGGGAGAGATTGCACAAAGGGAATGTTTTCCTTAAAGACAATTTTATCTTTTTGCTATTACAATTATTCACATTCAAAGACCTTACATCTTTACATGATCTCAGGCCTCATTTTACAAATAAATTTTTAAATAGGTATTTATAAGTAATTCTTCCTACTTATTATGGATTTTTTTTTGTGATAATATTTTTTTCTTGGGACCTCATAATGATTTTGCATGATTAACAATCAATTATTGGTTTCTAGGATTTGGAATTCAAGTATGCAAGTATTGGAGATTATGAGCATTGATCAATTGTCCATTGTTTAAATTTAAATAATGATTATTATGTAAATATTAAAACTATACTATATCCTCTAATTCTATTTGTAAGTAATTTATAATTTGTTTCACCAGAATTTAAAAAAAAAAAACCTTAAACTTCGTTAATTATATAGAAATTGAACAACTTTCTAATTTTACTCCTATTTAATAATGTAACTTATAAATATGATTAAAAAATTCTCCATACCTTATAAATAGGGCCATATAAATATTAGGCCATAGCCCTTATAGTAGCTGTTACAAACGGTTATATAAATAATTTAAATAATTGATTAGTCCTAAACTGTATTACATATGAATTTAAATGGGAATGAGTTTGCCCAAAAAAAGTCAAGAAGACAACTTTTACTTGATTTTCTAACTCTAAAGATGTAGCTCCATGTGACCATCTGTTAGGGTAGCTAGTCTCACATGCATCACAAATGCCAAAAGACAAAGGGTTAGAACTTATAGGATGTCAATTTTCAAAGGAAAACATTTTTTTTAAAAAAAAAAACTAATTAATGCGGCTCCGGATTCAAGAAATTAAAGAAATAGGAAATAAATTATCATATTAGTTTTAAATTTTTAATTACTAAATTATATAAAACTCCTTAAATTTTATGTCATATATGGATAATGTAACACCACAAATTTTATTCACCAAGATGTATTGTAATTATTTACGATATTCAATAAAATAGTGAAAATTCATGGTCATAGGAATTAAATATTGGAAATTGAAAGGTAAATAGTGCTTTCAGTGAAATTACCTGCGAGACAGTGAATTTGTCATATGGTTTTGAATGATCAAATGATAACAAAAATTTATGAATTTTTTTACAATGAAAGTAGACATCCTAGGTTTTAATTTGATATATCATATGAATCAATTAGAGCTATATACAAAGAGTTATGAATTTTTGAATTTAGCCTAGAAAAATTGTCCATTTTCTGGAACAATATTTAAAGAATTTAATTATGGGAATCTTCAACTTCCAATTGGCTAACAAATATATTTTTCCTTGAAACTAGACTCAATGAGGATTTCATAGCCTTTAGAATCACTCCAATACGATGTCTACAAATTTAGTTATGATTTTTCAAAAATTGAGTAGAAAATCTGCCATATTTACCAATAAATATGAAAATGGAAAACATTTTGTTAGTAAATTAATATCAGCCCATTTTGGCTCTAATTTAGACCCTTAGATGTGTAAAGGACTGACTAGAGAGGGAAGGAATTGGTTATATGTAATGGGCTTATGACATGTAGGGGTAGAAACAGGCCAGGCCAGGCCAAACTTTGCCCTTAACAAGCCAGGCCTGTATTGCAACAAGTAGGTCTGAGCCTAACCTGTGGCCTGTCACAGGCCTTTTTTTTAGCCTGAGCCTGGCCTGAAACCTGTTTAAGAAGCCTTTATTTTTAAAAACTCTAAATAGGCTAACAGGACTGATGGAAAATAGGCCAAAAGGTTTATGATGGAAAATAGGCCAAAAAGAGGCCACATTTAAACAGGCCATAATTACATAAACTAAAATTACAATAACTTTGATACAAATTATCCAAAATACATATAATCTAATTAATCAATAAGATAACACCAAATAAAATAACAAAAGAATTTTGATTACAATTACGGTTTAAACCAAATCAGTATAGCCACCAATCACAATGCATCAAATCTTTAATGTAATTTCTTCTTCTAGTTCGAAGACTTGGAAAAGCAGAAATCAAATACATATTATTAGATCATAACACAATTTAACAAGTCATAATAGTAAACACTCACCATCCATATAAAACAACAATTACAACTAACAAATGGGGAGTCCACCAATATCATATGCCCACCATGTTAATGTATAGCTCTCACAGTATCCCTTCAACATCCACAGTGAATGAAAGCATTATGTGTCGATAATTATATTCATTGCAATTAAACCTCATCTTTTCAAGACAATCAGATTTTTAGCACAAGGTTTGCTATCAATGCTTCTTAGAGATTTAAGGTCCTAAATTTCATTGAAGTTTCTTACATTTTGTGATGCCACTGGCAAACACAAATAAAATTGATTGGATAAGACAAGTAAGCAAGATTTCAAAATACTGAAGACATTTGACAATAAAATATAGCAAGCAGACAAATGGCACAACTTCAGGTTTAGAAAGGAAAACAGGGGGGCATGTATAGAGTATAAAGCAAACAATAGCTTACATAGCAAAACAAGATCCAAAGTTTCATGCGTTTCATCAAAGTCAACAACCCTACACAACAAAATCAAGCATCTAAGGGGCCACTCGTGATCAACAAAATAAAAAGTCATAATTTTCTCTAAAAATTTGGCTCCAAAAATTGAAAAATATTAATCAGAAGGTCAAAAGTTTTAGCAAGCATAATGCACTGATTAATTGGAAAGCCTGATTAAACTAACCTATAAATATGGCTCTAGAAACAAACAAGGAAATAACATTATTAATCAAACATGGGCTAGGAGAACCAAAAACATTAATCAAGATTATCCATATTCCATATAAAAGTTACAATCATAGTGCAGGAAGAAAGTATAATATATTTTGCTATCAAAAAAAGAAAGAAAGAAAGTATGATATATTTTTTGAATATTTCTACTTTAACAGACCATATGTTTCTAGAAGACATCTCAAAGTAATACCATATACAGAGTACCAAAACTAAATTCAAGTTTTAGAAAGATACCTCTACGGCCCTACGCCCCTCGTAATGTCCTCCCCATTTACTGTTGATTAATGTTGTTTCTAAAGCATGAATTGGGCAGCAAATTGAAAATATCAAACCAAAACAAGAGAAGAAAAATACCATGAGATTCGGTAGAAAATAATAACAAATTGAAACCCAAAAGATGAAGAGCAATAACAACAAATTGGGCAGCAAAAATTGAAAACACAAATAGACATAGGACGAGATCTGAAGATAGGAGAAAGTAGAGAGGAAATAAACAATCAAAGAGAAGAGTGGACTCACTAATTTTTCAAATCTGCCTTAATAATTTTTCAGATCTGTGGCTGTTCCCCACCGGCCACCGAGGAAGAAAGAGCGAGATCAGAGTGAGAGTGAGGGCTAGATTGTCGATTGAGACTAGGAGAGCGAGATCAGGATGGGAGTGAGAGTGGGAATGGCCAGCCGACTGGGAGTGAGAGTAAGACGAGAGTATGAGATTGAGATTTGAGAGTTATGTCAAGATTTGAGACTATTGGACACGATTGAGATTGGGCTGTTGGGACATTGGGAGGGGTGGACCAATTTGTTTTTAATGTATATTAATAGGCCTAGGCCTAGCTTATTTAGTAAAATAGGCTTTAAGATAGGCTTGGGCCTGGCCTTTTATTCTAACAGGCCAGACCAGTTCAGGCTTGAAACAGGCCAGACCGTAGGCCCCTGATAAGTCGCCTGACCTGTTTCTACCCCCAATGACATGGTCACTTAGAGATAAAATTTACGACATAAAAAGTCAACTTTTTGTGTTTAAATTATTAGTTAATTAAAAAGGGAAAAATAGGATATTATTAAAACATATCCCTTCATCCTCTTCCCTTCATTTCTGTTACTATAAGCTTAAAAAAAATATATATATATATATATATATATAGAGAGTGTGTGTGTGTGTGTTTTGGATTTTCTAGAGAGAAGTAGGAGCAATTTGGCCAAGTAAGCTTGATTTCTTCAGTGAATTAGCTCCTAACTTATATAATCCTTCCTCTAAGCTATTCCTTTACATGAATCAAGGTGTTTTGAAGCAAAATTTCAGTGTTTTGGGAGGCTAGGGTTCGGCCAAGAAGGGAACAACAAGAAGAAAGCAAAGGTGACTTCCTAAACTTGAAATTATTGTTGTTGTGACTGCTGTGGTTAGTTTAATCAGTGAATTTCTGATTGATTTGCTGTGATTGTGACATTTGGGAAACGTTGAACCCTAGGCATTATGCTACAAAAATTGGGTCAAAATGGTAGCTATAACATAATTAAATAGTTAATAAAGTGATTAGGAGTAGAAAGGAGCAAGTCTGTGAAGTCAGAATTGGAATACCCTAAATTCCCCCAGAGAATTGTGAGTCTCGGCTAGGTCCAATTCAGGGGGGATTTGGGCTGAATTTTTGATAATATGATGATTCCATTATGTTCAAGAGGGAAAATTAGGTGGGGTTACAGTTGATTACTTTTCCAGAAAAGCCCTAGAAAGCATAATGACCGAAACGCCCCTGAAACCTTAAATTAGGGACTGCTAAGGGCATTTCTGTCTTTTGGCAGTGAAGTTGGTAATTCCAAGGCCTGAAATGGATTCCTTGGGCAAAAATATATTAGAATAGCTCAGGTCAAAATTTTAGGAAAAGTACGGTCGGATCGGGTATGACGAAGCCAGGCCCGGCTGGGTTCCGTGGACATTTTGGTAATTTTTCAATATAGACTCATAAAATTACTAAAAATACTATGAAAATTTCTAAAGTGGTACATGAATGAGTTTTAACTTAATTCTTATATATTTGCAATTTTAGGACCGAGTTGAGAGCCCAGTCGTTGACACATATTATAAGGCATGCTATTCGAGGTGGGAAAGGGTTAAGGTAGGTGACTTACCTTATTTGCATGTAAGGGTAGAAATAGGCTAGGCTAGGCTAGGCTTTGCCTAAATAGGCTTGGGCCTGCAACAAAGATTCAAAGTCTAAGCTTGGGCCTGAGCATGTATATAAACTTTTTTTAGGCCTGAGCCTGGGCCTTCAGAAGGCCTGACAAAGCCTAAAACCTTTCTAAAGGCCTACTTAAAATGTAGGACTTTAAATAGCCTTTAAAGCCTATGCCGCCAAATTCATATATAACCCTTCATGCTTATATATAATCATACATTACGTCTTAAAAGCCTAACATCTATTCTTGTCATAATATTAAGACTTAGTAAGGAAAAGAAAATAATGTCTAGTGATAACATTTGTGCAATCAAATAGGAATAAGAAAAACTAATCGTCTGTTGGCAAATGAGATATATTTTTTAAAATCAACTAAGTATAACAAATAATATGTAAAATTAGATTTTTACCTCTTTTACTCTTCTCACTTAAATTGAAACAAACTCCTCTTATTAAGACTATAATATTTCATTTGACACTAAAATAAACTCATAATAATTATTATGCTTTAGTGGGGGGCACAAATTAGGGGAAAGAAAGTGAGTTAGTGTTGCCATCTCGAGTGATCGAAGAAAAGAGAGGTGGGGGTAAATAATTTATGCGAAAATAAGGGTTGAGTATAATGACGACGAAATATGAAACTTAGAATTAAAATTAAGTTGATAAATTTATAAATAATTTATAAAATTATTTAGATGATATTATATATATTTATATAATAGTATAATTTTTTTGAAAGTTAAATAGATCAGGTCTGTAGGCTAGGCCTTATAAAAATAGACCTCGCCTATTTATCTAAATAGGCCTAACAATATCAAAATGTCATTAGCCAAAAAAAAAAACTCTAAATCAAATTCATGGTTTTAGTATAACAGTTTTAAAAGCATCAGACTTCAGCTGATATTACAATTAAAAAAAAAATCAAATGCACAGGCCATGAGTTAAAAAAAAAGTTTACATGAATCAATAACTAAAGATTGAAAATTGGAAGAGAAAGCTTCTGTTTTCTCCTTTTTCATCTAGGAAAACAAATGAAAAGTGTTAATGAGGACAATTAGTTTACAATCGCGTCTACCTTCTCCTTTCTTGTCAATTATAGAGGGTGTTTTGGTCATTTATGTGATTCTAAAATTTCTAATTAAGCCTCTTGGCTTAATTAGGGTTTATTAAAAGTATAAGCCTAAATTTGGATTATGGTATTTTGTAACATCCCAAATTTTATATTCACATAAAATATAATGTAATTAATTGAGAAATTCAATGAAATGGTGAATATTTAAGACCAAAGGAATTAAATATTGAAAATTGAAAGTTGAATAGTGTTTTTAGTGAAATTACCTACAAGGCGGTGAGTTTGTCATGTGGCTTTGGAAGATCAAATGATGAGCAAAAATTATGAAATTTTACAGGGTGAAAGTAGACATCCTAAGCTTTAATTTGATATGTTATACGAATCAATTGAAGCTATATACAAAAAGATATGAATTTTTGAAGCTTGCCCAAAAAATCTGGAATGTTTTTGGAGCAGCAGTCAAAGATTGAAAATCTGGGAATGATATAATCCCATATAGTAAAATTTCATATTTTTCCTTGAAACTACACTCAATAAGGTTCATTGGTCTTTGGAATCACTTCAAAACGATGTCTACAAAATTAGTTATGATTTTTCAAAGTTAAGGCAGAAAATCTGCCAGAATTGGCATTATTTCGAAAATTGAAAATAAAAGGTGTTAGAAATTGATTAATGGAATTAAAATGCCAAGTGTCATGATCATATGAGGAGGGGATTAAATTATAATGGATTTGTATGAGCACATGTCAAATTGCATTAAAAAAATGCTACATGGACAAATAATGATGAAATAGTATGCTACCTTGAATGTAAGAATTGGTCTAGTTGAAAGAGTAATGGTTTAGTTGGAGCATGAGAAGGGGAGCACGTTTTTTTTAAAAGCTAACCAAGGGAGAAGGCTAGTTCAATGTTAAGGAGAGTCAAAGGGAGCAATTATGGAGGGAAGTATGGTGAAATGCATGATGAGAATAACTTGAGTGAAGGAAGGAAGAACTTGAGTGCTTGGAGGAGTGCAAACTTGGACTTAGTACGAAGAAAACTTACTTGTCTTGTAAGAGGAGAGGAGGGACGGTTTTCTTGCCTAATCAAGGGAGGAAAATGTTGTCCAAATGTCAAAGGGAACTAAAGGAGTAATCATGAGTAAATAAGAAGGAGGCATGGGTGGATGTAAGGTTGTGACAAGTGTCACATTATGGCTCCTTGATGAGATCAATGGTTTAGAATTAAGGGAGGAAGTTTATGAAGCATTTCTCTTCTCTTCCCTTCATACACTTCACGCATAACACAAGAGAAGGAGAGAGAGAGAAAGTGTCTTGGAGAAACTTTGAAAACTTGGAGAGAAGGAGGAAGAGAAAGATCAAGGTAGGTTTGTGATTTCTTAAGATTTCCTTCTAAACTAGTATAAGCTTCTTATCTAATCTCTATTCTCCTATGAAATCCATGGTTTAGCAAGCTCATCTTGAGCCCAAGGAGAGAGGGAGGAGGGCATTTAGAGAGTAAGAGGAAAGGAACTCAAGAGGTAACTTCACCAATCCTAAAACTATGATAGTATGTGATTGTTGTTGATGATTGTGGTTGGAGTTAGTTATTTTGTTGAGTTGAAAAATGGGAAAAGCTATAATCCTAAGAGGTTATGCTGCCCAAATTTCTTTGAATCATGATTAAGAAGTGTTTAAATGAATTAATCAAGGATTAGAAGTGGAAAAGTATAAGTTTTGGAAGCTAAAACACAAAACTACATTTTTCCATTTTTCTTGAAATATTTCGGCCAGCACTGTTTCAAGGGGTAAGATTTGGATTTTCATGAAATAAATGGTTCCATTGGATTCAGTGGGCAAAAATAGGTAGGGTTACAGTTGGTCACTTTTTCAGTAGAGGCCGAAAAAGCACAATTATGAAAACGCCACTGAAATATCTAAATAGGGGCTGTCAAGGGTATTTTCATAATTTGTCAGTGAATTTGGTGATTTTGAGCCCGGAAATGAATTCCTTGGGCAAAAATAACTTAGAATAGCCTTGATCAAAATTTTGGAAAAACGTACCATCGGGTTAGGTACGGTCGGGTCGGGCCGGGGTCCCAGGGGAATTTTGGTAAATTTTCACTATAAACTAATATAACCACCACAAGAAACACTATGAAAGAGTCTACAATGATACTTGGATAGGTTATAACCTATTTCTGGTACATTTAATATTTTAGGACCGATTCGAAAGCTGGAACGACACGCGTTACAAGACACACTGGAAAAAGGGATTATAAAACGTTGAGGTAGGGACATTATTCTTCATACATTATGTCATAGTTATATGATTGTGTGGATGCCATTGTTTGTAAATGCACTTTATTAATTAACATGAATTGCCTAGAGGGAGGCTGTTAGTGCCAGTGTGCACTTACATTGGGAGTTGGCGGTAGTCCAATCGGTGTAGATTGTGGGGTTGAGCCTTACTCATGTATACATGACGATAATGTGTTCATATTGTTTATTAATTTGTGCATATCTTGGTACATGTCATATTTACTTTTCGCATTCTCTATGAACGATATCATGTCTCTACGGGGATTCTTCGGAATCTCACCCTATTTTTAAACAAATACCTTAGCAGGTACCAGTGGGGAAAAGGGAACAGATGTAGATGTCGGAAAGTGAACGGCACATGTCTCAAGGCGAGGATAAGATCGTGGTCATAATTAGTCTATTTTATGATATTTTGGTGAAATTTGTAAATATTAAAACTTCCACTGTATTTTCTGTTTCTATCGACGACTGATATCGGAATTGTAAACGAATATTTTTATCAGTATAATTGTACTTTTCTGTATGCCCATTGAATTCTGTCTTTATTACTATTTGAATATCGAAATAGAAATGGATATTGACACATTTCAATCGGATTTAAGTAAGTTTTTTCTTATTTTTATTCATTACTTACGTAAATATAACTTAAAGTTTAAAGTAGCTACATGTATATAATTCAAAGTTTTTGGCGTTTATATATTTAAATAAAAATGAAGTTTAGGGGTCGACATATAATATAATTGATAGTTGGAGTTATCCACACACACGTTTTAAACTTTAGGATATTTTTTTATTAAACTAGACACTTCTCCGGTGTGATGCACAGATTGGTGTGTATTGTAGGATATGAATTTAAAATCAAAAATATTTTTTAGTGGGTGTTTTTTTTTTTCCATGTATGTTGTTGTTTGTTTTAATTTTGTTAAAACCCTTGTTCATGTAAACTTATGCATCAGACGTTTCCTATATTGCGAAGAATATGTCTTTTCAACTCCAAAATCATTAATAAAATTAACATGGTATACCTCTACTTCAATATTGCGAAGAATATGGCATTTCAATATAATTAAATAGGTAACATTTAAGTGGCTTTTCAACTTCTTACTTGGGAATCACATTTGCTATTGCATTCATAATTAACAGTTAAGTGACTTTTGTCCTAAACAATTTTTAAAACACCAAAATGTGGGCATTAACAAATGTCACATAAGTGTGATTTCTTAAACTGACCTCCCCTATGCTATTAGAGATCTAGTCCTGGTTTCCAAAATATTTGGGATAAAGTACTTTTCGTTCAAATTCGGCAACACCTTATTTACAATAGTCATCATGAGGTTCCAACTCTTACTATCATGATCACTTCAACTACTAGCAGCAGTTGTCACCACAGCAAACACATTCACGAACTAACATATCATTATCAATCTTACTATTTGTAATGAAAAAAACTTGAGACCTCAAAATTTTTAAAAAAATGATGTAATTGAAATGAAATGTCAAGTCATACATGAGATTTATATATACCGTCTTGGTCTTATTTATAATTCCATTTTAATAAAAAAATTTGGTCCTTATTATAAGTTCAATTTCAGAATAATAAATTGTGTTTGTTATTTTTTTGCCCCTATTAATTATAATAAACAAAAAGAATTAATTCATATTGACTTTTGAAATCAATTATAGATAAGGGCAAAATTGAAAATTTAGCCCATAATTAATGAGTTAACTAACTCTCATTGATATGTGAGAGTTAGATAATTTGGATTTATAAATAGGATAAGAGTGATAGAGGTAGTGTATACATTCTTCTCATCCGCTTTACCAAGTTAATTATAAATTTTTCATCTTCCTTTCTTCCTTAATGATACATATCCCAACATGTCCTTTTGTCACACCATTATCTTATTTTCACCTTTATTTCAGAGTAATAGCGGGAAATGATACGCAGTTCGGTGGGCAATACAGGAATAACATAAATATACTGGTAATATGTGCATGATTACAAAAAATTACCCATAGGGGTTCATACATGATAATTACCATCACTATAGCCAAATAGGGTTACTAGGGTGTCCAAACCTATCCAAGTGAAACGGAGACGCTTTCTCGTCTTTGTTCCATCACTGTATTCCCTCGTATGGTTCTCTTTTTTATTCTCAGCATAGTTTCTGTCTTCACCTATCTAAATTATTGGTAGGGGAAGGTGAGATTCGAGAGAATCTCAATAAGAAAATAATATCAATATGCATGCAAGATAGGTGTTTTCAACATAGACTTGTATAATCACTAAAAGCATATTGGAAGTGCTTAAGATTGTATATTTGACATTTTAGGACTAATTTGAGAACTCGAGTTGTTGGCATGCATATCGAGGAGCTGTTTTCAAGTATTAAAAAGGATTAAGGCAGGGAACTTACCTCTCATGTGTGTATTTGATATTTGTGTTGGTGTATTAATGCATGTTTAATGTTTTAACCAACATACTTATGGCTATATCATAAACAAAAACAGAGCTTCAATCATTCATATATGTTTCACATAATCAAGTAAAGCAATAACATGCATTAATACACCAACACAAATATCAAATACACACAGGAGAGGTAAGTTCCCTGCCTTAATCCTTTTTTAATACTTGAAAACAGCTCCTCGATATGCATGCCAACAACTCGAGTTCTCAAATTAGTCCTAAAATGTCAAATATACAATCTTAAGCACTTCCAATATGCTTTTAGTGATTATACGAGTCTAAGTTAAAAATGACCAAAATGCCCCTGGGACCTGCTCTGCCCCGTTGCACCTAGTTCGACCGTACTTTTTCTGAAATCTTGATATGGGCTATTATGACATATTTTTGCCCAAGGAATCCATTTCTGAACTTGCAATTACCAATTTCATTGCCAAAAGACGAAATTGCCCTTAGTAGGCCCCACTTTAAGGGTTTCAGGGGCGTTTTTGTAGTTATGTTTTTTCGGATTGTTCCAAAAAAGTAACTAATTGTAATGCCACCTAATTTTTCCTCTTGAACTCGATAAAACCATTAAATCATTGAAAATCCAACTTTAAGACCCTATAACAACCTTGTTTGAAACCCTTGAAAGAAAAAGGGAAAATGCAAATTTTGACTTTCAACTTCAAACCCTTGTTCCTTTTTACTCCCAATCCTTTATTAGACCATTTAAACACATACTAACTATGATTTGAGGAAATTTGAGCAACATAACCCCTTAGGGTTATAACTTTCCAAATTCACAAATTCAACCAACAAACACCAAATCAAACCACAAACATCAACAACCACAACATACTATCAAGGATTTGAGACTTTTGAAGTTACCTCTGGATTTCTTGATTTCTCTTTCTCTTGGCCGAAACACACTCCCTCCTCAATCCTTGAAGATTAGCTTGCTAAACATGGTAATTCATGGAGAAGATGAAATTAGAGAAGCTATTATGCAAGAAAGGAAGTTTGAACACAAGAATAACAAGTCTTACCTTGAATTCTTGGCTCCTTAAGCTCCTCCTTCTCTCTAGCTCTTTAAACTCTGTGTGTGTGTGTGTGTGTGTGTGAGAGAGAGAGAGAGAGAGAGAGAGAGAGAGAGAGAGAGAGGCTTAGGATGAAAATATGAAGACAAAAGAGATGAGCCAAAGCTTAATAATATCTCATCTTTTCCCTTAATTAATTTTATTTCAAAAATCCAATTTATGACACCTACATGTACTTAAGTTTATCCTCTTCCAATTTGTGTCATAAGCCTCTAATTGCAATTGAACCAATTTTTCTCCATTTGGTTAGCCCAAAATGGCGCCATGCATAAGCCCTCACAAACCAAATTTGGGCTTCAATCCATTAGCCTTACTACATGCTCCAATAATTATTATTTTATGATAATAACACATGTGCTCCAACTTCAACAATTATTGTTTATTCCTCTTGGCTTGATGAATTAAGGACAGTTGGCATGTTTATGAGCTAAATAATTATTTTCCCCTCTTATTCCTTATTTCACAATTTACACAATTACTAAAACATTTTATTTTCCAATTTTTGGAATAGTTGTCCTTCTTGGCAGCTTTTTTGCCCTAACTTTGAAAAATCATAACTAAATTTGTAAACATCGTTTCGAACAATTCTAAAGCCTATAGAACCCTTATTGAGTATAGTTTCAAGGAAAAATATAGACTCTTGCCAATTGGTAGCACATAATTCCCAGATTTTTAATCTTTAGAAGCTGTTCTAGAAACTAATCAATTTCGCTGGGCAAACTTCAAAAATTTATAACTTTTTGTATATAGCTCTAATATATTTATATCACCTATCAAATTAAAGCTTAGGATGTCTACTTTTATTTTATAAAATTTTATAATTTTTGCTCATCATTTGGTCTTCTAAAACCTCATGACAAACTCACTGCCTCACTTGAAGCAATGAAACGACAAGCACTTACAACTTCAATAAATTCTATTTTTGTATAAAAATTTCCCATACTCTTTAATTCACTATTTTAGTCCCTTTAATACCTCAAAGATATAATAAACATTAGGAAATAAATTTGGGACACCTACTAAACCGGGGCTTAGTAGTCCATTTAATTTAGGCTTATTCCCAAGTCTCCAATCCTAAAATTCGAGATATTACATTTCTCCCCCCGTTCAACAAATTTCGTCCTCAAAATTTGAACGTCTACAACTTAAGGATTAATCCTATCTCATTCTATTATCACATGCAGGCTCCTAAGCCATGTAACACCATATTCATATTCCCATAACTAATCTCATATAGTATTCAACATTCATCATCCATTCTGTACGCAAAATGTAGCGTGCAATCAAACACAGGACCCACTGGTTATTTCCCACAGTGATTGGTTCCTTAGGCCTCATAGCCTCTTCGAGACTTCACTCGGATTCACACAATCACCTATTTATGTAGCGGCCCAATCCTCACCTTACCTAACGAGGTCTATGGGTTGGTGAGCCGGCCATGGTTCACCTACTGCCACAAAGGCTTGACGTGGCCGATTGTCAACACCCGTTTTCATTTTGATAATCAAAGAGTAATGAAGACGGAATTCAATGGGCATACAGAAAATTACAATTATACTGATAAAAATATTCGTTAACAATCCCACGTCGTTCGTCAACAAAATAAGAAAATACAACGGAAACTTAATGTTTACAGAATTCTCCAAAATATTTAGACATAAACTAATTATAATCATGATCTTGACCTCGCCCTGAGACACGAGCCAACTACTTCTCGGTGTCTACACCTTTGCCTTTTGATGCACTGGTACCAGCTGAGATGTTTATTTAAAAATAGGGTGAGATTTCGAAGAATCCCAGTAGAAACATACTATCGTTCATAGAGAATGCGAAAAGTAAATATGATATATGCCATGTATGCACCAATTAATGAACAATATAAACATATCATATGTATGTATACATGAGTAGGGCCTAGCCCCACTAATCTGCACCGGTTGGATTCTCACCAACTCCGATGTAAGTGCCTCTAGCACTACTGGCCCCTCTCTAGGCAAAACATGTTGATTAATAAAGTGTATTTACAAACATTGGCATACACACAATCATATAACTATGACATAATGTATGAAGGATGATGTCCCTACCTCAAAGCTTTATAGATTTCTTTTTAGATGTGTCTCGTAAAACGTGTCATTTCGGCTTTTGACTTGGTCCTAAAATATAAAATGTACAAGAAATAGGTTATAACCTATCCAAGTATCATTTTAGACTCTACCATAGTATTTCTTGTGGTTATATTAGTCTATGGTGGAAATTTACCAAAATTCCCCCAGGACCCCGACCCAGCCCGGCCGTACCCGGCTTGATGGCATGTTTTCCCAAAATTTTGACCAAGGATATTCTGACTTATTTTAGCCTAAGGAATTTATTTCCGGGATCAAAATTATCAAATTCACTATCAAATTATGAAAATACCCTTGACAACCCCTATTTAGGGATTTAGTAGCGTTTTCCTAATTATGCTTTTTCGGCCTCTACAAAAAAAGTGCCCAACTGTAACCCCACTTATTTTTGCCCACTGAATCCAATGGAACCATTTATTTCATGAAAATCTAGCTCCTAACACCAGTTTTGGTTCTAGCCAAAATTTTGAAAGAAAATGGAAAAAATGTAGTTTTGTGTTTTAGCTTCCAAAACTTGTACTTTTCCACTTCTAATCCTTTATTAACTTATTTAAACACTTATTAACCATGATTCAAGGAAATTTGGGTAGCATAACCCCTTAGAATTACCTCTTCCCAATTTTACAAAACCAACAACAAACCACCAAACAACCTAAAAATGACATCAACAACATCAATACACTAAGAATTTGAGGTTACCTCTTGATTTTTGGTGTTTCTCTCTCTAGGGCGTCCTCCCTTTCTCTCCTCAACCTTGAAGATTATATTGCTAAACCATAATTTCCATGAAGAATAAGAGATTAAAGAATGAACTACACAAGATAGGAAGCTTAATCACTTGAAAGACAAGTCCTTACCTTAGATCTTACTTCCTCTTGCTCTCTAAATCTTCAAAGAACTCACAAGCTCACTCTCTCTCTCTCTTGTCCCCTTGCTTGGCCAAAATGTTGCATGAGAAAGGGAAGAGAATGTGTTTATTAATTCAAGCCTTCTTTCCTCCTAGCCTTTGATCTCATCAAGGGTTGAGATTTCACCACTTGTTCTTGCACCATCCCTCCTACCATACCTCCAACCATGCCTTCTACTTTATGCCATACCTTCACTTATCATGACCACCATGCACATGTCTTCACTTGGTGTACACTCTACCTTTGTCATCATTGAAATGTTCATGTAGCATTTGACTTGTGCTTCTTGGAATTAGATTTTCCCTCTCATTTCCATGTGTTGGCCGAAATTTAGGGAGGAGAAGAGAAGAAAAATGTTTTTTAGAAATTCCATAATTCATGTAATTGTATTATGTATAATTCCCCCTAATTTCACAATCATTGATTTATTCCACCAAGAATAATCCAATTACACATTTTCCTTTATTAATTGAAATTAACTTCAATTAATTAGAAAATAATTAATCTTGGGCTACATTGGCAAAATTATAATTTTGTTATCACCTTTGTAATTTAATTCCTTTCTTGAATTAATTTGCCTATTTCCTTATGAATATGAATATTTCAAAATTCACAAGATCCAATTTCCATGAATATTCACCATTTTTTTGAATTACTCAAATAATTACAATATATTTTTGATGAATATAAAATTTGGGGTGTTACACCGGTCATGGTTCACCCACCACCACACAGGCTTGGTCCCTCCCATGACAGGATTTCTCCCCTCCTTCACCACATATGCTTGGGGATTTTCCTCCCCTTTGCCATACAAGCTAAGGGAGTTGCCTCCCCAAGGGCTCGAGATAAGTCCAAAGCTTAAGAGCACATTGGTAACCAAGTGTGCTATAGCGCACTTGGCTACCAAGGATCACATAATGTTTGTACTTGACCCTCAGGTCAAGCTTTTGATCTTTGGGGAGACGACTCTTTGGGAAATTAGGAGTACCTAAGAGGAAAATCCCTAAACCGTCGGGTGGAGGGGGGATAAATCATGTCGGGTGCTGTGTGTAGTCTCGACCAACCACGGGTGCTGTGTGTGGTCCCCTGCTATTACACCTTTCACCTCAATTTAACTGTTTAGACAAATATTTCAACATTTAATTATAAACTCTGCTAATAAAAGTAATGCCATTAATAAAGTAGTGGCTTAATCTAATGTTTCAACTTAACACTGTTAGTGAAGCCGTTTCTACAAGTTTTCTAATAATTTAATAGATAGATAGACTTCAAATGCTAAAGGAGTTATTTGTGCATAACTCAAAATTCAAGATTTTTTTTTTTTTTTTTTGCATTTTAGTCAATTTTCAGAGATACATTTTAAACATAACTAATCACATACCACAATTATTTGGTCAAAAAAAAAAAAAACAAATCACATACCTCAATTAACATTAGTAGTTAATTTTTTAACTTTTGAATTCTAATATTGGATTAAAAAATGTGTGATTTTTTCATCAAAGCATAACAATACATATTTAAAAGCTTTCACAAATCACAAGATAGCAAATCACGATTTGAATCTCCGTTAGAAGATGTGTTCATATGTAGTGTCTAACATTACTTTAAATGGGATTGCTACAAATAGAGAAATATAACCGTTACCTATTTATTGAACGACAAGTACTATGATGGAAACAAATGAAATTTATTGAACGACTAAATTGTCGGTGTTGCTACTGTTGTTTGGCAGCATATAATTTATTAACCTTATTCACCTAAAAGCGCTAAATCTAAATTATTAAAAAGTGATACATCATTAAAATTGTCGTAAGGAAAACATATAAAAATACGCTTGTCATGAAAGGCAAGAACAGTAACAACCAATTAAGCTATAACACCCTTGATTTGCTTTGTTGGGGAAAAAAAAGAAAACCTTAATTTGCTGAGAACTTTTGTCTTTTGACTTCTAAATGATGGAGATAGAAAAGAAAGAGAAAAATAATAATGGAAGATTAGATTTGAAAATAACCAAGAATTTTTATGATTCATAAAATGATTAGGAAATATTTTATCTTAATGTTGATTAATTATTATCTTTTATCAGTAATGTTATTTGCATTTAATTTTGAATTCTAGAATGTTCTTTTTTTAATTTCTAGGATTAGAGTTGGGGTTATAATTAAATAGCTCTCAACAGACGCCTTATGATTGAATAATATAGATTATTGAGTTTCCTTTGCCTCTTGCATTTCTCTCCTCCCTGTATTTATCTAGTTTCTCTCCCTCCCTTCTTAGTATCCTCCATCCTCCCTTCTTTCTTTCTCTCCTCCATTCTCTCTCATCTCCTTCTGCCTTTTCTCTTTTCTTCTCTCCTCTCTCTCTTTCCCCTTCCCTGTCCTGTCTCACTAAAGATTCTTAATGAAAATATTGAAGAAAAAGCTTTTGATTAACAATTTATCCCTTAATTCAGTCATTGATGTTGATATAGGATAATGACACTTGTGTTTCCATAAAACCAACCCCACTTAAAAGGATAAAACTTGTTATTATTTTTATGAGTGGAAACAATTTGATGTAAGATTGCTTGAATCTAGTCAATTAAAAAAAATATAGTGAAAATATTACTCCATCTAATCCTTAGTATAAGATTTAACTAATTAATGGATTTAAATTAAGGAAATAAAATATATTGTTTAGTATGAATAAATGTATCGTGATATTTAAAATATCCTGGTGTAACATTAGGTTATTTATTAGTTTATAAGCTAGATAAGTTATTTGAGGAAAACGATAAATATATGAGATAAAATAGATTAAGATATTATATCTTAGCTCAAATCTAACTTCCAACTAATTCTTATATCAGAAAACAAAGGTTGTACTACTTATTTTTTGACCATAACTTACGTACAACTAATAACCTTTTATAAAAGGTTCGAACTCATAGTATCGCGCTTAAGAAAACCTTGGGTATAACTATAAAGCCCCAATAAAATAAAATGTTATTCCATTCGTGGCCGTCTTTTCTAATATATGTATCTTCTTTGGTGCTTGAACTTAAGATCAAGAGTAATCTAGTGAGGCCTTATATTATCAGACCAACTCTATATTGGTAAAATGAATTGAGATCTTATGTTTAGAATCAAAATATATCTCTAACTATTATATTTAATAGGGGAGGTAGTACAATTTGAGTCTAGCAATATTTAAATTTGGATTAATCGTTAGTACTCTTCTATTCTTTAATATAAAACATATTTACCTAATTTGATTAGATTAAGAAAGTTAGTTGAGTTGGTTAATATATATGACATGTATGTTGTCACGGCTTTATTTTAATTTCACCTTTACCAGAGTATTCGTGGAAAACGATATGCGGTTCGGTAGGCAACACAAGAATAGCATAAAAATATTGATAAAAAGTGCTCGATTATAGAAAATTTCCCATAACGGTTTGTATGTAATAATTACAAACCTTGTAGCTGCACATGGCTACTAGGGTGACCAAACTCATCCCAGTAAAACGGAGACATG
Source organism: Inga oerstediana (assembly GCA_963210345.1). Lineage (NCBI taxonomy): Eukaryota > Viridiplantae > Streptophyta > Magnoliopsida > Fabales > Fabaceae > Inga > Inga oerstediana. The sequence continues at coordinate 13,813,657 of OY723404.1, read as the reverse complement.
TTTCTATCTTCGTTCCACCATTGCAATCCTCTTATACGGTTCTCTTCTTTGTTCTCAGTATATCTTCTATCTCCTCTTGTCTAAATTGTTGGTAGGGAAGGGTGAAATTCGAGAGAATTTTAGTAGGAAAAAAATACCTTAATGCATGCATGGTAGATGCTATGTGCATGACATATTAGCTTTAACTAGATGTATGTCCCATAATGACATTTCTGCATGCTTATTGTTTCATGCAACAAAACTATGGCCATAGCGAAAACAAAAACAGAGCTTCATTTATTCAAATATGCTCTACACAATCAAGTAAAACGATCACATACATCACTACACAAGCAAAGATATCAAACACATGCAAGTAAGGTAAGTTCCTTACCTTAATCCTTTTTCGCCTCGAAATGTGTGCCTCGTAAAGCGTGTCGCAGCTCGGCTCTCCACTCAATCCTACAATTCCAAATATACCATTTAGGCACTTCCATAGTGCTTCTGGTGGTTATATGAGTTTATCTTGAAAATTTACTAAAATGCCCCTGGGTACCCCGCCTGGCCCCGACGTACCCCGTCTGACTGTACTTTTTTTCTGAAATTCTAATCTAGGCTATCCTAATGTATTTTTGCTCAAAGAATCCATTTTCGGATTCAAAATTACCAAATTCACTTTCAAAAGACCAGAATGCCCTTGGCAGCTCTTATTCCAGTGTTTTAAGGGTGTTTTCGTAATTATACTTTTTCAGCTTTTTCTGAAAAAGTGACCAACTGTAACCCCACCTAATTTTCCCTCCTAAACTCAATGGAATCACCAAATCATTGAAAATCCAACTCTAAGGCTCATTTCTAGAGCTGGCTGAAACTTATAGAAACTCGAGGGAAAATTGGGGTTTTTGAAATCCGACTCCGCAGACGTGTTTCTTTCTACTCCTAACTACTTTATTAACTATTTAATTGAGTTATAACTACCATTTAAACACAATTTTAGCAGCATAACATTTCCGACACATACTTTCCAATTTTCAGAAATAAAGACAATCCGGCGAAATTTCATTGATTAAGTTGTCCACAGTAGCCATAATAGTTAGAATATGAAGGTTTGGAAGTTACCTCAAGCTCCTTCTGGCCTTTCCCTCTTGTGGCTGGAAACCCTAACCCCTTTTACACTGAAATTTGCTTCAATAACACCCTAAGTCATGTAGAGAATAAGCTTAGAGGAAGGTTTACGCAGGTTAGGAACTAATTTACCGAAGAATTTCGACTTACCTTGCAAATTTCTTCTCCTTCTCTCTCTAAAGCAAACACAAGCTTCTCTCTCTTATGGCTGACTTGCACGACGGAAAATAGAAGAAGATGAAACAAAAAAGTGCTTTTATCATATATTACAATTTCCTTTATTTCTTTCCGCATTTTCGGATTTTTTACAAATTCTAACATATTTTCTGCCCAAACTTTGAAAAATCATAACTAATTCTAAAAAAATCAAATTTGAGTGATTTCAAAGGAAATAGAGCCCTTATTGAATCTAGTTTTAAGGAAAAATATATACTTTTGCTATTTGGAAGCACAAAATGCCCAGAATTTTAATCTTTGCTTGATGTTCCAGAAACTTTTTAGTTTTTCTGGGCTAACTTCAAAATTCATAACTCTTTGTATATCGCTTCAATTGATTCATATGATCTATCAAATTAAAACTTAGTATGTTTACTTTCATCCTATAAAATTTCATAATTTTTTCTCATCATTTGATCATACAAAATTACATGACAAGCTTACTACCTCATAGGCTATTTAACCGAAAACATAATTATATTCTCCAAAATTTACTATGTTATTGAATTTCTCAACCAATTACAATATATTTGGTGCATATAAAATTTGTGGTGTTACATATGTTCTAAAATGTCATAGTCATCTTCCTTAATTTCTCCATCCTCTCTTGTCCTTCATTATAGTTGAAGGAACATGATTAAATAGAGACAAATTAGGAAAAGATTGATAAATATAAAAATTTTATCTTATATTTAGAATTAAGATCAATTTATTAAATATATCTTATATTAACAACTGAAGGAGTACTTTATAGAAAATAAATGGTTGTGTGTGTGGTATTGTGCATTAAATGAAGACAAAAAATTGGCAAAAAAAAAAAATTAAATGAAGACAAAAATCTTTTAGGTCACTTTCACTGTGATGAAAACATGATCAGATAGACCGAAAGTGAACTTCTTTAACACGTAAATGTTATGATCATTAGCAATTTTGAAAGATGCTCCTTTCCTTTGTTTTGGGCTTTTGGGATTTGACCGCTTTATTTTAATTTTATTCTCTATATATAATAACTTATTAAACAATTAAAAGCATATACTAATCATTGTTCAAAGTTAATTAAAACGTTGACCAACAATAATACCTCTAACGGTCAAGATAATGCCCATCTCATGCATATCGTACACGTAAAGGATGATAAAACTTTTATAGTATATTATTCCTTATATACTTGAACTAAAATTTTTGAATCAAAATAAGATAAAAAATACGTTTTTTCATGTGCATACTTAAATGTAACCCAGTCAGTTAAAATTTGTAATTAAAATGCATTAAATGATAAATTATTATGAACAGTACAGTATAAAATGATTGAAAAGGAAAACACAAAAGCCACTTTCAACAAAAAATTTTAAAAAAATTCACCAAGCCCAATTTTAAATCGTTAAGGAAAAAAATGAAAATTGGGACCTTCTTCCCCCCACCCCCCCACCCCTAAATTGATAGATGAAATTCAATTTGGGATCACTTCGACTAGAGAATCACAACTATAGTAGTATATAATGGAGGGAATAGAATATATTTGATATCAACTAGCTAGATATTCTTTTTAGGTTAGAAAGATAGATATTTAAATCATGTTTAAATATGTGAAAATAAAATAATAACAAAATTGCATCATGCTGAAAGAATCATCAGTGTTCACACTACAAAAAAGCTGAAAATTAGCAACGGAATTTCATTCGAAGGATTTCTCTAGTAGAAAGGATCATCTCCAGGTTCAAATAGGGGGGATATGAAGTATAATATTGACCGCCCAATCTGGGAGGAAATCCCTCCATTTTGAAATGTTCCACATCCTAGTAGGTAAGACAAAATCCCTAACTTTGGCATCCGGATTTAAGCATTGAAAATTATGATCAACAAATTGGATTAGGGGTTCATCGATTGGGGTCCATAAATCCCACCATACATTAGCTGTAGTCCCACTACGTAAGGTTCGACCAATTCCACTATAAAAGGTGTCCTAAACAGTAGTAATACTATGCCACATACGAGAGGAATTATAGGATGCAATCTAGTAGGAGCTATTGGTCCTTTTTATGAGGTGTCTGACAGTTTCAAGGAATATTAATTTTTTCTCCTGCCTTAAACCTTAATAAGGGTTGCGAGAGAAAACAAAAAGTAATACTATGATGTTAGAAATTAATTTAGTTACTAAGAATAATATTAACAGTCATTTAAATGTTATGATAAATCTAATGATTTTAATTGTTTTTATTTATATGTGTGAATTGGTTAGAAGCAACCTATATTTGATATCAGTGTGCATGGTACGCTTTAACAATCAAAGAGTATTGAAAAGAAGAAAAAATTCAATATCAATTACTCTTCCCATTCTTATAATATAAGATCTATTTTATAATTTAAATTGAACTACAAAGTAGATCTTGTATTAAGGACATGAAAGAGTATTATATAATTCGCCTCCTTCGTATATAAATCATTGGGACATAGATTATTAATTGACTTGCAAAATTGAATTACTTCCCAGGCAAATTAAATGGAAGCTTATTTGTGGTGTCCCTTGTTTGAAGAAAGGAATCATTTTTTTTTTAATCAGAAGAAAGGAATCATTTTGCACTAAAAGACTTGTGAAGAAACAAAGGATGCTTTTGGAGTTTGAATCATAGTGTCCTTGTCCTCATCACAAAGCTCACAAATGTCCAAGACATGTTTCATTATCATGTCCCTATATATGGACCATATATATTGTTGTGAACAACACATAAGTCTACATCAATGTGCTTTTTAATAAAAAAAGTTTGCTTGTTTTCTCACAACATTCTATTATATATATGGACCTTGATATTATTCTTTTTTTTTTTTTGCCGAAAAGACCTTGATATTATTCAAATTATGATACGGGCGAACATAAAGTTTTTTATTGAGTTTTCTTGTCAAAGAAAAATCATGGATACTAGCTGTTATGCATTTTGTTTCTTATTTATACATATATATGTCCCCTTTCATGATTTATAACAGTTAAAGGACAAAATTTTCTAATCATTTTCAATAAAAATATTTTTTTAATTAAAAGTGTAATTTGCATATATTTTGAACTTTCATATCACAATTTCATTTAGTTTATGTTAGAAAATGTGTATTAAATTATTCTAATTAAATTTGACAGATTGATTGCTTACAATCGATGAAATACGTACATATTTATTATTTAATTATTGCAACATTATATAATAAAAATAATACATAGATGATAAATCTGAGTGCGTTATACTCGAATGTAATGGTAATATATTATCTTAATTTCATGTAAGAATGATAGATACCAGTACACTTTCAAAATATATAAGTGAAATTAAAGAACCCATTAATTTAAGCATCTTAAAAGGTTTTGGTATAAAGAATGAAGTAGAGAAGGATGAAAACTTTCATACAACTTTAATTGTGATATATACTTGTTATAATTTTCTTAACCACTATTTAGTGTTTTTTTTTAAAAAAATTTCTTACAGCGAGTTTTACTAAAACTAAATGATTCAAATACCAGAGACTTTATTATTAAATCATGTTTAATCTAATAATTATAGAAAAAATTACACCAACGCCCCAATCAAAAAAAATAATATCTAAAAAGTTCTATGATTTATCAATGACAAATAAAAGTAACACTAATAAGTGACAGTAACATGATTGACAATTTAGAAACTTTTTAGATTTTTTTTAGTTGGGACCTTGACGTGATTTCCCTATAATTATATGATTGCATAATCATTTTGCTTTAATTTGTTTCCGTTTCTAAGATTAAAATACCTGAGAAGAATTCTCATGAGCTTTTATTTCTCCACTGTAAGTATTGAAAAAACACACACACACACACATCCTTGTTGTCTGTATAAATATTCCCTAGCTACGTGGTTAATGATGTCAAGTCCCAAGATTTTCACAGCTGCTAGAAGTTTCCGCAATAAAAGTAACCCTAAGAGATCAGTCCAATAGACTTTAATTTTATGCAATGGCCATTTCTAAAACATGGAATCTCCAATATACAAGAGGGCAAGAGGTCAGGGCGATTTTTCTCTTTTGGCAATATATACTTTGATTCTTAAATGATTTGTTTGTGGTTTACTTGCGGTTCTGTTCCTTCAACGATCGAAGGCAAATTTTGCTTGGCCGACAGCCCAATTTTTCTTGTATTGACAATATCTTTACTATTCTTTTATCTTATTTATCGGCGATGATTGTCTTGATTTACCGAATACAAACTATTACTCCTGCTACATTTGTTATAAGTCATTTATTTAATTTGATTTAAATTAAAAAAGTTAGTTGAATTATTTAATATGACATGTATTTTTTAAAACACTATTGTCGTTTTTCTTAATTTCCTCATTTCCTCTTCTACTTAAATATTGTTATGAGAGTAACAATAGAGGTAAATTAAGAAAAGATTGACAAATATGAAAATCATGTATTATATTTAAGACAAAAATTAACTCTCCAAATATATCTTATATTAAGGACCAGAGGGAGTATTTAATTTCCTTTTATAACAATTCACTGAGGGAGTATTTAATTTCCTTTTATAACAATTCACTTAGGGATTAGTTTTCATCATAAACATAATTAAGGCTAAATCACAGTTCATTTTATATCTCAAATTTATAATATTTTTCTCAAACTCTATTTAATTCACACATTAAGCATGTGTAGCATGTAATAACCAACGTAACATATATATAACAACTCTAACAAGTTATAATATCTATAAATTTTGAAATGTGTAATTCATTCTTATGTAGAGAATCCTAATTTAATTTTTATTTTAATGGAGGATATAGTTGCCTATTTAATTCTGATGTTATCATAATGATTAGTTTGGTGAATTTAATGCAAAATACATGTTGTCATATATGTAATAAAGCATATTTTAAAAGATACTACCTCTAGTCCTTAATATAAGATCTTGTTTACTACAAATGAAATCTTATATTAAGAACATGACTTATTAATATTTTTTTTGTCAATATAATACTGGGATTACTACTAATTACATCTTTGTGTTGGTAATTATCTATCCATGATTCTCATTATTAATTAGCATCTTGAAAAGTTGTGAGTACCTTAACATGTGAACACTATAAATTTATCATTGACCAATACATTGAAAAGACACTATGAAAGTACGTCGCTCAAATTTTACCAATAATTATTCCTAACTACATAAAACATAAATTTATATGAACACGATCCTTTATATAGATAGCCTAAGTTTGATATATCAGAGAGAGAGATATCCATGATTCTCATTCTTAATTAGCATCTTGAAAAGTTGTGAGTACCTTAACATGTGAACACTATAAATTTATCATTGACCAATACATTGAAAAGACACTATGAAAGTACGTCGCTCAAATTTTACCAATAATTATTCCTAACTACATAAAACATAAATTTATATGAACACGAATCCTTTATATAGATAGCCTAAGTTTGATATATCAGAGAGAGAGAGAGAGAGAGAGAGAGAGAGAGAGAGAGAGAGAGAGAGAGAGAGAGAGAGAGAGAGAGAGAGAGAGAGAGAGAGAGAGAGAGAGAGAGAGGATTTGCATGTCAAGCGAAACCTATAACTCTCTATCTTTCCTCTCTATGTACTAAATAAAACAAGAAGCAAATTAAATATAGGTGCAACCATTAAGAATACACACACAGACACGCACATATGATTCTCGATTTTGGATGAACCTCCCCCCGGTTACAAGTTTCATCTAATGGAAAATGTTGAACATGCATGATGGTTAGAGTGAGAAAAAAAAATTGTAATGCCTCTTAGGCATATGGCTGAATATTTAAATATTGCCTCTCTAGCTATTTGAGTTCAACAATAATGTTTGAATTTGGATAATTAGCTATCCCGAATAGTTATATAAAAAGATCAGGATTTGGACCAATTTACCGCCATATATAAAATTCACCTTAGGCATTAAGTAGGGGAGGGCAAAGCATATATTTCAGAGAGTGCGTAGGGGCCAAGTGAATACCAACACAAATATATTTTTATATTTGCAGAGAGAAGCATGCTTTTACACTGAAAAATGGGACCTCAATCTCCATGAATAAGCATGCATAGTCTGCTGCATTTAAATTTAGTTTTGCCACTTTGCGTAAATGACATGCTTTGGAGTTCAACCAAATAATCCCCCATGTGACCTCTTGGTCCCTTGTGTCTACTATTTAGGACCACTTAGCTTCTGTCTATGTATGTGCCAGCTATTGCTCTCCACTAATAGTTATCTCTTACTCTTATTTTGTTTCAAACTTAAAGTTCTGAACTTTGAATGTTTAGAAGCTGAGATCTTTACGTTCTTGTGAGTGGTTTCATTAAATAATGTGTTAGAATTCAGAATCTTAAGTTTTCTCTCTTCACTCTAAAATACAAAAGGTGGGGTCTGTAACACTGAGATTCCACCAACACATGAAGACACTCGAATGACTTGCTTGGCATTCATAATATGCCAACTGTGCAACTGTCAGTGTCTCTGATTTTTTCTGACAATTTTTAAGCAAAGTTACCAATTAATTCACGCAAGGTTAAAAAATTCCTTTGCCTTTGGAATTTCATGATTTATTTTTAATTTGAAGTTTGTGATTGATGAAGAGTTTGTAACTAATCTTTAGAGTTTAGTATTTAAGTGGCTTAACTGTCATTTCTTAGTAAAAGATAATTAGTTTAAATTGAATTATAACAGGGATTAGAGAGGCTAAGGGTTTTACCTTTGTCATGACGTGGATGTACAAATTTGGGTGTGTATGAATTTGGATATCTCAATTGAGTTGGGAGCTATTGAACAATATTAACCATCTGATTATGATTTAACAGTGTTGAGATGAAAATCTTTGTATAGCATTTTTTTTTAAGAATTTGTAACCCCCACTACATCATTAGATCTTAATCTAAAAGTTAAGATTTAATGAAATATAAATTGAGGGAATCCAAATCCCATCTAGTTTCTCAAATAATTGAAAGTAGACAGAAAGAATAACACAACCTCCAGGTAGAACGAATAAGATCTTATATTAAAGATTAGGGGTAGTAAAATAAAAGGATCAGCATAGAGAATAAATATAGATTTTCGGGCGTATCTGGAATCCGTTGACTCACTGAGTACCCACACGAGATCGGAGCACTGATTCGGACTCTGATCACGTTATACGGCAGATTCACTATTGGAGAAGAGGATCTAGGGAGAGAGAGAGAGAGGAGTTTTTAGAAGTTTTCTTGCAGTGTTGTTAACTTATATCCCCCAACTGAGAATAACCCCTTATAATACGTACCGGAGTTATTATGATTTGAAATTCAAATCATAAGGATAAAACTCTTTAATTGGACCCATACTTTTTCATAATTTTATAATAACCCCAACTAATTGGGCTTGGGCCTAATCCACCAAGGGTGGACCGGACATATTCCAACAATAAATTATTAACATAGAGAATACATTCTCATTAGAAATTGATTGACAATAAAGGAAAAATGCAAACTTTTTGCAGCTTTGAGCAAAAACTCAACTTACAACACTGCTGAGATTGGAGGGAAGGATGGACAATAGGTCACACATATGACAATTAACTAAACCCACAAGTGCAAGAACAACTTAATATTAGAATCATCATTGTATGCCATATATATAACAACAACAACAACAACAACAACAACAAGAGAGAAATGGGGGGAGAAGGTTGCCACCTTTTCTTCTCCCTACCATGCCACTGATATTGCCTCCTCCAATGAAGATAAGGTTGCCATCCTGCTCTCACTGAGTTGTGATGATGATGGGGAATGATTTCAACAATTTCATTTACGGTACGTCGGTGACAGTAGGATTGTGATGTCATCTTCATTGAAAATGTGTTTTTCAATTTTTGGTTTGAAAAAATTATGGTGGACAAGTCGGAATGCTCTTTTCCTAGATTTAGAACAATCAAAAGATGAAATTTGAATCTAGGAAGAGAACCGTCACTTTTGCCCCATTTTTTGAAAGTTTATGATTACTTTCGCATACAAACAAAGTTTGTGGTGATGGATACACTTTTGAAAAAACTTTATAGGTATTTTTGCCCCTTAAACATTTTTGAGTAAACCGCCGTTTGTTAATTTTAATAATACTGTCATTTTTGCCCCCTTTTTCAAAGTTCATGGTTACTTTTACACATTTTGAAAGTTAATGATTACTTTTACACAAAAAAAAAAAATTATGGTGGTGAGTGCACATTTGAAAAAAATATAAAGGTAGTTTTGCCCCCTTTCTTTAATAAACACAAAACAAGAATTAATATGCCCGATCTGAGATGGGCCTAAGCTTAGCCCCTTTGATGGTGATGAAAGTAAATAATTACATACTTCATTTAAAACTAATGATTTTAGTAATAACCAATGAGGTTTGGTATAGTTGGTTAAGGTCTTGCCACCCCGATCACAAAAAAGTGTGTTCGAACAACCCTATGACCGATAGGGAGATTTCGTTGGTAGGCGATCTTGTAAGTCCTTTGTAAGCACTTGAAGAGCCCCAGTGCCCTGACCTTGGTAGGGGACTAGTGCCGAACCTACTTAAACTTTTTCAGTATAAAAAAATGATTTTAGTAATAAAAAAGCACTAATGATTTTATGAAGTTTGACTTCCCATCAAAAGAATTAGCGATCTACAATGACTCGAACAAATTATCCCCATATGTGCCTATAAAAACCATGACTTAAATATTTTCCAATGTAATTTGGGCGAAAAAAAATTCCAATGGGACATCATTCATGTACTATATAAAACTCAACTGAGTGTTTGGCTGTGCAATAAAAAGTCCCAATCGCGCGATTGAATCCTATAAACAGTGATTGAAATATATGTTGCGATTGGAAATATTTCGTCCAACGGTTTGTAGGTTTAGCTTTTATGATATAAGCAACTTATCTTAAAAATCACAAGTTGTGGCTTATTGATCACCACTTTTCAAAAGTAATCCCCCTCAAGCTGGGCCCCACACCTAACCTTCTAACACCCCTCCCTTTCCTTCTGCCACGTCACCCACCCCATGCAAATTATTACTCCCTCTGGTCTTATCTATAAACAACTTTTTCCTTAATTGCACAAAACGAATCAGTAGTTAAAAGTAATAAGTGTGTCAAAAATGTCATTTTTTTTCATATATACCCTATTTATGAAAAGAGTATAGGAGAGATAATAGATAAAAAGTATGAAAGATAATGAGTATAAGATATGAGAGAGAATGAGTAGTTAATAAGGGTAAAATAGGAAAACAAGCTTACATTTTCAGACAAAAAGTGAAACTTGCTTATAAAAGGGATCAGTCCTATGAGAGAGAAAATTGTTTATAAATAGAAGCAAGGGGAGCAAATTACTGGGACATAAATGTTGTCCCACCTGAAAAGCACACTCTCATATCTCTCACATCAATTGTGTTGAACTTTTTTTTTAAGAAAATGATGCCTAATATTATAAAGTATTTTTCTGGACTTATCAAATATCTTAAAATGTTTTTGGGAAAATTCCAAAAAACTATGTTGGAAAATAGAAAAGGACAATTCAGTGCAGCGAAATTCGGAATTCCCATATTAGTGTTGTGTCAAAGCAGACGAGGAATCTGGGATATGATATCTTGTCATAATGACTTTAATGCCCTTAGCTACAGGGAAAAGGGAAAAAATCAAAAGAGGGAAGGCCGAATAATCGTCAGATGAGAAACCTAAGGGGCGACGGAGAGATGACGGGAACGATGGTGTAGTGACAGTGGTCAACAGCGATCTAGGGTCTCTTGGAAGGAGGTTAACAAAGAAAGGACGAATATAGGAGGTCAGTGGCGTGGTACGGTTTTGTGACATGCAGTCTGTTGAGGGAGGTTGGCATGCTGTTCTTGTGAAAATGTTAATGAAGCACTACTACAAAAAGGGGTTTTAACATCCCAATTTGGCACTTTTAACATCCAAAAATGAGGGGGGCGTAGTATGTTTTAAGAAAAGACGTCCCAAAAAATGGGATGTCTAAAGTGAGGCTTTAGACGTCCTAAATGACAATTTGGAACGCCGTAGATGACTTTAGATGTCCCAATTCTTAATTTGGGACGTTAAAAGGTTAGATTTTTTTTATACCATCATTTACATTCTATATTACCCAGCGAATTCAAACTGCAAAAACAGAATAGAAGATAGATTCATAAACCACAATGTCCGTTACAAAATGGTAAGGACATCCAGCACTACAATCTTTACTATATATACATACAATAACAACTCATACAACCTACTACTATATATATCAACAATAACAACCAGAAAGTGTCAAAACGTTGTCATCACACAACTACAAACTGATATAAATAAAAAGTTTACTACTCTATATGTTGAAGAAGATGTCCAGCCAAAAGGTCTTTGATCAAATTAAGGTCTTCACATAGGTAGGCATCTTCATTATCAAAAATCTGAAAATTAGAAAATAAGCTTTGATGAAATGAATCAAGCAAATGAATTAATTAGCATTTTGATTAGAACACCAAAAATATTATCATTTGAGAATGAAGAAGCGATTTCCTTTTAGAAATCGCTAGTAATTCCACTTTGAGTGATGTTATACATATAAAGTATAACATAATATCCACATTCAGTGTTGCCAGGTTGTCAAGGGCACTTTAAATCAAAGGCATGCAATTGGTTGTTAAAATCAATAAAAGTATGTCTAAAAGTCAATAAAACAATTAGAATCGAAACTACTTCCTATTGGATAAAACCACTTTGGCTTTTTAACAACTGTACCCTCGCGTGACCAGCCTAGGACCCTATATGTTTGACAAGCACTATCATGAAAATCAAAATGAACAGAAATTAGAACTATTCATTTTTTTTAAGAGTCAATGAAATACAAACAGAATAACTTACGTGTTGAAGACGGATTTTGTATCTTTGTCTGGCTTTTTACTCAAGGGATCAAACCAATAGACTACGTTGTGGTGAGGACTTATAACACACAAACTCTAGTGGTAACTATAACAACATGTACAGATTAAAATGAAGTTAGATGACAAGACAATTATTTATTAAACTTCTTAAATTGACAAAATGAAAATACGAACCGTTGAACATTGGGTGCTAGATAACAACGAAGTTTGGTCTCTCCCATTGCATAGCCGACATAGTGAGTCCTATGCACCACAATATTAGTATCCCCTGTTGTATTCACAGGGCGTAAGAATCCATACCAATCACATCTTTCTATGTTTGTGCAGAGACCGTGGAAGATGCTATAATAGAATTAAAATAAGGAATGAATTATTGAATGTATGAAATCAAAAAACCACTAAATGAATTCTATGGGAAAATTGAAAAAAAAAAACTTACCGGATTGCAAATTTCACCCAACCTGCATCTATCTCCTCCAACCTGATAAACTGCCTAAGATCTGTATTGTCAATCGTGTAGAGATACTCCAATGTAAGGCCCACAATCCCTTGAGGCATCTTCAAGTCAATCTATTTAATGCCCTTGTAGATCTGTTGCAGCCGTGCTAAGTAGGACCATTTCCTCGCATCTTCGTCATCCTTTTAGAACATCAAAAAACAAATTGTTATTAGGATGCCAATAGATTTTCAATAATAGTAAGGTAATTCCTACCATTGGAGGTGTTGAGTCTGAACCAATAAGATTGTGAGGCCAAAGGATGAAAGATCCTATCGCTTGACCTAACGTGCTAACCTCTGGATCAGGAACAGGGATGGCTGTACCTTCTTCCCACTTTCTAATACTCGTCACCTTCACCCTATGAAAATCCTGCGGAATTTGATAATGATGGTGGGTGGTAGAACGTGTGTGAACGAGAGCATCGGTAACAACACGCAACAGTGGATCATCCAAATAGAGGGTGGAAGGGTCTCCCGACACTGGAGTGGGAGAAGGGTCGCCAAGTAGTTCCTCCAGAGGGTTGTAACTTCCTTTGGTGCTATTGAAGCCTGGGGATTCCTGAGTTATATGCTCGTCCCTTGCCCTTTGTGCTTCGAACATCTTTGCCATTTCAAGTTGAAGTTTTGGCAACAGCTTTTGTCAGAGCTTGTCGCGAAGGTTGACCTCAAGCTCTCATTCAAGGTCCTCTCGAATCTTGGCCACAAGGTCCTTACTAGGTCCAGCTTGTGACGAATAACTTGAGTCTCGTCCAAAATACCTCGCCGCACTAACTCCCCGTGTCTCTCCTCAAACACGACCAAGGTCATCTGTCTTCTCAATAGCCATTGACAAGATGTCCATCCGTCTAATTGGATTGAATGAACCTTGGCTACTCTGATCTTCCAGCTCATCCTGTAGCATACAGTTTATCGTAAATGTATCGAAACCACTCGCGATATGCAAAAAAATAGGTACTTATGGTATAACTACTTACAATCCTCGTAGCAACCTCAGCAACAGCCGGATTTATGTACTTCCCAGCCTTAATCCTCCCTGCTTTCCATTTTTTGTGACGTGGAGGAGGTGCCGGTGGCTGGATAACAACGCTAGGATCAGATTTCGCTGTTTCCTTCAATTTCTCTAACTCTTCTTGTATCATTTGCCGCTTAAGCTTCTGATATCCACCACGAGACATGTAATGTTGATATTTATTTTCTGATTGCCTCTGTGCATTTGCTGCACTTAATTTAGATGAATGAAAAACAACAAAAAATAAATCAACGATATCAAGTATATGAAAATTAAAAGCTCTATATCATGATGACAGAAATCCTACCAAAAAAACAGGATCTGCCCGTGATGCTGCAAACAACCTCCAGTCCTCTGGAGACAAATACGAATAATGTGTACATGGATCCTGACCCCTAAGGGCCCCTCGAATGTACCATGCTGTTAGCTTGTTCTTGAAACCTTTCCATCGTATACAAACCTCATCCATCCAGTACCTGTACATATCCCTGATGTCTGGGACATCGTATGTTTGCTGCAAGATAAAACATAAGATTATTATATTTGAAACAATAAGAATAAAGCTACAATTAACATATATGCATCAAAACTTATATACCAAAAGTTGCTGCCAAATCATGTCTTTCGTTTTTTGGGGAACCAATCTTCAATTATCGTAGGTAATGTGCACTTTACTTCGACCCAAAAACCCTATGTAGCTAATGAAGTGGTCTTCCTCAGGACTAACTGGATTCAGATTGTCATCGAAGTCTATATGCAGCCTCTCTTGTTGATGTTCATGACGTGCAACCAATACTCCCATCTTTGTACAGCCTCTAACCCTCCTTCTTGCAACAGGTTCATCTCTAGGCCTTTCATCATTGCTAGGGCTTTCGTCATCTCTACGCCTTTCGTCATCACTAGAGTTGTCCATATTCCTGTTAATACAAAAAGCATCGTCAGAAACGTAAATAAATTGCAATAAAAATGAAATAAACTAAGCGGGAGTAAAACAAAAAAAACACACAATTCTCGTTTATAAATTAAGGTCTTACTCTATATTGTTTCCCATAGTCCTTCACCACGGTCATTTCTTACAGCATATTCATCATCATCTACCAATTCTACTTCATTTGTTCGAGGTGGAGTTATTGTGAAAGGTGGTGTGTCATCAAGGTTGAAGGTCGGATCACCATACTTCTATTTTTTACTTTTAAGGACAATGGACATGTTTTTGCTCGCAGGATCGGTGACATAAAACACTTGTTTCGCCTGGCTTGCTACAATGAAGGGCTCGTCTCTATAGCCAACTCTTCGAAGATCGACTGAGACAAATCCAAATTGTTTATCTATTACCATTGCATTATTGCTAACCCACTTACATTTGTATAAAGCAACTTTGAACTTGTTGTATGTCATCTCCCATATTTCTTCTATAACTCCATAATAGGCCATAGACCCTAATATGGGGTTTTTGTCTCTCGAACTGGAAAAGTGCATAGCTTCAGCTTCTACCATGACCCCACTATTTTGCATGGTACTTCTGTCATCTTGCTCTTTCGTATAGAAAGAATAGCCATTTATATCATAACCGGTCCAAGTAATGACCTAAAACGAAGGCCCCAAGCTAGCCACTCGATTGTCTCAGACACACCGGTCTCATGCAAAACCTTTTCCTCGAACCACTGCATGAATGTCTTGTTTTGCTCAATAGCAATCTGCATGTCATTCTTCCTTGGATTCTTGTTCTTTAAAGTCTTTCTGTGTTCATCTATGTAAGGTTGAACTTCTTCAGGATATACAAGTGGGCTTGCAACACCTCTTCATGAGGAACATTCTTCACTTTCAGTCCTTGTGTTCCCTTGCTTCTCCCCTCTTCATGTCGAGATTGTTCCTTCTTCCCTGACATATAATCTTTGCAAAACTCCATAGCCTCCTAAACTACATATCTTTCTACTATTGAGGCTTCTGGTTGATAAGGATTTTTAGAATACCCTTTTAAGATCTTCATGTATTACTCGAAAGGGTACATCCACCTCAGGTAAACTGGACCGCAGAGACTTACCTCCCTTACCAAATGAACTACCAAATGCACCATTATATCAAAAAATGAAGGAGGAAAATGCATCTCTAGTTGTGACAAAATAATGTAACCCTCATTTTCCAGTTCATCCAACTTTTCAGTGTCAATGACTTTGTTACAGATAGCATTGAAGAAAATGCATAATCTTGTTACAGTGGTTCGTACTTCATCTTTCATTATGCCTCTAATAGCAACTGGTAATAGTTGTTGCATCAACACATGATAATCATGGGACTTCATTCCCACTAACTTCAAATCGTCCATTGAGACACACCTTCTCACATTCGAGGAATACCCTTGTGGCACCTTAATTTCATGCAAACACCCACACAAACTTCTTTTCTCTACTTTTGATAGTGTATGCATTGCTGGCTCCATGTATGCCCTCCTACCATCATCTCTTAGTTGTGGATGTAACCGTTCTCTTATTCCCATATCAACAAGGTCTAATCTCGCACTAATCTCATCCTTAGTCTTCCCTGGTATGTGCAAAAGCATACTGATAAGGCTATCACAAACGTTCTTCTCCACATATATCACATCAATATTGTGTCTCACGTCAAGCGAACGCCAATATAGAAGATCAAAGAAAATGGATCTCTTCTTCCATATGTTCTTCTCACCCACAATCCTCTGATTCTTACCAAAAGTGACATTGATACGTTTCACTCAACTGTAAACTTCCTCTTCGGTTAATGACTTTGGAGCCATTCCATACTCCGGTAAGCCGTTAAAACGCTTTCTTAGCCTACGATACGGGTGGAACCGATGAAGAAACCTCCTGTGGCCAATGTAGACAGTTTTTCTTCTATGCTTTAGTTGATCGAAGTGTGTGTCTACTTCATATATTGGGCATGCTTTATGACCCTTCACGTTGTATCCTGACAAGTTTCCGTACGCAGGAAAGTCATTTATCATTGTGAAAATCATTGCACGTAGTTTGAAAGACTCCTTCTTATAAGCATCAAACACATCTACGCCTTCCTCCCATAACTTCTTCAAGTTCTCAATCAAAGGCGCCAAATAGACATCAATATCGTTCCCTGGCTGTTTTGGTCCAGAAATCATCATAGATAGCATCATATACTTGCGTTTTATACATAGCCAGGGAGGCAAGTTGTATATTACAAGGAGAACCGACGACGCCCTATGTGTGCTAGTAAGAGTTCCATAGGGGCTAATGTCGTCTGTGCAAAGCCCAAGCCGAAGGTTTCTCGGTTCGCTGCCAAATTGAGGGAACATTTCATCTATTTTTTGCCATTGTGGAGAGTCAGCTGGGTGCCGAAGATATTTCCCATAAGATATTCTCTCATCAGAGTGCCATCTCAACTTCTTCGCTTTTGTTGCAGTCACAAACAAACGTTTAAAACGTGCTATTATTGGAAGATACCACATAACATTTAAAGGTTGCCTTTTACTTGTCACATCGCCACAACCACCATCTTTTTTCACTTTGTATCGTGCAGTTTTACACTTAGGACACTCACTAAGACCTCCATACTCATTTCTGTACAGTACGCAGTCATTAGGGCAAGCATGTATCTTTTTATACTCCATACCCATCGTAGACAGTATTTTTTTGGCCTCATACATACGATTTGGAAGTACATTATCCTCTAGAAACATATCACACAATAGTTCAAGCAGCAACGTGAAACTACTATCGGTCCACCTACAAGTTGCCTTTAAGTTAACCAAATGTAATGTTCCCGTCAGCCGCGTGTACTTACTCCCACGGTACAATGGTGTCTCTTCATCACTCCGCAGGCTGTCATACTCCTGCGAATGTGCAAAGGATTCTACCTCAATATCGTGAATCATTTTCTCCATTCTATCTTCATTTATGACATCCACATCTTCCTTCTTGTGCGACGGACAATCCGTTACTTCCTCACCATGCCATATCCACCTTATGTATTACATATTTATTCCATCACAAAGTAGGTAACCCTTTATGACATCAACATCCTATCGACTCTCATTTAAACAATTCACACAAGGACAAAAATACTTCCCATTTTTTGTAGGAGCATTCTTTTTAGCGAATTCAATAAATTCTTCCACCCCTTTCTCATATTCTTCACTAGTTCTGAAAGCATTCATCCAACTGTGATCCATTTTGTTACCACCTAAGTCATTCCCAATAAAACTCACACGTTTAGTACAATTGTCAACGATATAGGATGAGATTTCCTTTTTTAACTTTTTTCAACAAAAATTTCGACAGCATTTCTCCTTAAAAGTAAGACATCTCAAAATTTCAAGCAATTTTATCTTAGTTATTGACTCTGTATTCTTAGCTATTGATAATATAATTCTCATATGAATATAGAAAAGAATATAGAATTTCAAATAAATATTCTTTTTTTTTTCTATTCTAGGACATAAAGAACTTATAATATTTTGAAGAGAAGGATTAATAGAATATATTTCAATCTATTTATTAAGAATATTGTGTTTCTTAATAATCAATTATATATATATTTATTAATGATCAATGTCTTTATCTTATTAATCTCTTTATCTTAAAATAAGATTTTCACCACTACACTAATAATAATCATACTAATCTAATCTAAAGAAAATAAAACCGACCATATTTAAAGAAACAAAAATTATTATGTTTAATTGTTGTTTATTTCATCAAAATCAATCAATAGCTCCATTTATTTATAATAATATACATACATTTTTTCCCTCTCAATTTCCAAGCACCATACATATAAAACAAACATTTTCAAGCTCCATACATATCAAACAATATATTGTTGCAAGTTAAATCACTCCAATAACTAAAATCACTCCAAGTCAAACAATCTACTAGCTAACAACGATTCTATGCTTCTGGGCCAAAAATCACACAAAAATTCAATCACAAGGTAAAATCACTCCAATAACTAAAATTATATAAAATAATTTCATATTGCAAGTTTAAATTTAATTCAAGTAAATTCATATTTAAAAAAAACTAACCATAGGGGGGGAACTGCTTGCGTCACAATGGAAGGAAGGAGGTAGAGGCAAGGGCGTCACAATGGTATGTTTTGATTTCTTCAAAATCTTCTTCAGAATCCGCAGCAAGAAGAGTGAGGAAGTGAATCAGAGAGTGAGGACAGGGGACGCGTGAGACAAAGAAGGGAGGAGGAGGAAGATTAAATTAAAGATGAAGAAGAAGGGAGGAGAGGACGAGTGTTGTGAAGAAGACAAAGAAGGGAGGAGGAAGAGTTGAAGAAGACTCAAGAAGAAGGGAGGAGGATAATGGCCAGAATGCCGAAGAAGATGAGTTGAGTGTGAAGAAGACAATGAATGAATGAAGGAGGGAGATGGTCAAAAGGTAAAGGAGAGGGTGTGTATGTTTGAGAAGACGCATGTCAGACAAGTGTCTGACATGCGTCCAGGGACACCTTTAGGCGTCCCAAAATCCATTTGGGACGCTTAAACTCCCACTTTAGGTGTTTATTTGGGACGGCTAAAGTCCCAGGTTTAGATATCCCAAATGTATTTGAGACGCCTAAAGTCTCACTTTAGACGTCCCAAATTGATTTTGGGACGTCTAAACCCCATTTAAGGCGCTTAAAAAATTTTTGGAAAATTTAAATTCGCGCCATGAAGCACTTTAGGCGTCCTAAATTCAAATTTGGAAAATCTAAAGGTTTCCCTACATAAAGTTAATTACGAAAATGCCACCGCCTTCCTTTTTTACCACCCAATTTTAAAATTGGGACATCCATAGGGGTGGTTATATCATAATTCTGTAGTAGTGAAGGAAGCGGAGTCGTTAATAACGAATGTGATATTGTTAATAGTTCAGGAGGTGTTGTTTTCGGACATCCACGTTAGGACTATTCATGTAGTTCCTGTAAAGATGTTAATCAAGGATGTTGAGTCGTTAATGACAAATATGATGTTGTGAATAGTCTAGAAGGTCTTCTTGTGAAGATGTTAATGAAGGAAGCGGAGTTGTTAATGACGAATGTGGTGTTGTTAATAGTTCAGGAGGTGTTGTTTTCGAACATCCACGTTAGGACTTTCCATATAGTTCCTGCGAAAATGTTAATCAAGGATGTGGAGTCGTTAATGAAGAATGTAGTGTTGTTAATAGTCCAGAAGGTGTTGTTTTCGGACATCCAAATTACGACTTTCCATGTAGTTCTAGCGAAGATGTTAATTAAGGATGTGAAGTTGTTAATGACAAATGTGGTGTTCTTAATAGTCTAGGAGGTGTTGTTTTCGGACATCCACATTACGACTTTCTATGTAGTTCCAACGAAGATGTTAATCAAGGATGTGGAGTCGTCAATGACGAATATGGTGTTGTTAATAGTCCACAAGGTCTTCTTGTGAAGATGTTAACAACACGCAAAATATTAACAACACCACATTCGTCACTAACTACTCCACATCCTTGATTAACATCTTCGCAGGAATTACATGGAAAGTCGTAATGTGGATGTTCGAAAACAACACCCCTTGCACTATTAACAACACCATATTCTTCATCAACAACTCCGCTTCTTTCATTAATATCTTCACAAGAAAACCTTCTGGACTATTAACAACACCAGATTCGACATTAAGGACTCCACATCCTTGATTAACATCTTCGCAGGAACTACATGGAAAGTCCTAACGTGGATTTCCGAAAACAACACCTCCTGAACTATTAACAACACCACATTTGTCATTAACATTTTCACAAGAAGACCTTCTAGACTATTAACAACACCAGATTCGTCATTAACGACTCCACATCCTTGATTAACATCTTCACAGGAACTACATGGAAAGTTCTAATGTGAATGTCCGAAAACAACACCTCCTGGACTATTAACAACACCACATTCGTCATTAATGACTCCGCTTCCTTCATTAACATCTTCGCATGAACAACATGCCAACCTCCCTCGACAGATTGCAAGTCGCAGAACCATACCACACCGTTGACCTCCTATGTTCGTCCTTTCTCTATTGTGACAAGATATCATATCCTAGATTCCTCGTCTGCTTTGACGCAACACTGATATGGGAATTCTGAATTTCGCTGCACTGAATTGTCCTTTTCTATTTTCCAATGTAGTTTTTTGGAATTTTCTGAAATTTTTTTAAGTAGCATACAATATCATAAAATAATTCTTAATGCTTTTAATCCCTTAAAATATTTTTCTAGTTGCACCGAATATATTATTAAATTGATTATAATTTTACCCTTAATATACTTTTTCAACTCCAAAATTTATTTTGAAATATTTTTTTGATGTTTTTAACCTTTTAAAATATTTTTTTAGTTGTACCCTATTTTAAAAGACTGATTATAATTTTACCTTTAATATTTTATTTTTTGAGTAAACCAAATAAAGAAAACAAAGATTTCAGCATATCTGATATATCTGTCTGAGCATTCTATTCAGTCTGCAAAAAACAGTGACAAAATCTGTTGAGAATAATAATTGTACCCAGAAGGAAAAGGCATTCCACCAGCTACCACAACCAAACCTACACCAAAACCAATCCAGTCTCCAAGCAATGTCACAAAAACCTCACCATATATCATGTCCCCTACACCCATTTGCAGACACAAAACAAGCCCTATATAACCTATGAAACAACAGCAACATTAACCGTAGGATTATAGCCAACCACCACCAAAACCTTCAAAATATCAGAAAACACTGAAAAATATCATATTCACATGTCACTCTTTTACCGAAGATTTGGTGATACCGAAAATAAAATAAATATTTATTATATAAATCGATATAAAATCTGTCTCATATACTTACATTATATATCATAGATTACAAATTATAAATATTTATATGTAAGAAATAAGTTATACCAAACAAGCACTATATATATATATATATATCATATCAGGCACTGCTGTTATGAGAGACATTATTGTTGTTCTGGTTCTGGTGGTTTGAGGTTTCTTTGATGGCTGGATATTTGAGAGCATTGAGTTGAACTTTTCCGAGAGCAGCTTGTCCAAGATCAACACCACAGATGTCAGACAGCCTTACTAGATAAAGCAACACATCATAGAGTTCTTCACCAAGATGAACTTTTTCTTTTTCTTTCCAACCTGGTAGACCCTTTGGAACCTCGCCTTTCTACTGGAATATCTCAGAAAGTTCGCCGACTTCACCCACCTGTACAATCAAATCCGGAATCATTTCATAGGACCCAAAGCTTTGTTGAAAGAGAAAGAGAGAGTTAGAGAGAGAGAGAGAGAGGCCCACCTTTCAGAATTTTTATTGGGTCAAGAAAAGAAGAAAGCACAAGGCAAGAAGAACATAATAAATGATGGAGGAGAAAAAAGTGAAACAGGGGAGAAACAAGTTGGGGAACAGATGATTTGGGTGACTTGTGATAACAAACAAAAGGGAATCTGTTCGCAAAGTTGATTTTGACTATGGGTTTGGCAAGTTCCGATTTTCAGACCAAGGGGAATGAGAAAAAACCTTGGGAATTAAGAAAGCACTAAGCACTGTTCATCAAATTTCGAATATATATTAAAAACGAGCCAACTTGCGAGGAATGAATCATCACTATACAAGGCTGAAGATTCACGATGATTAGTACATATGCAAATCATCATATGTTATTATTATCTCAAGGATTATGCTTTCAATTCTAAACCAGAACAATGATTTGGGAATGAATTAAAACATGAATAAGAGATGATTGTATACTTGTAAGAATAGTGTCTTAAAGGTTATTATTCCTTTGTTTTGTGAATTTTCCTTACGGTAAAAGAATAGTGAGCCCCTTATTCTTAGAGAAATGCGGAAGATGAATTAATCATCCTGGCCATGATTTGCGAAATGTAAAACTTAATCTTAACATATATTGAAAAATTCCATGAATCTTGATTCCTTATCATATATTATTTTATCTTAATTTTTCAATCGATTTCAAATAATGTTTGCCACACGAGAAAAGTAGATATTAGTTCCTTTCTAGGTTTTACTCTTACTGCGGACCTAGGGAGGTACCTTGGGATTCCTATACATCATGAACGTGTTTCAAAGAGTACTTATCAGTTTATTTTGAATAGAATGGATGATAGATTGAAGGGATGGAAAGTGAACTGTCTGTCTATGGCTACAAGACACACTCTAGTCTCCTCTGTCATGTCTGCACTCCCAAACTATGCTATGCAATCGTCATGGCTTCCTAAAGCTACTTGTGATGAAATTGATAAAAAATGTCGCGGTTTCCTTTGGGGAAGTACATCGTCCAAGAAGAAACCTCATCTGGTTGCTTGGGAGAATGTGTGTACTAAGAAGGATGCGGGTGGGTTGGGGTTACGATATGCTCGTAAACAGAACGAGGCTTTTATGATGAAACTTGGATGGGGGTTGGTGAAACGAAGAGATGCATTATGGGTGAAGTTTATGAGGGAGAAGTATCATTGTGGTGATGATGTCATACCAAATGTTAAGTTAAGGAGAAATGGGTCACAGGCATCGAAAGGTATTAAAAATATATGGGAAAGAATGGAACGAGGTATTGGATGGAGAATTGGAAATGGCCAACATGTGAATTTTTGGCAAGATAAATGGCTCCAACATCATGAAAAGCTTCTTTCATACTGTATTCAGAGGCTTCCAGAAGGCATGAATGAAGATAAGGTTTGTGAGTATATTACTCCTTCTGGTGGATGGGATTGGGGGAAATTTGAGGCTTTCCTTCCTATACATGTTCTTCAAGCCATCAATCGGGTAACACCTGATGCTCGACAAGAGGCGATGGATATACCTACATGGTGGCCAAGCATCTAATGGGGAATTTACTATTAAATCAGCATACGATCTCATGTGTGTTGATCACGGATCTCATTGTAGAAATCTTTGGAGGAAAATATGGAAGATGAGAACGCCACAACGTTGCAAAACTTTTATATGGCTTGCAGCGAGAGGACGACTCATGACAAATTCTGTTCGTGCAGCTAAGGGTATGCAGAGGAGTGCAAGTTGTGACATTTGTAAAGGTAGCAGGGAGAATACCATGCATGTTCTTCGAGATTGTAGGGTGGCCTAGAATTGTTGGAGGCGGTTGGTGCCAGCACGGATTTGTAATAGATTCTTTGGGTCTAGTGATGTCAGGGCATGGATTGAGTGGAATTTATCCCTGAAAGATGAGAGCTTAGATGTGAGTTGGCCGACGTGCTTTGCGTTGCTATGCCGTCAGCTTTGGTTGAACCGGAACTCAGGGGTCTTCGAGGGGAAAACAGCAGGAACAATCCAAATCTTGGCTCAGGTTCATGCTCAAGCTCGATGGTCGAACTCTCAGTTATTTTTGTCAAACCTAGAGTTAAAGAAAGCCTCTAGGTGGAAGCCACCGTACAATAGTTGGATAAAGTTGAACGTTGATGGGGCATGCAGATACGATGGAAGTGTAGCAGGCTGTGGGGGAATAGCTAGAAATCATGAAGGATGTGTCCTTGGAGGTTTCTTGCTTAACTTGGGACGTGGAAATTGCCTATATGCAGAGATATGGGGTATTCTTATGGCTTTGAAACATGCGTGGGATTCAAGTTGGAAGAAAGTGGTAATAGAATCAGATTGTGGGGAAGCAGTAGATCTTATTGCATGCGGGTGGAATGACAATCATACATATGGGGATACACTTGTGGAGATTTCCCAATTCATGCAACGTAACTGGGAGGTTTCTATAGAATGGTGTAGTCGGGAGGTAAATCATGCAGCTGACCATCTTGCGAAGCATTCATTGGGCTTGCCTATGGGGGTTGTATCGTTCGTTGAGCCTCCTCAGTTCCTGGCTGAAGTTTGATGTAATGATATTGAGTTTTAAGTAGTTTTAGTTTTGGATTGTAAATAAAAAAAAAAGAATTTATTAAAAATGTAGGTTTGAATTTGAATTTACCAAAATGGATTCAAATGGGATTCGGATTTTGCCATTGACATTTTTTATAGCTTTCCTAGTTATTGCAAGTAATTAAAAAAATATAGAGTTAAGGTGTCATTTTAACAATCAAGTTTTTTTTTGAAGGGCCCCTGACAAAAATAAGTTTTAGGAGGGGCAAAAATAACAATTTAAAATGACGCAAATTTAACAAAATCGTTAAATTTGATCAAACGACATTAAATTATAAGGGAAGAAAATATCTAATGACGTTTGTAAAAATTTAACAGTTTTATTGAATTTACACCCTTTTAAATTATTTATTATTATTTTTATCCTTTTTAAAACTTATTTATACCAAACACTTTTAAAAAAAAACTTAATTATTAAAATTGAACAATGGGCCGAAAATATAACCTTCGTTTTTTAAGTTCTATTTCTCGGCCCATAGTTGCATTTCCTTAATAAACACAAAACAAGAATTAATATCCCCCATCAGAGATGGGCCTAAGTCCAGCCCCTTTGATGGTGATGAAAGCAAATAATTAGATACTTCATTTAATGTACCAAAAAGATACTTCATTTAAAACTAATGATTTTAGAAATTAAAAGACACTAATGATTTTATGAAGTTTGAATTCCTACCAAAAGAATTAGGGGCTCCCAATTAGTGCCCTACAATATGACTCGATTAGGATTATCCCCGCACATGCCTATGAAAACCATTGTTCTTAAATCCTAAACAGACCCGCCAGCAAGAAGGTCTGGTATTTTTATTTTTTTAAAAAAAATTAATTTTTCTTTAGAATTTCATATTAATAGCCCTAAAATCTGCAATTTCTCACCAATTTGACCTTAGATTAGCTTTAATTTAACTTCAATCTGATCCACTGACCCTTGACTTAATATCCCGATCAGTTCAATGGTCAGTCTGAGTTTTATTACCTTGATAAAAACTATGATTTAAATATTTTCCAATGTAATTTGGGCAACAAAAAAAAACTCCAATGGGAAATCATTCATGTACTATATAAAACACTAAAATGGTTAAACCAAAAACCATGCCTTGGAATTGACTAGACAGAGTAAAATATAGTGCATGTTTGGGAAAGCTTATATTTGGGAAATAAGCCCTTATTATGCAAGCCGAGAAAAAACTCCTCTCACATACTTATCTCGTATACCGTGAATCACGAATTATAAGCACTTATTACCCAAAAATAAGCTCTTCCAAACACACACATAGAAGGTCATGAGCTTAGAAACCAAATAAAGAAAACAAAGATTTCAGCATATCTCATATATCTGTCAGAGAGAATTCTATTCAGTCTGCAAAAAAATAGTGACAAAATCTGTTGAGAATAATAACTGTACCCAAAAGGAAAAGGCATTCCACCAGCCACCCCAACCTAACCTAAACCAAAACGAATCCAGTCTCCGTGCAATGTCACAAAAACCCTACCATATATCTTGTTCCCTACACCCATTTGCAGACACAACACAAGCCCTATATAACCTATGAAACAACAGCAACATTAGCCTTAGGATTATCCCCAACCACCCCCGAACCCTTCAATATCAAATAACACAGGAAAATATCATCTTCACATGTCACTCTTTTACTGAAAGACTTGGAGATGACTGATGATCACTCAGGAGTATTATTATATATATATCTATATTATATCAGGCACTGTTGTTATCAGAGACATTATTGGTGTTCTGGTTCTGGTTCTGGTTGTTTGAGGTTTCTTTGGAAGCTGGATATTTGAGAGCATTGAGTTGAACTTTTCTGAGAGCAGCTTGTCCAAGATCAACACCACAGATATCAGAGAGCCTCACAAGATAAAGCAACACATCAGAGAGTTCTTCACCAAGATGAACTTTTTCTTCTTCTTTCCAATCTGGTAGACCCTTTGGAACCTCGCCTTTCCACTGGAATATCTCAGAAAGTTCGCCCACTTCACCCACCTGTACAATCAAATCCACAATCTTTTCATAGTCCCCAAATCTCTGTTGAAAGAGAGTTAGAGAGAGGGAGGGAGGGAGAGGCCCACCTTTTAGAATTTTATTTGGGTCAAGAAAAGAAGAAAGCACGAGGCAAGAACAACATGTATAATAAATGATGGAGGAGAAAAAAGTTGGGGAACAGATGATTTGGGTGACTTGTGATAACAAACAAAAAGGAATCTGTGCGCAAAGTTGATTTTGACTATAGGTTTGGGAAGTTCCGATTTTCAGACCAAGGGGAATAAGAAAAAACCTTTTGGAATTAAGAAAGCACTAAGCACTGTTCATCAAATTTCAAATATATATATATATATTAAAAACGAGCCAACTTGCGAGGAAACGTCCACATGCCTATAAATAAAATAACCAATACAACGAGCCATACATAAGAAAGCTTCAAAATCACTTAGCATCTCTCTCAATCTCACTCATCAGATGAGAATCAGTAAGGTCAGGTCAATCACAGAACACCGGCCACCAGATGAACAAAGTGGAAAAACAAGAACAAAACAATACCCTCCCTTTGTTTCACCAGAAATCGGCCAGAAACACAAGAAACAAAGAATGGGTAACTCTTGGAAAGTAATCAGACAAAGAAATAAAGCGCATAAAACAAAGGTGCAACTAGGACCAGAAAGAAAGTTTCAATCTTTGTGTGGAGGTTTGAGAAAGAAGAAGACGAAGAAGAATACCAGAGCAAGAAGGAGATTCCTGGGGCTGTGAAAACGTTCCCAATCTCTCTCCTTCGCAAACACCGCCATTTTATGCTTCAGCAGATCAAGGGTTACAGATTCAGAGCCACCTTCGGGAACACCAGTCATGTTGAAGAAAAATTGAAAATTTTTTGCGAGAAAGAGAAAGAAAAGTTGAGACCCAGAAGCAAGAAAGCAAAACGAGAGAGAAACACAAAGAGAAGTACAAGAGCGTGAGCAATGGGGTGTATTGAAAGGTCGCTGCGTTAATATATAGACAAAATAAAAGGGCCGAATAGGAATGAGAGAGGAGGGAGGGAGGGAGGGAGGATAATGGCACGTTATGCACAGTCGTTTTTGGAAATTTGGTTGCATATAGAAATGGGAAGACGTGGGTGGGGCACACTCGTTGGATTGGAGGGAGGGGTGACTGGTTACCGGGAGTTGGAGGTTTTGGATGAGGGTAGGAAAAGGACGCGGAGGGGAGTCGTGGGTAGTACACGAGTCGGTTTGTGGAGACCTGCGCCTTGATACTTGTAATATTTTTTTTTTATATAATTAAAGTTTAGGTGAGTTGGGTCTCGAAGGCTCATTAGGGACAAGGCATAACTCTAGGCTCAAGAGAACTTATAGAGAGACTTATAGATTGTTTACTAATAAGGTCCTTACATTGGTAATACAATATTTAATATGATGAAATGTATACAAAATACTACAAGTGTGTCTGAATTATACATTTTTACATTTATATAGAAATAAAAATATTTTTTTATTTGATTAAGTATTTTTTGTTTGGAAGCCTACAATATAAAGGGTGGGCTTTTTAAGATTTGAAACTGTATTCTCTTTTTTATAGAATGAGACTGCTTCCCACCCCAATTTGTTGTTTAGTAGTAAAAATCTTTCCAAAATTCATTTATTGGCATTGGAGCATTATTATCAAACTCACGAGTTAATTCTTTGAATGTACCGTTTTTATTTTTCCAGCTTATAAAATCATCTTGAGTCGATGTTAAACTCGTACTTGTTGTAAACTCGATTAAACTTATAAGTTTACACACCAAGTTTGTCATTTTTACGTTTTTAGCTTATAAAATCATGTTAATTCACTTTTAAACTTGTTCTAACCTTTTTATTTGATCATACTTAGTAACTTTATATATGAATTTTATAAAAATTTCTTTGTTGGATATGATATGTTATAAATGTTAATGGATTTAATCTCAATTATTTGGATTTAAAATATATTTAAATCAAGTTATTGTCTTGTTTTGTATTTTAATTATTTAGTTATTCACTATTTTACATATTTATTGATAAAACTAAATTCTTATAAGTTTGCGATTGGAGTTCATAATATAAGCTTACGTCCTTATCATGAATTTACTTAAAATTGTGACTTTGACAACCTTATTGGAGTATACAGGGTATTAACAGTGAAAAATAGTGTTTTATTTATTGCAATGAATTTGTATACATATCATTTAACGCTCGGTAATTCCATTTGATGGCCTTTTAAAATATCCATTACTTTCATTCTGCAAATGTACAAGGAGTTTCCAATGAATCATGTTGATTCAAGTAATTTTTAAATATAAGCATTTATAGTAAATAATAATATCAGAACATAATAAGTAAGATTGTGAAATTGATCACGAGATTAAACCAACTCGTGGTAAACACATAAAATTGGATAATATATATAAACTTGAGTATAAACTTATAGAGTTGTAGTTAACATGAGTTTAAAAGTAAGTGTTGAAATATGTTTAATCTATCATTAGTAGACTAGGGCCTAATTCTAATGCGAATGGAGCTGTTATGTAAATATGAAAAAGTATGAATCCATACAAGGAATTTTATTTTTATGATTTGAAATTCAAATCATGTAACTCCTATACATGATATAATGTAAATATCAGTTTGTGAGAGTTAGTTAAATACTAATAAAAAAACTTCTGTGAAAATGTCTCTCTCTGGCTCTCTTCTCTCCAGTGGTGAATATGTCGTATAATCGTAATCAAAGTCCATATCGATGCTCAGATCTCATACGGGGGTACTCAGCAAGTCAATGAATTCTAGGTATGTCCAAAATCCTTTAGTAAGTTTCATGATTTTGTAAAGTATAAGCATAAAAGGGTAAATTCTGAGAGTCTACTTGTGAGTTGACAACAACTATAACAATGAGCCAAGGAAAAAAAAAGTATTTAAAATAGGGTTAATCTGCATCGAGCACCTTAAAGTATTTTTTATGAACATCCAAGGCTCTAAAATATTTTGTGGTACATCTAACATTTTGAAATATTTTTTCAAGTGCTCTTATTACCCTAAAGTTTTTTTTTTTTTTTTATATGCAGCCAGCACCATATATTATTTTTTGGTGCACCCAACCCCTGAAATATTTTTTTTTTTACATGCATCCAACATTGGCTTAGAACCCTTCTCTTCCTCTCCCCTCATATTCCTACTCTAACCTTAAGATCAACATTTGAATATTTCAAATTTAGTTTTATGCAAAATATTATTTTTAGTTTCTTTATTGTAGTATATTGAATTATTCATATTAACATTTAGCAATTTGTATTTAATTAATTATTTTTATTTTTTATAATTTAACATTTTAATAATGATTTTATAAAAAAAGGTCAAATTTACACCATTCAAATGTTGATCTAATGGTTAAAAAAAGAGAAGACAAGAGGTTTCAAACTAATTTAACACCTTAAATTTCCTAACTTGTACGTTAAGTGTAAAATTGCACAAAAAAGTGTTTTAGGGCGATAGACGCACTTGAAAAAATAATTCAGGATGCTTGATGCAACACAAAATACTTTAAAACACTGGATGCATTTGAAAAAATACTTTAGGGTGTTAGATGTATCTTAACATTTTAAAATATTATTTTGTAATCAAATTATGACAAACCAAAAATTTTTCTTGAACTGCTGAAACCAATTTTTTAATTGCTTGTTTTATCACTTATTTTTACTATCAACAATTTAATTTACTTTGAAATTTAAAATGTATTGGTTCTAATTTGACTAAAAAATAATTTAAATATGTAAATGAAATATATTAATTTAATAATTTAGAATACTGCATTTTTTAACTGAGGATTGTGCTTTAAATGATAATATTGTTTTGGAGGTTAAATATATTCCACCCAACACAAACCATTTTATTCCTTTGTTGTGTTTTTACCAGAAGTTTTGTTCCTTTGTTGTCATCTTGATTTGCATATGCAGATATTTTGTGAGGACAAAATTAAGAGATGACTAATACCCTATTTCAGAAATTTAATTGAAATTTTTATTTTAATGTGATAAATTTAAAAGATCAAGAACTTAATGTCATTATAGTCATTAATTATAACACAGTAACTTTGATCCCCGGATTCATTCACGAGTAGAGTTAGGTCGATTCACAAGTTAACCGAATATTTAGTCAAATGAATTGGTTATGTAAAAATACATATTTTTTAATAAAAAAATATTTTTTCAAAGGTAAAGTAGTTTTACCCATATTTTAAAGAAAAATACTTAGATCAAGTTCTTTATATCCATTTCATCAAGTTCTTCAATTCCATATAACCATGTGTCCTATTTTTAAATTATTATTATTTAATTATAAACTCATATAAAAAAAATACGACCCATGATCTTATGTGATTGGTGAACTTAATATAATGGATATAAGAAACTTGATGTAAGTATGATTCTATTTTAAATTCTGTTTTCATTTCCATCATGGACCATACGGTTAACAATATATCAAATTTGGCTTGAGGACTTGATTGATGTTGAGTTTCATCAAAAACACGTCTCAAATGAAGATATGAAGCTCATTATCCAAATATAAAATGGCAAACCTATTTTTATGATTTTTTTAATTCATGAAAAGGATAGGAGATTTTTTAATTAATATGAATAATAATCACAACTTCAGAAGTTTATGATGGCTTTTTTAATAATCGATCTACGTGGAAATCAACATTATATTATAATATATATATATATATATAAATATAATTTGTAAACAGCCCATAAAGAAGGAATCTCTTTTTAATTGTTTCCTTTGTAAATTTTTATGCATGAAAATGTAGAGAGGATATGGGAAATTTTGCACTAACATTTTGTCCCCTCAAACTCAATTCATGTGCAACTGGAAACCATGTCAGGTTGGAAAAATTGGACCGATAATATTGTTAGTCTTAAATCATTATTATAATTTAGGTTAAGGTGTAAAAATACATAAGATTTTTCTCAAAACACACTTAATTCTAAATATTTTTTTGAAGGATAAAAGTAATCATGAACTTTAAAAATTGAGATAAAAGTAATTATGGCCATTAAATCTAACCTTACATCGTTAGTTTTTGTGGTGGGATCCACACTATTATTCTGAAAATACCAAAATGGCCCCAAAAAAAAAAAAACCTCATCCCCTCCGATCTTTGATTCTCCGATAAGGGAGAAAAGGAAGATGAGAGAGCAGGCAGCATCCTCCATCAGAAAAGGGAGAGGGAGAGGAAGAGGAAGGTGGTGGATTGAGAATTAAAAAGTACTAAGAGAATGAAGACTATCCAAAACTGGTGGAAAGAGAATAACATGGCATTTCCAGGTTTAGAAGTAACGACAGCCAAAAGTAGTTATTTGACTTATTTCCAGGGTTCATTAGTACACTCACGATATCACAACTCTATTTACAGCCTACTCATTATTACCTCTGTGGCCTTTTGGGGGGAAAAAATCATGCCAAGTCAAATTAAATAAAAGAGGCGGCATTGGGTGTCCAGTATGCATAAATCGTAATTAATTGCTCAGCAAGGAAAAAGGATTTTCAAAAAAAAAAAAAAAACCTAAGGACTGGGTGTGGAGAGGAAACCAACCGTGAGAGGAATAGATTGTAGCAAAGTCAAAAACGAAGCCGGTAACACAGTCAAAGAAAGCTTTTAGTTTTACTACCTACCTCCTATCTCTTACCTCTCATATTAAATATAAGATAAAATTAATTTTTTTAAAGAGATTAAAGAAATTAAATAAGTTACTTAATCTATTAGTTAAATTAGTTAGTTTGAAGAAAAAAATAAAATAAAAATATTTTAAAATAATTTAATTAATTTCCTTAATTTCTCTAAAAGAATCAATTTTATCTTATAACTAAGACAGAAAAAAATAACAAAATTGAATAAATATGCAAGGTGCAACTGCAAGCTCCAGGAAGTTGGTGGAGGATTCTGGCTGCTCTCTCGTCCTCCTTTGTTCCCATCTAAGACCGAAGAATCAGAGGTTGGAAGAGGAGGAGCGTTTTTTTTTCTTTGAGTTGGGGCATTTTGGTATTTTCATAGCAACAATGTAGGCTCCACCACAAAAATTAATAGTGTTAGCTTAGATTTAATAGTGTTTAGTGGGACCTTAATGTGATTTTACCTATCTAAATTGTATTGCCAATTAAAAGTCATTTCTGAATTATATATTTAAAAGTTAGATACGAATATATTCTACATAGATGTGCTAGAATTTCACTCTTATTCCTCTCACTATATTTTTACAATCAATTCCGTATCATTGAGAGTGAGTTTCTTTTCTTAATCGTATTTTTCATCACATAAATTACTGAAATAGAAAAGTTTATATATATAGATTAATCACTAATGCGCACCGCATCAAAGAACGGATTCTAAACGTAATTATAATCTTCTTTATTAGCTTTATATATTGAATAAATTATATCAAAGAACAGATTTCAAACGTAATTATAATCTCCTTTATTAGCTTTATATATTGAATAAATTATACAAAATTGCGATTTCATTCTTAGGATACTGTTCAAATTAGAGAGTTAGTTCATGGCATATATATTTTATAACAATTAGTGGCATTATTTATGAGTCAGAGTCATTATTATGCTCGGAAGTATCCAAACTATTTAATTAATTAACATCAGAAGCAAGATCAGTTGATTAAAATAATATATTTTTTTTGTTCAAGTTGATTAAAATAATATTCAATAATAATAAAATTAATTAAGTGTGTGATGTCCTCAAGGAAGAGATCTAAATCAATCATCCAACTATATGAAGTGCTAAACTGCAACCTGTAATCATTTGATCAGTCTGCACTAATTTCTTTAGTTTAAAAATCATCATCAAGTGTATCGCCAACTAGCTCGACCCAATTATAGTTTCCCCAGAAAATCTGGACCCCTCTTATTGCGTTATTAAATTAATTAATCTCATTTTATAATTATTGTTTATGTACGTACGTTTGGAATAATTCAGGTGGTGGAGTTGCAGATAATATTATTTTTATAATCTACAACTATCTAGTATTTTTTTATTGATTAAGCTGAGTAAATTATTGAATCCTTTGAAAAAAGTAGCGTATTCTGTTACCCAAAAACAATTAATGAAGCTATTGCGTAAGACTTTTTAGCTAATAATTTATTTAGAGATTTAGTTATTGATAGAGTTTATAATAACATTGTGTTATTTGTGTAGCCAACCTGTGTTATCCGACTTAATGAGATAAGACTTATAATCTAAATTCAAGAATGGTTGATTTTTAAATAAAAGATACTCCCTCCGGTCCTAATTATAAGATAAAGTTGACTTTTTTGGAGAAATTAAGGAAGCCAATTAAATTACTTTAGAGTATTAATTTATATTTTTAGCATCCTTAGATTATATGTTAGTTTATTAGTCAAATTAATTAGTTTGGAGAAAAAAATAAAAATAAAAATACTCTAAAGTAATTTAATTGGCTTCCTTAATTTCTCTAAAAAAATCAACTTTATCTTATAATTAGGACTAGAGGGAGTAGCATTCTTGATGTGATTTTTTTTTTTCACTTACCAAAACAAAAAAAGTAGGAACTTGTAATCTTACTTAAAAGATTTATTGAACTGCTTTCACTCAACCATCAGCTAGTGGATAATATTGTTTTTTTGGTGGGAAGTGGACAGAGCATGATTAGTATATATGTGCATGCCATTATTATTAACTGGTTTATATATGAAAGGGTTGTATATACTCAATTGAAAGTTGACAAGCTAGATTCCAAAGTTACAAGATTCATACACACATAGGGCTCCTATCTAGGGGTTGAGACAAGCTTTAATTACAAGGACATTGAATGAGAGTTTGTTGAATAGTTTGATTTGTTATAAGCACTTACATAATTATATGTTATTAATTTTTGCGTTGAAATTTATCATTATATGCCAGTCACTTATGGGATAATTGATCTATAGGTTCTTATAATTTTAATCAACTTTTAATTAGGTTCCTATAGTTTTTTTTCTTTTTTTTATCAAATTCTTATACTTTCACCTGTTCTTAATCAAGTCCTTATAGTTTTTTTTCTTTTTTATCAAGTCCTTATTGTTTCACAGGATTTTTAATATGGTCCTTGAAGGTCGTTTTTTGGTTTTCAATTTATTAATTTAATTGAAAATTAAATAAATAAATAATATCAAAACATAATTTACAAATAATAAATTTAAATTAATAATGATATAATTCAAAAAAAGTAATTGATATAATTAATTAGTAATTATTAAGTAATTAATTACAATTCTATTTTATTTTTAGAATTTTTTTAATTATAATTCAAAATTTAATATTATTCATATATTTTTTTATTAAACATATATTAACATTATTTATTTTTTAATTATAATTTTTATTTTATTTTTATAATTATAAAATTTTAATTATAATGATAAATTGTTCTAAAAATAGAATAGAATTATTTAATTAATTAATAATCATAATTTATTATATTAATTATTTTTGAAACATAAAATAATTAATTTAAATTTATTATTCATAGTTATGTTTTAATATTATTCATTTATTTAAATTTCAATTAAATTAATAACTTGAAATTCAAAAAAACCTACAAGGACCTGATTAAATATTTGGTGAAACAATAAGGACTTGATAAAAAGGGGGAAAAAAGTATAAGAACCTGATTAAAAACAAATGAAAGTATAAGGACTTGATAAAAAAAACTATAGGGACCTAATTAAAAATTAGTTGAAACTATAAAGATCTGTAGATTAATTTTTCCTTTACTTATTAGGGAAAATTGTCAATAAATCCCTATTTGAAAATTTATTTATTAATTGGGACCTAGAATCTTGTACAAGTGAGGGGTCCTTAAGTGTAAATAAGTGTGACGGGAGAAAGACAAAATTACTCTTAAAAAAACAATATTTTTGTGCAATATATATTTGTTTTATATGCAATCTATCTTCATTTGTATGCAATTCATCTTTCTTATGTGCAATCCATATTCCCTTGTATTGGTCTGATATGCAAATTATATTATGTGCAAACAATCTTCCTTTAATGCAAACTGATGCGCTCCGCAAGTATACGGGTCGTGCCAAGTAATAAAGTGATAAGTAGAGTATCATCCCATGAGGAATCCATCAATTAATTTTTATGTATTAAAATCTCAATTTCTTTTAAGTCAAACGAATCTATCTATGAGAAAATTCAAAGAAAATTAATTAACGAAAACTATCAATATCAAACACAACCTAGAATTACTAATCCCTCACTAACGCCCTAAATCTTAAATCCATTTAATTTGTTAATCTCAAATGTTAATTTTGTTAATCTCGAGTATAAATAGTTATAAGTGCATGTCGGTTCACTCACAATCATCTCTTAAGTATAATTGTTATGTCTAACCAAATTACTCAAAAGGCAAGATAAACGGGGCTATGTCGGTTCAACAATTATATGGGGCTATTAGGTATATGTCTATTCTAATCGCAAATTAAATCGTAATTTAATCCCATATTACTTAATCTCAGAGCCTAAGTAAATTCCCCTCGTCAAGGTAAATCCTAATACTCAGATTCACATTTAATGGTGGCCAATCATCAAACGGACATAATAAAACAAAAGTAACATAAATCATAACTAATAAATCATGGAAATAAAATCTAGTTCACTAGTGAGTTCATAGTTTCCCAAGGTCTAAAAAAAAATTAACCACTCATGGTTAAAATAAAATCCATAATAAAATAAAGAAATTCAAATTCAAAAAATAAAAAAAAGGAAGAAAGCAAGTAAGATTGTCGAAGACTCCCTCAATTTCTCGCTGTTGTCACATATGGGAGGAAGTCAAGAGATTGCCTATTGCTGTTTATAATTCTCCGTTTTTTTCCTCTTGATCTCCGCTCGGCTCTCATGTGTTGCCACTTGCTAGTCAATCTCCTCTATACTCTTTAAATAGATGCTGGAAATCTTTGCTTCGGCCTACTTTATCTTCATTCTTGATCCAAATATGATATCTTTTGTTTTTTCTCATTAAAAATTATATTATCTTATTGTGCCAATCTCCACCATCATAACAAAATCGATTTTTTTCTTTTTCCTTGCATGGGACCCACATCTCTAATTTAGTAAAATAATATCCTTTTGTTTTCTGCCAACTCGTCCTTGTGGTATGTCATACCTTTTAATTTGGATATATAATATAATGCCAGCATGCTACTTTTTGCAATTTTTGTTCTGTTATTTTTATTTGATACTTTCTAATATCTTTCATCATATAATGTCTCCTGTAAGATTAAAATAGGATATGTGGGTAGATTTTGTATAAAATATCTTTTTATCCTGAACTCAATTAGAGGATAGAAAAGATATAAAAGATAATTAAATAGGTATAACATATTAATAAATTTAATCAATTATGTCTTAAAATCTATCCTATTTAGTTATAAATATATATTTATCACAAATGACCTTCCATTATGTGAAACAATATTCCTTTTATGTAATTCGTCTTTCTAAGTGCAAACTATCTTTACTTATTTGCAATTCATATTTCATGTGTAAAATTAGTTTTCGATGTGCAATTACATTTTGTGTAAATTGTTTTTCCTTATATGTAAATAATCTTCCCTATACACAATTCATCTTTCTATATGCAAACTATCTTCCCTTTGTATAATATATCTTTTTGCATGTGCAATCCATTTTCCCTTAAGTGCAGTTTATCTTCCTTAAAAAATCCAAAATTTTCAATTCTTTGACCCACAATTCATTTTGCCCCTCCCCTTCTTCAAGTTTGTGGTCCTTCTACTTTTATGACTAATGACGCACGTACAACCACCATCAACCACTCCACTCATCAACGTGTTGCCACCACTGGCCTCCCCAATCATCCGTGTCGCCGCCGCCGCCACTATCAATGACCGACCACCTCTTCTCCTCCCCCATCTCGAGATTAGGCTTTTTGCTGACACCTGCACCTCCACCTTCATATATATGGGTCCTCTTCAATCTTTTTGGTCTTCTCTCCACTCCTTATCATTGTCTTTAGGCGGAACCAAGACGATGTCTTTTCTTGATGGCGGCTTATTTTGTAGATCTTCTTCTAAAGAATAGGGTTTTTAACTCAATGGTAGCTTCTATTATCATGAGCTTTTGATAGATTAAAGACATGATTTTTTTTTTTAGTTTCATTGATTATATGTATTTGATATTATTGAGATTGATTATTTCTAGATTTAATTATACTATGGTTAAAGATGATGATTTGCTTCCAAGGTTATTCAAGCTAGATCTTATTGAGGGTTCTCTGATGAAATTAGTACTAGTGAAGGAGAATTGTGTCATGATGAACGTTTGCTTCATGGGGAGAGATTGCACAAAGGGAATGTTTTCCTTAAAGACAATTTTGTCTTTTTGCTATTACAATTATTCACATTCAAAGACCTTACATCTTTACATGATCTCAGGTCTCATTTTATAAATAAATTTTTAAATAGGTATTTATAAACAATTCTTCCTACTTATTATGGATTTGTTTTGAGATAATATTTTTTTCTTGGAACCTCATAATGATTTTGCATGATTAACAATCAATTAGTGGTTTCTAGGATTTGGAATTCAAATATGCAAGTATTGGAGATTCTGAGCATTGATCAATTGTCCACTGTTTAAATTTAAATAATGATTATTATGTAAATATTAAAAATATACTATACTATATCCTCTAATTCTATTTGTAAGTAATTTATAATTTGTTTCACCAGAATTAAAAAAAAACCTTAAACTTCATTAATTGTATAGAAATTGAACAACTTTCTAATTTTACTCCTATTTAATAATGTAACTTATAAATATGATTAAAAAAATTCTCCATATCTTATAAATAGGGCCATATAAATATTAGGCCATAGCCCTTATAGTAGCTGTTACAAACGGTTATATAAATAATTTAACTAATTGATTAGTCCTAAACTGTATTAGATATGAATTTAAATGGGAATGAGTTTGCCCAAAAAAAGTCAAGAAGACAACTTTTACTTGATTTTCTAACTCTAAGATGTAGCTCCATGTGACCATCTGTTAGGGTAGCTAGTTTCACATGCATCACAAATGCCAAAAGACAAAGGGTTAGAACTTATAGGATGTCAATTTTCAAAGGAAAACATTTTTTTTTAAAAAAAAAACTAATTAATGCGGCTCCGGATTCAAGAAATTAAAGAAATAGGGAATAAATTATCATATTAGTTTTAAATTTTTAATTACTAAATTATATAAAACTCTTGAAATTTTATGTCATATATGGATAATGTAACACCACAAATTTTATTCACCAAGATGTATTGTAATTATTTACGATATTCAATAAAATGGTGAAAATTCATGGTCATAGGAATTAAATATTGAAAATTGAAATGTAAACAGTGCTTTCAGTGAAATCACCTGCGAGACAGTGAATTTGTCATGTTGTTTTGAATGACCAAATGATAACAACAATTTATGAAATTTTTTAAAATGAAAGTAGACATCCTAGGCTTTAATTTGATATGTCATATGAATCAATTAGAGCTATATACAAAGTGTTATGAATTTTTGAATTTAGCCTAGAAAAATTGTCCATTTTTTGGAACAATATTTAAAGAATTTAATTATGGGAATTTTCAACTTCCAATTGGCTAACAAATATATTTTTCCTTGAAACTACACTCAATGAGGGTTTCATAGCCTTTGGAATCACTCCAATACGACGTCTACAAATTTAGTTATGATTTTTCAAAAATTGAGTAGAAAATCTGCCATATTTACCAATAAATATGAAAATGGAAAACATTTTGTTAGTAAATTAATATCAGCCCATTTTGGCTCTAATTTAGACCCTTAGACGTGTAAAGGATTAACTAGAGAGGGAAGGAATTGGTTATATGTAATGGGCTTATGACATGTAGGGGTGGAAACAGGTCAGGCCAGGCCAGGCCAAACTTTGCCCTTAACAAGCCAGGCCTGTATTGCAACAAGTAGGTCTGAGCCTGACCTGTGGCCTGTCACAGGCCTTTTTTTCAGCCTGAGCCTGGCCTGAAGCCTGTTTAAGAAGCCTTTATTTTTAAAAACTCTAAATAGGCTAACAGGACTGATGGAAAACATGCCAAAAGGTTTATGATGGAAAATAGGCAAAAAAGAGGCCACATTTAAACAGGCCATAATTACATAAACTAAAATTACAATAACTTTGATACAAATTATCCAAAATACATATAATCTAATTAATCAATAGGATAACACCAAATAAAATAATAAAAGAATTTTGATTACAATTACAATTTAAACCAAATCAGTATAGCCACCAATCTCAATGCATCAAATCTTTAATGTAATTTCTTCTTCTAGTTCGAAGACTTGGAAAAGCAGAAATCAAATACATATTATTAGATCATAACACAATTTAACAAGTCATAACAGTAAAAACTCACCACCCATATAAAACAACAATTACAACTAACAAATGGGGAGTTCACCAATATCATATGCCCACCATGTTAATGTATAGCTCTCACAGTATCCCTTCAACATCCACAGTGAATGAATGCATTATGTGTCGATAATTATATTCATTGCAATTAAACATCATCTTTTCAAGACAATCAGATTTTTAGGACAGGGTTTGCTATCAATGCTTCTTAGAGATTTAAGGTCCTAAATTTAAGTGAAGTTTCTTACATTTTGTGATGCCACTGGCAAACACGGATAAAATTGATTGGATAAGACAAGTAAGCAAGATTTCAAAATACTGAAGACATTTGACAATAAAATATAGCAAGAAGACAAATGGCACAACTTCAGGTTTAGAAAGGAAAACAGGGGGCATGTAACCCCCTCACCGTAATTACATCCGGATTATGAAATTTAAATGAAATAGAGACCAATAAATGAAATTAACAATTTATAATCCCTCATCACAAGATGGGGTATTTCCAGAAATCAGTTCAAAACATAGTTGCTCATGGTCTCACATTCCATGCAGATATAATTACTTGAGAAATCAAATTGCATAATAAATATCAGAGTGCGGAAACTAAAATTCCGGTAAACCTTGGGCTACTTACATACATATAATGGGTTTAGAGTTCCCAAAATGGGGATTACATATCAAAAATCATCATTTACATGACATATACAAATGGTAATCCCAAATCCCAACTAGATAACCAACATCCAAAATACAAAATGTCCCTAAAGCCCTAACCACTCCTGGTTGGACGCTTCCCTTTCGAGCCACTTGCCTTGTCTGAAAAAGTTAGTCATTTGGAAAGAGTGAGATTCTAAAGAATCCCAGTAGTAACAAATCACTCATACAATATATAAACACAAGGCATGTAATGTATCGTGTTCACCAGTATCATCAGCAACACTATGATCTATGGCTCGCGCCACAGACTACAGCACTCACGGCTATATCACAATGCACTATGCCCGCTTTCGCGGTAATCACAATGACAGCTTTCGCTGCAAACACTATGCCTGCTCTCGCGGTAATCACTATGCCAGCTTTCGCTGTAATCATAAGGCACAAGATATCTCAAAGCACAACGTATCACAAGGCACAAAGCTCCACAATGCATAAAGCAGCAACAGCAACATACAATGCATGATAGGCAAACATACAATACATTTACACATAGTATAAGAGAGGAGTCACTACCTATATCTTTCCTGACAATCTTTGGCACAGTGGGCTCACGTGTATGACAGATGTCAAATCCTATAACCAAAGTAGGGACAACCGATCAATCTCTTTTCCAATTACATATTTCTATAATACTCTAAGTTTGTTATCATTTAGGACTCTTTAGGTGACTATTAGAGGCCTAAACATATGCCTAAAGGGTTGAAAGAAGCTACCCTGAAGACCCCTTTTCGGAAGGCAAAACACAGATTTTAGACTGGATCACTTGAGTGAAGATAACCTTACTTGAGTGATGAACGACTCGTGCTCGAGTGAGAACGATTCTCACTAGCGAGTGTTTGACAGTGAGCAACTACAACGACCAGAAAGTGCTCACATCACTCGAGCATGAAACTTTACACTCGGGTGATGACTCCAGATATGCTCGAGTCCTCGAAAGTGCAACACAACGAGTGATAACCCGAGAGCACATGCAACCATCAGATGGACAAGCTCACTCGAGCATACCCTCCAGTGCTCGGGTGAGACAGCCATGCTTACGAGTGTCAGAGAACACTCTTGAATAATGGCCAGCGAGTGACAACCCGAGAGCAACCCTAACTCTGGATTCGTATCATCACTCGAGCAAGCCCTTGCTCACTCGAGTGATCATCAACCTCACTCGCGGATACAGAAGTGAACTCGAGCCTCATTCATAGAACCCAAGCAAAACTCGAAGCAGAAAGGGGAAAATACACACAGTACTCGAGCATGATCTCTCGAGTGTTGTGCATCAGAGACCAAAACCGCAGAAAGCAACAGAAAATACCAGATGGTCAAATTCATACCCAGTGATTCCCAAACTCTACCAAAAGCTCATACACACTTAGCACTGACTAGGGAACACATTGGTAACCTCTCAAACACCCCCAAAACCTTTTTTACCACAATCATGCACTTAGGTCTCTATGACACAACCAATGTCCAAATTTCATTCAATTCATTTCCCACATTTCAAACTTAATCCATTATTCAAATATCTTCACAATGAACCAATCCCAACATTAATCACAATAAAATCCATACTTTCAACATTTACACAAACTCAAGGCTAAATTTCCAGATTTTCCCAA
Organism: Inga oerstediana; assembly: GCA_963210345.1. Lineage (NCBI taxonomy): Eukaryota > Viridiplantae > Streptophyta > Magnoliopsida > Fabales > Fabaceae > Inga > Inga oerstediana. Next base: position 13,771,196 of record OY723404.1, on the reverse strand, counting down.
ACTTATCTAAAAATCACAAACAATATATCAAAATGCACTGAATACCTACCTCTTCACTTTACCAAACCTAGAATCTTGATTCTCCCACTTTCAATTTCGAATCAACACTCAAATCACCACCTTTCAAGATTCTGAAATCACCACAATGAAGCTCTCAATGAGATGCACCACATTAGAGAAGAGGTTTAGGGCATTAAAGATCAATCAAATCATCAAAATCTCACCTTTTTCTTCTTCTTTTTCCCTTGATCGCCGGAAACTATGGAGGCTAGAGAGAGATGAGAGATGGAATGATGATGATAATGTGCACTTCCCTCTCCCACACATACACACCTAGCCGAATAGGAGAGAGAAGAGAGAGAAAAAGTGATATTTTGTCTCTTATGCCTTATCTAATGGCCCACACTATGCCACGTGTCAATATCTTAATCACTTCTACCATGAGCTCACACAATGAAAAACGTAGGATTCCGACCCATAGCCAAAAGATCTCAACCCTTGATCTCTAAGCACCAATGAATATTCATAACAAATTCATATCATATTTCACCAAAAGTGTTTAATTACACTAATTACAATGAATCTCAAAGTCATTAGCCCTAATCACAAATCGGGATATTACAGGGCATGTATAGAGTATAAAGCAAACAATAGCTTACATAGCAAAACAAGATCCAAAGTTTCATGCGTCTCATCAAAGTCAGCAACCCTACACAGCAAACTCAAGCATCTAAGGGGCCACTCGTGATCAACAAAATAAAAATTCATAATTTTCTCTAAAAATTTAGCTCCAAAAATTGAAAAATATTAATCAGAAGGTCAAAAGTTTTAGCAAGCAAAATGCACTGATTAATTGGAAAGCCTGATTAAACTGACCTATAAATATGGCTCTAGAAACAAACAAGGAAATAACATTATTAATCAAACATGGGCTGGGAGAACAAAAAACATTAATCAAGATTATCCATATTCCATATAAAAGTTACAATCATAGTGCAGGAAGAAAGTATAATATATTTTGCTATCAAAAAAAGAAAGAAAGAAAGTATGATATATTTTTTGAATATTTCTACTTTAACATACCATATGTTTCCAGAAGTTTGACATCTCAAAGTAATACCATATACAGAGTACCAAAACTAAATTCAAGTTTTAGAAAGATACCTCTATGGCCCTACGCCCCTCATAATGTCCTCCCCATTTACTGTTGATTAATGTTGTTTCTAAAGCATGAATTGGGCAGCAAATTGAAAATATCAAACCAAAACAAGAGAAGAGAAATACCATGAGATTCAGCAGAAAATAACAACAAATTGAAACCTGAAAGATGAAGAGCAATAACAACAAATTGGGCAGCAAAAATTGAAAACACAAATAGACATAGGACGAGATCTGGAGATAGAAGAAAGTAGAGAGGAAATAAACAATCAAAAGAGAAGAGTAGACTCACTAATTTTTCAGATCTGCCTTACTAATTTTTTAGATCTGTGGCTGTTCCCCACCGGCCACCGAGGAAGAAAGAGCGAGATCAGAGTGAGAGTAAGGTCTAGATTGTCGATTGAGACTAGGAGAGTGAGATCGGGATGGGAGTGAGAGTGGGAATGGCCAGCCGACTAGGAGTGAGAGTAAGACGAGAGTATGAGATTGAGATTTGAGAGTTATGTCGAGATTTAAGACTATTGGACACGATTGAGATTGGGCTGTTGGGACATTGGGAGGGGCGGACCAATTTTTTTTAATGTATATTAATAGGCCTAGGCCTAGTTTATTTAGTAAAATAGGCTTTAAGATAGGCTTGGGCTTGGCCTTTTATTCTAATAGGCCAGGCCTGTTCAGGTTTGAAACAGGCCAGACCGTAAGCCCTTAACAGGTCGCCTGACCTGTTTCTACCCCTAATGACATGGTTACTTAGAGATAAAATTTATGACATAAAAAGTCAACTTTTTGTGTTTAAATTATTAGTTAATTAAAAAGGGAAAAATAGGATATTATTAAAACATATCCCTTCATCCTCTTCCCTTCATTTCTGTTATCATAAGCTTAAAATAGAGAGAGAGAGAGAGAGAGAGAGAGAGAGAGAGAGAGAGAGAGAGAGAGTGTGTGTGTGTGTGTGTTTTGAATTTTCTAGAGAGAAGTAGGAGCAATTTGGCCAAGTAAGCTTGATTTCTTCAGTGAATTAGCCCATAACTTATATAATTCTTCCTCTAAACTATTCCTTTACATGAATCAAGGTGTTTTGAAGCAAAATTTCAGTGTTATGGGAGGCTAGGGTTCGACTAAGAAGGGAACAACAAGAAGAAAGCAAAAGTGACTTCCTAAACTTGAAATTATTGTTGTTGTGACTGCTGTGGTTAGTTTAATTGGTGAATTTCTGATTGATTTGCTATGATTGTAAAATTTGGGAAATGTTGAACCCTAGGCATTATGCTACAAAAATTGGGTCAAAATGGTAGCTATAACGTAATTAAATAGTTAATAAAGTGATTAGGACTAGAAAGAAGTAAGTCTGTGGAGTCAGAATTGGAATGCCCTAAATTCCCCCAGAGAATTGTGAGTTTCGGCTAGGTCCAATTCAGGGGGGATTAGGGCTGAATTTTTGATAATATGATGATTACATTGTATTCAAGAGGGAAAATTAGATGGGGTTATAGTTGATCACTTTTCCAGAAAAGCCCTAGAAAGCATAATGACCGAAACGCCCCTGAAACCTTAAATTAGGGACTGCTAAGGGCGTTTTTGTCTTTTGGCAGTGAAGTTGGTAATTCCAAGGCCTGAAATGATTCCTTGGGAAAAAATATATTAGAATAGCTTAAGTCAAAATTTTAGGAAAAGTACGGTCGGATCGGGTATGACGAAGCCAGGCCCGGCCAGGTCCCCGTAGGCATTTTGGTAATTTTTCAATATAGACTCATATAACCACTAAAAATACTATGAAAATGTCTAAAGTGGTACATGAATGAGTTTTAATTTAATTCTTGTATATTTGTAATTTTAGGACCGAGTTGAGAGCCCAGTCGTTGACACATATTATAAGGCACGCTATTCGAGGTGGGAAAGGGTTAAGGTAGGGGACTTACCTTATTTGCATGTAAGGGTGGAAATAGGCTAAGCTAGGCTAGGCTTTGCCTAAATAGGCCTGGGCCTGCAATAAAGATTCAAAGCTTAAGCTTGGGCCTGAGCCTGTATGTAAGCTTTTTTTAGGCCTGAGCCTGGGCCTTCAGAAGGCCTGACAAGGCCTGAAACCTTTCTAAAGGCCTACTTAAAATGTAGGACTTTAAATAGCCTTTAAAGCCTATGCTGCCAAATTCATATATAACCCTTCATGCTTATATATAATCATACATTACGTCTTAAAAGCCTAACATCTATTCTTGTCGTAATATTAAGGCTTAGTAAGGAAAAGAAAATAATGTCTAGTGATAACATTTGTGCAATCAAATAGGAATAAGAAAAACTAATCGTCTGTTGACAAATGAGATATATTTTTTAAAATCAACTAAGTATAACAAATAACATGTAAAACTAGATTTTTATCTCTTTTACTCTTCCCACTTAAATTGAAACAAACTCAAACTCCTCTTATTAAGACTATAATATTTCATTTGACACTAAAATAAACTCATAACAATTTTTATACTTTAGTGGAGGGCACAAATTAGGGGAGAGAAAGTGAGTTAGTGTTGCCATCTCGAGTGATCGAAGAGAAAAGAGGTGGGGGTAAATGATTTATGCGAAAATAAGGGTTGAGTATAATAACGACGAAATATGAAACTTAGAATTAAAATTAAGTTGGTAAATTTATAAATAATTTATAAAATTATTTAGATGATATTATATATACTTATATAATAGTATAATTTTTTTGAAAGTTAAATAGACTAGGTCTGTAGGTTAAGCCTTATAAAAATAGACCTCGCCTATTTATCTAAATAGGCATAACAATATCAAAACGTCATTAGCCAAAAAAAAAATCTAAATCAAATTCATGGTTTTAGTATAACAATTTTAAAAGCATCAGACTTCAGTTGATATTACAATTAAAAAAAATCAAATGCACAGGCGATGAGTTAAAAAAAAGTTTACATGAATCAATAACTAAAGATTGAAAATTGGAAGAGAAAGCTTCTGTTTTCTCCCTTTTCATCTAGGAAAACAAATGAAAAGTGTTAATGAGGACAATTAGTTTACAATCGCGTCTTCTTTCTCCTTTCTTTTCAATTATAGAGGGTTTTTTGGTCATTTATGTGATTCTAAACTTTCTAATTAAGCCTCTTGGCTTAATTAGGGTTTATTAAAAGTATAAGCCTAAATTTGGATTATAGCATTTTGTAACATCCCAAATTTTATATTCACCTAAAATATAATGTAATTAATTGAGAAATTCAATGAAATGGTGAATATTTAAGGCCAAAAGAATTAAATATTGAAAATTGAAAGTTAAATAGTGTTTTCAGTGAAATCGTCTACAAGGCAGTGAGTTTGTCATGTGGCTTTGGAAGATCAAATGATGAGCAAAAATTATGAAATTTTACAGGGTGAAAGTAGACATTCTAAGCTTTAATTTGATAAGTTATACGAATCAATTGAAGTTATATACAAAAAGATATGAATTTTTGAAGCTAGCCCAAAAAATCTGGAATGTTTTTGGAGCAGCAGTCAAAGATTGAAAATCTAGGAATGATATGATCCCAGATAGTAAAATTTCATATTTTTCCTTGAAACTAGACTCAATAAGGGTTCCATGGGCTTTGGAATCACTTCAAAACGATGTCTACAAAATTAGTTATGATTTTTTAAAGTTAAGGCAGAAAATCTGCCAGAATTGGCATTATTCCAAAAATTGAAAATAAAAGGTGTTAGAAATTGATTAATGGAATTAAAATGCCAAGTGTCATGATCATATGAGGAGGGGATTAAATTATAATGGATTTGTATGAGCACATGTCAAATTGCATTTAAAAAATGCTACATGGACAAATAATGACGAAATGGTATGCTACCTTGAGTGCAAGAATTGGTCTAGTTGGAAGAGAAATGGTTTAGTTGGAGCATGAGAAGGGGAGCATGATTTTTTTTAAAGCTAACCAAGGGAGAAGGCTAGTTCAATGTTAAGGAGAGTCAAAGGGAGCAATTATGGATGGAAGTATGGTGAAATGCATGATGAGAATAGCTTGAGTGAAGGAAGGAAAGAACTTGAGTGCTTGGAGGAGTGCAAACTTGGACTTAGTAGGAAGAAAACTTACTTGTCTTGTAAGAGGAGAGGGGGGACGGTTTTCTTGCCTAATCAAGGGAGGAAAATGTTGTCCAAATGTCAAAGGGAACTAAAGGCGTAATCATGAGTAAATAAGAAGGAGGCATGGGTGGATGTAAGGTTGTGACAAGTATCACATTATGGCTCCTTGATGAGATCAATGGTGTAGAATTAAGGGAGGAAGTTTATGAAGCATTTATCTTCTCTTCCCTTCATACACTTCACGCATAACACAAGAGAAGGAGAGAGAGTAAGTGTCTTGGAGAAACTTTGAAAACATGGAGAGAAGGAGGAAGAGAAAGATCAAGGTAGGTTTGTGATTTCTTAATATTTCCTTCTAAACTAGTATAAGCTTCTTCTCTAACCTCTATTCTCCTATGAAATCCATGGTTTAGCAAGCTCATCTTGAGCCCAAGGAGAGAGGGAGGAGGGCATTTAGAGAGTAAGAGGAAAGGAACTCAAGAGGTAACTTCACCAATCCTAAAACTATGATAGTATGTGATTGTTGTTGATGATTGTGGTTGGAGTTGGTTATTTTGTTGAGTTGAAAAATGGGAAAAGCTATAATCCTAAGATGTTATGCTGCCCAAATTTCTTTGAATCATGATTAAAAAGTGTTTAAATGAGTTAATCAAGGATTAGAAGTGGAAAAGTATAAGTTTTGGAAGCTAAAACACAAAACAACTACATTTTTCCATTTTTCTTGAAATATTTTGGCCAGCACTGTTTCAAGGGGTAGGATTTGGATTTTCATGAAATAAATGGTTCCATTGGATTCAGTGGGCAAAAATAGGTGGGGTTATAGTTGGTCACTTTTTTTATAGAGGCTGAAAAAGCATAATTATGAAAACGCCACTGAAATCTCTAAATAGGGGCTGTCAAGGGTATTTTCATAATTTGATAGTGAATTTTGTGATTTTGAGTCCGGAAATGAATTCCTTGAGCGAAAATAAGTTAGAATAGCCTTGATCAAAATTTTAGGAAAACGTGCCATCGGGCCAGGTACGGTCGGGCCAGGCCGGGGTCCTGGGCGCATTTTGGTAAATTTTCACCATAAACTAATATAACCACTACAAGAAACACTATGAAAGAGTCTACAATAATACTTGGATAGGTTATGACCTATTTCTGGTACATTTAATATTTTAGGACTGATTCGAAAGCTGGAACGACACGCGTTACGAGACATACTGGAAAAAGGGATTATAAAACGTTGAGGTAGGGACATTATTCTTCATACATTATGTCATAGTTATATGATTGTGTGGATGCCATTGTTTGTAAATGCACTTTATTAATTAACATGAATTGCCTAGAGGGAGGCTATTAGTGCCAGTGTGCACTTACACTGGGAGTTGGCGGTAGTCCAACCGGTGTAGATTGTGGGGTTGGGCCTTACTCATGTATACATGACGATAATGTGTTTAGATTGTTCATTAATTTGTGCATACCTTGGTACATGTCATATTTACTTTTCACATTCTCTATGAACGATATCATGTCTCTACGGGGATTCTTCGGAATCTCACCCTATTTTTAAACAAATACCTCAGCAGGTACCAGTAGGACAAAGGGAAAAGACTTAGATGCCGGAAAGTGAATGGCACATGTCTCAAGGCGAGGATAAGATCGTGGTCATAATTAGTCTATTTTGTGATATTTTGGTGAAATTTGTAAATATTAAAACTTCCGCTGTATTTTCTGTTTCTATCGACGAACGATATTGGAATTGTAAACGAATATTTTTATCAGTATAATTGTACTTTTCTGTATACCCATTGAATTATGTCTTTATTACTCTTTGAATATCGAAATAGAAATGGATATTCACACATTTCAGTCGGATTTAAGTAAGTTTTTCCTTATTTTTATTCATTACTTATGTAAATATAACTTAAAGTTTAAAGTAGCTACATGTATATAATTCAAAGTTTTTGGCGTTTATATATTTAAATAAAAATGAAGTTTAGGGGTCGACATATAATATAATTGATAGTTGGAGTTATCCACACACACGTTTTAAACTTTAGAATTTTTTTTTATTAAACTAGACACTTCTCCCGTGTGATGCTCAGATTGGTGTGTATTGTAGGATATGAATTTAAAATCAAAAATATTTTTTAGTGGGTGTTTCTTTTCCCATGTATGTTGTTGTATGTTTTAATTTTGTTAAAACCCTTGTTCATGTAAACTTATGCATCAGACGTTTCCTATATTGCGAAGAATATGGCTTTTCAACTCCAAAATCATTAATAAAATTAACATGGTTTACCTCTACTTCAATATTGCGAAGAATATGGCATTTCAATATAATTAAATAGGTAACATTTAAGTGGCTTTTCAACTTCTTACTTGGGAATCACATTTGCTATTGCATTCATAATTAACATTTAAGTGACTTTTGTCCTAAACAATTTTTAAAACACCAAAATGTGGGCATTAACAAATGTCACATAAGTGTGATTTCTTAAATCGACCTCCCCTATGCTATTAGAGATCTCGTCCTGGTTTCCAAAATATTTGGGACAAAGTACTTTTCGTTCAAATTCGGCAACACCTTATTTACAATAGTCATCATGAGGTTCCAACTCTTACTATCACGATCACTTCAACTACTAGCAGCAGTTGTCACCACAGCAACCACATTCACGAACTAACATATCATTATCAATCTTACCATTTGTGATGAAAAAAACTTGAGACCTCAAAATTTTTAAAAAAATGATGTAATTGTAATGAAATGTCAAGTCATACATGAGATTTATATATACCGTCCTGGTCTTATTTATAATTCTATTTTAATAAAAAATTTTGATTTTTATTATAAATCCAATTTCAGAATAATAAATTGTGTTTGTTATGTTTTTTTGCCCCTATTAATTATAATAAAAAAAAAAGAATTAATTCATATTGACTTTTGGAATCAATCATAGATAAGGGTAAAATTGAAAATTTAGCCCATAATTAATGAGTTAACTAACTCTCCTTGATATGTGAGAGTTAGATAATTTGGATTTATAAATAGGACAAGAGTGATAGAAGTAGTGTATACATTCTTCTCATCCACTTTACCAAGTTAATTATAAATTTTTCATCTTCCTTTCTTCCTTAATGATACATATCCCAACATGTCCTTTTGTCACACCATTATCTTATTTTCACCTTTATTTCAGAGTAATAGCGGGAAATGATATGCAGTTCGGTGGGCAATACAGGAATAGCATAAATATACTGATAATATGTGCATGATTAAAAAAAATTCCCCATAGGGGTTCATACATGATAATTACCATCACTATAGCCGAATAGGGCTATTAGGGTGTCCAAACCCATTCCAGTGAAACGGAGACGCTTTCTCGTATTTGTTCCATCACTGTATTCCCTCATATGGTTCTCTTTTTTATTCTCAGCATAGCTTCTGTCTTTACCTATCTAAATTGTTGGTAGGGGAGGGTGAGATTCGAGATAATCTCAGTAAGAAAATAATATCAATATGCATGCAAGATAAGTGCTTAATGTATGACATGCTTGCATTACATAACTCATGCTCACAAAATGACATATCTGCGTGCTCAATGTTTTAACCAACATACTTATGGCCATATCATAAACAAAAACAGAGCTTCAATCATTCATATATGTTTCACATAATCAAATAAAGCAATAATATGCATCAATACACCAACACAAATATCAAATACACACAGGAGAGGTAAGTTCCCTACCTTAATCCTTTTTAATACTTGAAAACAGCTCCTCGATATGCATGCCAACAACTCGGGTTCTTAAATCAGTCATAAAATGTCAAATATACAATCTTAAGCACTTCCAATATGCTTTTAGTGATTATACGAGTCTATGTTAAAAATGACCAAAATGCCCCCGGGACCTGGCTCTGCCCCGCTGCACCTTGTTCGACCGTACTTTTTCTGAAATCTTGATATGGGCTATTTTGACATATTTTCGCCCAAGGAATCCATTTCCAAACTTGGAATTACCAATTTCATTACCAAAAGATGAAATTGCCCTTGGTAGGCCCCACTTTAAGGGTTTTAGGGGCGTTTTTGTAGTTATGCTTTTTCGGATTGTTCCAAAAAAATATCCAATTGTAATGCCACCTAATTTTCCCTCTTGAACTCGATGAAATCATCAAATCATTGAAAATCCAACTTTAAGACCCTCTAACAGCCTTGTCCGAAACCCTTGAAAGAAAAAGGGAAAATGCAAATTTTGACTTTCAACTTCAAACCCTTATTCCTTTTTACTCCCAATCCTTTATTAGACCATTTAAACACATACTAACTATGACTTGAGGAAATTTGAGCAACATAACCCCTTAGGGTTATAACTTTCCAAATTTACAAATTCAACCAACAAACACCAAATCAAACCACAAACATCAACAACCACAACATACTATCAAGGATTTGAGACTTTTGAAGTTACCTCTGGATTTCTTGATTTCTCTTTCTCTTGGCCGAAACACATTCCCCCCTCAATCCTTGAAGATTAGCTTGCTAAACATGGTGATTCATGGAGAAGAAGAGATTAGAGAAGCTATTATGCAAGAAAGGAAGTTTGAACACAAGAACAAGTCTTACTTTAAATTCTTGGCTCCTTAAGCTCCTCCTTCTCTCTAGCTCTTTAAACTCTGAGAGAGAGAGAGAGAGAGAGAGGGGGCTTAGGATGAAAATATGAAGACGAAAGAGATAAGCCAAAGCTTAATAATATCTAATCTTTTCCCTTAATTAATTTTATTTCAAAAATCCAATTTATGACACCTACATGTACTTAAGTTTATCCTCTTCCAATTTGTGTCATAAGCCTCTAATTGCAATTGAACCAATTTTTCTCCATTTGGTTAGCCCAAAATGGCGCCATGCATATGCCCTCACAAACCAAATTTGGGCTTTAATCCATTAGCCTTACTACATGCTCTAATAATTATTATTTTATGATAATAACACATGTGCTCCAACTTCAACAATTATTGTTTATTCCTCTTGGCTTGAATTAAGGACAGTTGGCATGTTTATGAGCTAAATAATTATTTTCCCCTCTTATTCCTTATTTTACAATTTACACAATTACCAAAACATTTTATTTTCCAATTTTTGGAATAGTTGTCATTCTTGGCAGCTTTTCTGCCCTAACTTTGAAAAATCATAACTAAATTTGTAGACATCGTTTCGAACAATTCTAAAGCCTATAGAACCCTTATTGAGAATAGTTAGAGCCGGGAATTCGGGCCGAGCCCGTCGGGCCGGCCCGTTTAGGCCCGAGCCCGTCAAGGGCCGGGCCTATGATTTAGATGCTGAAAATGGAAGCGGGCCTAAACGGGCCGGCCCGTTTAGGCCCGAGCCCGTCAAGGGCCGGCCCTGAAGCCCTGAGGGCCGGCCCTTTTAGGCCCGTTTAACTTTTTTTTTTTTAATGGCAATAAGACAATGGGTAGTAAGCATTGGTCAGAGGTAGAGTTAACCTAACCTAACCCTCATATAAAAAATGCTCTCACATTGATTCAAACATCATTTGAAGCTTCTCTTCTTTGATTTTCTTTTTTCTTTTTTTGCATGTATACGCCAAAATCCAAATCAGGTGTTATATTATTACTGACATTTGAAGCTTGTAGGCTTGTTTGATTGTGGCTGTGAACTTATTTAATTGGTTATGAACATTAATTATGGTTTGGACTTAAGTTTTAGTGTTTGTGTTCTATTAAACTTGGATAATATTTATATTTTAAATTAGTGTTGATGATATTTATATTTTAAATTAGGTATTTTAGTATGAGAATAAGAGGAAAAAAAGGAATTGCAAAAAAAATAAAATAATTTAAACGGGCCAAAAGCCCGCGGGCTTAACTTAAACGGGCCGGGCCGCCTTAAAAGGGTACGGATTCCTTCACGGGCCTAAACGGGCCGGCCCGTTTAGGCCCGAGCCCGTCACGGGCCGGGCCGGCCCGTTTTCCCAGTACTAAGAATAGTTTCAAGGAAAAATATAGACTCTTGCCAATTGGTAGCACATAATTCCCAGATTTTTAATCTTTAAAAGCTGTTCTAGAAACTAATCAATTTCGCTGGGCAAACTTCAAAAATTCATAACTTTTTGTATATAGTTCTAATATATTTATATCACCTATCAAATTAAAGCTTAGGATGTCTACTTTTATTTTGTAAAATTTCATAACTTTTGCTCATCATTTGGTCTTCTAAAACCTCATGAAAAACTCACTGCCTCACTTAAAGCAATGAAACGACAAGCACTTACAACTTCAATAAATTATATTTTTGTATAAAAATTTCCCATACTCTTTAATTCACTATTTTATTTCCTTTAATACCTCAAAGATATAAGAAACATTAGGGAATAAATTTGGGACACCTACTAAACCAGGGCTTAGTAGTCCATTTAATTTAGGCTTATTCCCAAGTCTCCAATCCCAAAATTCGAGATATTACATTTCTCCCCCCGTTCAATAAATTTCGTCCTCGAAATTTGAACGTCTACAACTTAAGGATTAATCCTATCTCATTCTATTATCACATGCAGGCTCCTAAGCCATGTAACACCATATTCATATTCCCATAACTAATCTCATATAGTATTCAACATTCATTATTCATTATGTACGCAGAATGTAGCGTACAATCAAACACAGGACCCACTGGTTATTTCCCACAGTGATTGGTTCCTTAGGCCTCACAGCCTCTTCGGGACTTCAACCGGATTCACACAATCACCTATTTATGTAGTAGCCCAATCCTTACCCCACCTAACGAGGTTTATGGGCTGGTGAGCCGGCCATGGTTCACCTACTGCCACAAAGGCTTAACGTGGCCGACTGTTAACACCCGTTTTTATTTTGATAATCGAAGAGTAATGAAGACGGAATTCAATGGGCATACAGAAAAGTACAATTATACTGATAAAAATATTCGTTAACAATCCCACGTCGTTCGTCAACAAAATACAGAAAATACAACGGAAACTTAATGTTTACAGAATTCTCCAAAATACTTAGACATAAACTAATTATAATCACAATCTTGACCTCGCCTCGAGACACGAGCCAACTACTTCTCGGTGTCTACACCTTTGCCTTTTGATGCATTGGTACCCGCTGAGATGTTTATTTAAAAATAGGGTGAGATTTTGAAGAATCCCAGTAGAAACATACTATCGTTCATAGAGAATGCGAAAAGTAAAAATGATATATGCCATGTATGCACCAATTAATGAACAATATAAACATATCATATGCATATATACATGAGTAGGGCCTAGCCCCACTAATCTGCACCGGTTGGATTCTCACCAACTCCGATGTAAGTGCCTCTAGCACTACTGGCCCCTCTCTAGGCAAAACATGTTGATTAATAAAGTGCATTTACAAACATTGGCATACACACAATCATATAACTATGACATAATGTATGAAGGATGATGTCCCTACCTCAAAGCTTTATAGATTTCTTTTTAGATGTGTCTCGTAAAACGTGTCGTTCCGGCTTTTGACTTGGTCCTAAAATATAAAATGTATAAGAAATAGGTTATAACCTATCCAAGTATCATTTTAGACTCTACCATAGTATTTCTTGTGGTTATATTAGTCTATGGTGGAAATTTACCAAAATTCCCCCAGGATCCCGACCCAACTCGGCCGTACCCGGCCTGATGGCACGTTTTTCCAAAATTTTGACCAAGGATATTTTGACTTATTTTAGCCTAAGGGCGTCCTCCCTTTCTCTCCTCAACCTTGAAGATTAGATTGCTAAACCATGATTTCCATGAAGAATAAGAGATTAAAGAATGAACTACACAAGATATGAAGCTTAATCACTTGAAACACAAGTCCTTACCTTATATCTTGCTTCCTCTTGCTCTCTAAATCTTCAAAGAACTCACAAGCTCACTCTCTCTCTCTTGTCCCCTTGCTTGGCAGAAATGTTGCATGAGAAAGGGAAGAGAATGTGCTTATTAATTCAAGCCTTCTTTCCTCCTAGCCTTTGATCTCATCAAGGGTTGCGATTTCACCACTTGTTCTTGCACCATCCCTCCTACCATATCTCCAACCATGCTTTCTACTTTATGCCATACCTTCACTTATCATGACCACCATGCACATGTCTTCACTTGGTGTACACTCCACCTTTGTCATCATTGAAATGTTCATGTAGCATTTGACTTGTGCTTCTTGGAATTAGATTTTCCCTCTCATTTCCATGTGTTGGCCAAAATTTAGGGAGGAGAAGAGAAGAAAAATGTTTTTCAGAAATTCCATAATTTATGTAATTGTATTATGTATAATTCCCCCTAATGTCACAATCATTGATTTATTCCACCAAGAATAATCCAATTATGCATTTTCCTTTATTTTCCTTGATTAATTGAAATTAACTTCAATTAATTAGAAAATAATTAATCTTGGGCTACATTGGCAAAATTATAATTTTGCTATCACCTTTGTAATTTAATTCCTTTCTTGAATTAATTTGCCCATTTCCTTATGAATATGAATATTTCAAAATTCACAAGATCCAATTTCCATGAATATTCACCATTTTTTTGAATTACTCAAATAATTACAATATATTTTTTATGAATATAAAATTTGGGGTGTTACACCGGCCATGGTTCACCCACCACCACACAGGCTTGGTCCCTCCCATGGCAGGATTTCTCCCCTCCTTCACCACACATGCTTGGGGATTTTCCTCCCCTTTGCCATACAAGCTAAGGGAGTTGCCTCCCCAATGGCTCAAACTCTAGACATGAGGATAAGTCCAAAGCTTAAGAGCACCTTGGTAACCAAGTGTGCTATAGCGCACTTGACTACCAAGGATCATATAAGGTTTGTACTTGATCCTCAGGTCAAGCTTTTGATCTTTGGGGAGATGACTCTTTGGGAAATTAGGAATACCTAAGAGGAAAATCCCTAAACCGTCGGGTGGAGGGGGGACAAATCCTGTCGGGTGCTATGTGTAGTCTCGACCAACCACGGGTGCTGTGTGTGGTCCCCTGCTATTACACCTTTCACCTCAATTTAACTGTTTGGACAAATATTTCAACATTTAATTATAAACTCTGCTAATAAAAGTAATGCCATTAATAAAGTAGTGGCTTAATCGAATGTTTCAACTTAACACTGTTAGTGAAGCCGTTTCTACAAGTTTTCTAATAATTTAATAGATAGATAGACTTCAAATGCTAAAGGAGTTATTTGTGCATAACTCAAAATTCAAGAGTTTTTTTTTTTTTTTTTTTTTGCATTTTAGTCAATTTTCAGAGATACATTTTAAACATAACTAATCACATACCACAATTATTTGGTAAAAAAACAAATCACATACCTCAATTAACATTAGTAGTTAATTTTTTTAACTTTTGAATTCTAATATTGGATTAAAAATGTGTGATTTTTTCATCAAAGCATAACAATACATATTTAAAAGCTTTCACAAATCACAAGATAGCAAATCACGATTTGGCTCTCCGTTAGAAGATGTGTTCATATGTAGTGCCTAACATTACATTAAATGGGATTGCTACAAATAGAGAAATATAACCGTTACCTATTTATTGAACGACAAGTACTATGATTTAAGCAAATGAAATTTATTGAACGACAAAATTGTCGGTGTTGCTACTGTTGTTTGGCAGCATATAATTTATTAACCTTATTCACCTAAAAGCGCTAAATCTAAATTATTAAAAAGTGATACATCATTAAAATTGTCGTAAGGAAAACATATAAAAATACGCTTGTCATGAAAGGCAAGAACTGTAACAACCAATTAAGCTATAACACCCTTGATTTGCTTTGTTGGGGAAAAAAGAAAACCTTAATTTGCTGAGAACTTTTGTCTTTTGACTTCTAAATGATGGAGATAGAAAAGAAAGAGAAAAATAATAATGGAAGATTTTACGAGATTTGAAAATAACCAAGAATTTTTATGATTCATAAAATGATTAGGAAATATTTTATCTTAATGTTGATTGATTATTATCTTTTATCATTAATATTACTTGTATTTAATTTTGAATTCTAGAATGTTCTCTTTTTAATTTCTAGGATTAAAGTTGGGGTTATAATTAAATAGCTCTCAACAATATCATTTTACAGACGTCTTATAATTGAATAATATAGATTATTGAGTTTCCTTTCCCTCTTACATTTCTCTCCTCCTTGTATTTATCTAGTTTCTCTCCCTCCTTTCTGAGTGTCCTCCATCCTCCCTTCTTTCTTTCTCTCCTCCATTCTCTCTCATCTCCTTCTACCTTTTCTCTTTTCTTCTCTCCTCTCTCTCTTTCCCCTTCCCTGTCCTGTCTCACTAAAGATTCTTAATGAAAATATTGAAGAAAAAGCTTTTGATTAATAATTTATCCCTTAATTCAGTCATTGATATTGATATAGTATAATGACACTTGTGTTTCCATAAAACCAACCCCACTTAAAAGGATAAAACTTGTTATTATTTTTATGAGTGGAAACAATTTGATGTAAGATTGCTTGAATCTAGTCAATTAAAAAAAATATAGTGAAAATATTATTCCATCTAATCCTTAGTATAAGATTTAACTAATTAATGGATTTAAATTAAGGAAATAAAATATATTGTTTAGTATGAATAAATGTATCGTGATATTTAAAATATCCTGGTGTAACATTAGATTATTTATTAGTTTATAAGCTAGATAAGTTATTTGAGGAAAACGATAAATATATGAGATAAAATAGATTAAGATATTATATCTTAGCTCAAATCTAACTTCCAACTAATTCTTATATCAGGAAACAAAGGTAGTACTACTTATTTTTTGACCATAACTTACGTACAACTAATAACCTTTTATAAAAGGTTTGACCTCACAGTATCGCGCTTAAGAAAACCTTGGGTATTGCTATAAAGCCCCAATAAAATAAAATGTTATTCCATTCGTGGCCATCTTTTCTAATATATGTATCTTCTTTGGTGCTTAAACTTAAGATCAAGAGCAATCTAGCAAGGCCTTATATTGTCAGACCAACTTTATGTTGGTAAAATGAATTGAGATCTTATATTTAGAATCAAAATGTATGTCTAACTATTATATTTAATAGGGGAGGTAGTACAATTTGAGTCTAGCAATATTTTAATTTGGATTAATCGTTAGTACTCTTCTACTCTTTAATATAAAACATATTTACCTAATTTGATTAGATTAAGAAAGTCAGTTGAGTTGGTTAATATATATGACATGTATGTTGTCACAGTTTTATTTTAATTTCACCTTTACCAGAGTATTCGTGGAAAACGATATGCGGTTCGGTAGGCAATACAAGAATAGCATGAAAATATTGATAAAAAGTGCTCGATTACAGAAAATTTCCCATAACGGTTTGTATGTAATAATTACAAACCTTGTAGCTGTATAGGGCTACTAGAGTGACTAAACTCATCCCAGTGAAACGGAAACATATTTCTGTCTTCGTTCCACCACTGCAATCCTCTTGTACTGTTTTCTTCTTTATTCTCAGCATATCTTCTGTCTCCTTTTGTCTAAATTGTTGGTAGGGAAGGGTGAGATTCGAGAGAATCTCAGTAGGAAACAAATACCTTAATGCATGCATGATAGATACTATGTGCATGACATATTAGCTTTAACTAGATGTATGCCCCATAATGACATTTCTGCATGCTCATTGTTTCATGTAACAAAACTATGGCCATAGCGAAAACAGAAACAGAGCTTCATTTATTCAAATATATTGTACACAATCAAGTAAAGCAATCACATACATCACTACACAAGCAAAGATATCAAACACATGCAAGTAAGGTAAGTTCCCTACCTTTATCATTTTTCACTTCGAAATGTGTGCCTCGTAAAGCGTGTCACAGCTCGGCTCTCCACTCGATCCTACAATTCCAAATATACCATTTAGACACTTCCATAGTGCTTCTGGTGTTTATATGAGTTTATCTTGAAAATTTACTAAAATGCCCCTGGGTACCCGGCCTGGCCCCGACGTACCTCGTCTGACTGTACTTTTTTCCTGAAATTCTAACTTAGGCTATCCTGATGTATTTTTGCTCAAGGAATCCATTTTCGGACTCAAAATTACCAAATTCTATTTTAAAAGACCAGAATGCCCTTGGCAGCCCTTATTCCAGTGTTTTAAGGATGTTTTCGTAATTATACTTTTTCAGCTTTTTCCGAAAAAGTGACCAACTGTAACCCCACCTAATTTTCCCTCCTGAACTCAATGGAATCACCAAATCATTGAAAATCCAACTCTAAGGCTCATTTCTAGAGCTGGCTGAAATTTATAGGAACTTCGGGGAAAATTGGGGTTTTTGAAATCCGACTCCGCAGACGTGTTCCTTTCTACTACTAACTACTTTATTAACTATTTAATTGAGTTATAACTACCATTTAAACACAATTTTAGCAGCATAAAATTTCCAACACATACTTTCCAATTTTTAGAAATAAAGACAATCCAGCGAAATTTCACCGATTAAGTTATCCACAGCAGCCATAATAGTTAGAATATGAAGGTTTAAAAGTTACCTCAAGCTCCTTCTGGCATTTCCCTCTTGTGGCTGAAAACCCTAACCCCTTTTACACTGAAATTTGCTTCAATAACACCCTAAGTCATGTAGAGAACAAGCTTAGAGGAAGGTTTACGCAGGTTAGGAACTAATTTACCGAAGAATTTCGACTTACCTTGCAAATTTCTTCTCCTTCTCTCTCTAAAGCAAACACAAGTTTCTCTCTCTTATGGCTGACTTGCACGACGGAAAATAGAAGAAGATGAAGCAAAAAAGTGCTTTTATCATATATTACAATTTCCTTTATTTCTTTCCTCATTTTCGAATTTTTTACAAATTCTAACATATTTTCTGCCCAAACTTTAAAAAATCATAACTAATTCTAAAAAAATCGAATTGGAGTGATTTCAAAGGCAATAAAGCCCTTATTGAGTCTAGTTTTAAGGAAAAATATATACTTTTGCTATTTGGAAGCACAAAATGCCCAGAATTTTAATCTTTGCCTGATGTTCCAGAAACTTTTTAGTTTTTCTGGGCTAACTTCAAAATTCATAACTTTTTGTATATAGCTTCAATTGATTCATATGATCTATCAAATTAAAGCTTAGAATGTTTACTTTCATCCTATAAAATTTCATAATTTTTTCTCATCATTTGATCATACAAAATCACATGACAAGCTTACTACCTCATAGGCTATTTCACCAAAAACATAATTATATTCTCCAAAATTCACTATGTTATTGAATTTCTCAACCAATTACAATATATTTGATGCATATAAAATTTGTGGTGTTACATATATTCTAAAATGTTATAGTCATCTTCTTCAATTTCTCCATTCTCTCTTCTCCTTCATTATTGTTGAAGGAACATGATTAAATAGAGACAAATTAGGAAAAAAATGATAAATATAAAAATTTTGTCTTATATTTAGAATTAAGATCAATTCCTTAAATATATCTTATATTAACAACCGACGGAGTACTTTATAGAAAATAAATGGTTGTGTGTGTGGTATTGTGCATTAAATGAAGACAAAAAATTGGCAAAAAAAAAAAATTAAATGAAGACAAAAATCTTTTAGGTCACTTTCACTGTGATGAAAACATGATCAGATAGACCGAAAGTGAACTTCTTTAACACGTAAATGTTATGATCATTAGCAATTTTGAAAGATGCTCCTTTCCTTTGTTTTGGGCTTTTGGGATTTGACCGCTTTATTTTAATTTTGTTCTCTATATATAAAACTAATTAAACAATTAAAAGCATATACTAATCATTGTTCAAAGTTAATTAAAACGTTGACCAACAATAATACCTCTAACGGTCAAGATAATGCCCATCTCATGCATATCGTACACGTAAAGGATGATAAAACTTTTATAGTATATTATTCCTTATATACTTGAATTAAAATTTTTGAATCAAAATAAGATAACAAATACGTTTTTTCATGTGCATACTTAAATGTAACCCAGTCAGTTAAAATTTGTAATTAAAATGCATTAAATGATAAATTATTATGAACAGTACAGTATAAAATGATTGAAAAGGAAAACACAAAAGCCACTTTCAACAAAAAAATTTCAAAAAATTCACGAAGCCCAATTTTAAATCTTTACGGAAAAAAATGAAAATTGGGACCTTCTTCCCCCCCCCCCCCTAAATTGATAGATGAAGTTCAATTTGGAATCACTTCGACTAGAGAATCACAACTATAGTAGTATATAGTGTAGGGAATAGAATATATTTGATATCAACTAGCTAGATATTCTTTTTAGGTTAGAAAGATAGATATTTAAATCATGTTTAAATATGTGAAAAATAAAAGAATAACAAAATTGCATCATGCTGAAAGAATCATCAGTGTTCACACTACAAAAAAAATGAAAATTAGCGACGGAATTTCATTCGAAGCATTTCTCTAGCAGAAAGGATCATCTCCAGGTTCACATAGGGGGGATATGAAGTATAATATTGACCGCCCAATCTGGGAGGAAATCCCTCCATTTTGAAATGTTCCATGTCAACACCCGTTTCCATTTCGATATTCACAGAGTAATAGAGACCAAGTTCCACAGGCATACAGAAAAGTACATAAATACTAATAAAATTATTTGTTTACAATCCAAAGTTAAGATACAAAAGGTGACAATATTTACAATATAAGCTATCTATAACCACGGACTTTAACTTCGCCTCAAGACACGTGCCAGTCACTTTCCTTTATCCACGTCCTTGCCTTTTGATCCGCTAGCACCCGCTGAGATATTTGGTTTAGAAAAAGGGGTGAGATTCCAAGGAATCTCAGTAGAAATATATGATCAACACATAAAATGCGAAAATTAAATATGCAATGCACCGTATCAAGTAAAATGAAAACTCATATCATCCGTGTGTGTACACAAAATTCAGGGTCAACTAACCCGTTGAAACCCCTACATGTACCTCAGCTAAGTCTTTGACTACAACTAGGTAAGACTAGTGTACCTCAGCTAGGTCCTATACCACAGCTAGGTAATGTGCCTCCAGCAAGTGTTCAGATCACAAAATACAGTAACACGCATCATACAATAGTCACATAGTATATGAGATATAGTAGTCCCTACCTCGAAGTTCTATTGACCCCTTTTTGTGTGCCTCATGAAACGTGTCAATTTTCGACTCCCGATTCGGTCCTAAAATATTAAATGTACAAGAAATAAGTCATAACCTATCCAAGTATCATTTTAGACACTTCCATAGTGTTTCTTGTGGTTATATTAGACTATGGTGAAAATTTACCAAAATGCCCCCGGGACCCCGGCCCGGCCCCGCTGTACCCGGCCCGATGGCACATTTTTCCAAATTTTTGATTAGGGCTATCCTGACGTATTTTCGTCCAAGGAATCCATTTACGGACTCAAAATTACCAAATTCAATGTAAAATTACGAAATTGCCCTTGGCAGACCTACTTTTAGGGTTTTATGGGCGTTTCCGTAATTATGCTTTCTCGGCCTTTTCTGAAAAGGTGCCCAACTGTAACCCCACCTAATTTTCCCTCCTGAAGCCAATGGAACCATCAAATCATTGAAAATCCAACTCTAAAGCCCTTAAACATCCTTGGCCGAAATAATGGTGCTCTTCGGGAAAAATTGGGGTTTTACGATTTCGGCTCCATAAACACGTTCCTTTCTACTCCTAACCACTTTATTAACCATCTAATTGAGTTATAACAACCATTTGAACTAAAATTGGGCAGCGTAACCCTTAGGCACACACTTTTCCAAAATTTAAAACCAATGGCAATCCGGGGAAATTTCACCGATTAAATTGCCCACAGCAGCCAGAATAGTTAATATACGAAGGTTTGGAAGTTACCTAAAGCTCTCACAAGCTTTTCCCAAAAATGGTTGAAACCGTAACCTTTAGAGAACATATTTTTGAGCCTCCAAACCCTAAAGAACAAAGAGGAGTAGCTTAGAGTCGGAGTTATACGCGTTATAAGCGAAATCATCGGAGAAATCGACTTACCTTGTGATTTTTCTTCTCTTTCTCTCTCTAAACTCTCTCAACTTTCTCTCTCTTATTTCAGGTATGTTGCAGTACGAAAATGGGCTGAAGAGGATGATGATATATTTATTTATCATATATTTTATAATATTTTATTTATTTGTTTTATTTTCCAAAATTTCAAAAATGAACTTATGTGCATAAATCCTTATGTACATATAACCATGCTCATTAAGCCCAATCAATATTTCCTTATTTATGCCACATGTAGGAGACACCTAGGGGTTCCTCCCTATGGTCTCAACTCTCAATTGGCTTCACAACTTGTTCCGGTTACGTATACACGTAAAGTCTCAATTTTGGTCAAAATTGCACTTTTTGCTCAAATTTTTCATAAATTCATATTAAATTGGCCAAAATATTCTAAATATATTTTTAACCTTTATTTTCCTTAATTAATTGAAATTAACTTCAATTAATTGAAAAATAATTTATTTTGTGCTATTTTGGCAAAATTACGATTTTGCCATTACCTTTCTAATCCAATTTCTTTTCTTATTTTTCTTTGGCCAATTTCCATCTATTTTTGGATCAAATATTTTCTCTTATATTCCTTCATTTTGGACCTAAATATTGGGATTTTTAAATTACCCAAATTAATTCCATCATTATTTTTGCCCAATTTCCCATGAAATTGAACATTTATGAAATTCATAAATTCCAAATTCATGAATGTTCATCATTTTATTGAATTTCCCAAATAATTACAATATATTTGGTGAATATAAAATTTGGGGTGTTACATTCCACATCCTAATAGGTAAGACAAAATCCCTAACTTTGGCACCCGAATTTAAGCATTGAAAATTATTATCAACAAACTGGATTAGGGGTTCATCGATTGGGGTCCATAAATCCCACCATACATTAGCTATAGTCCCACTACGTAAGGTTCGACCAATTCCACTATAAAAGGTGTTCCAAACTGTAGTAATACTATGCCACACACGAGAGGAATTATAGGATGCAATCTAGTAGGAGCTATTGGTCCTTTTTATGAGGTGTCTGACAGTTTCAAGGAATATTAATTTTTTCTCCTGCCTTAAACCTTAATAAGGGTAGCGAGAGAAAACAAAAAGTAATACTATGATGTTAGAAATTAATTTCGTTACTAAGAATAATATTAACAGTCATTTAAATTTTATGATAAATCTAATGATTTTAATTGTTTTTATTTATATGTGTGAATTGGTTAGAAGCAACCTATATTTGATATCAGTGTGCATGGTACGCTTTAACAATCAAAGAGTATTGAAAAGAAAAAAAATTCAATATCAATTACTCTTCCCATTCTTATAATATAAGATCTATTTTATAATTTAAACTGAACTACAAAGTAAATCTTGTATTAAGGACATAAAAGAGTATTATATAATTCGCCTCCTTCGTATATAAATCATTGGGACATAGATTATTAATTGACTTGCAAAATTGAATTACTTCCCAGG
This sequence comes from Inga oerstediana, assembly GCA_963210345.1. Classification (NCBI taxonomy): domain Eukaryota; kingdom Viridiplantae; phylum Streptophyta; class Magnoliopsida; order Fabales; family Fabaceae; genus Inga; species Inga oerstediana. Next base: position 13,748,405 of record OY723404.1, on the reverse strand, counting down.
CAAATTAAATGGAAGCTTATTTGTGGTGTCCCTTGTTTGAAGAAAGGAATCATTTTTTTTTTAATCAGAAGAAAGGAATCATTTTGCACTAAAAGACTTGTGAAGAAACAAAGGATGCTTTTGGAGTTTGAATCATAGTGTCCTTGTCCTCATCACAAAGCTCACAAATGTCCAAGACATGTTTCATTATCATGTCCCTATATATGGACCATATATATTGTTGTGAACAACATATAAGTCTACATCAATGTGCTTTTTAATAAAAAAGTTTGCTTGTTTTCTCACAACATTCTATTATATATATGGACCTTGATATTATTCTTTTTTTTTTTTTTTGCCGAAAAGACCTTGATATTATTCAAATTATGATACGGGCGAACATAAAGTTTTTTATTGAGTTTTCTTGTCAAAGAAAAATCATGGATACTAGCTGTTATGCATTTTGTTTCTTCTTTATACATATATATGTCCCCTTTCATGATTTATAACAGTTAAAGGACAAAAGTTTCTAATCATTTTCAATAAAAATATTTTTTTTAATTAAAAGTGTAATTTGCATATATTTTGAACTTTCATATCGCAATTTCATTTAGTTTATGTTAGAAAATGTGTACTAAATTATTCTAATTAAATTTGACAGATTGATTGCTTACAATCGATGAAATACGTACATATTTATTATTTAATTATTGCAACATTATATAATAAAAATGATACATAGATGATAAATCTGAGTGTGTTATACTCGAATGTAATGGTAATATATTATCTTAATTTCATGTAAGAATGATAGATACCAGTACACTTTCAAAATATATAAGTGAAATTAAAGAACCCATTAATTTGAGCATCTTAAAAGGTTTTGGTATAAAGAATGAAGTAGAGAAGGATGAAAACTTTCATACAACTTTAATTGTGATATATACTTGTTATAATTTTCTTAACCACTATTTAGTGTTTTTTTTAAAAAAAAAAAAATTCTTACAGCGAGTTTTACTAAAACTAAATGATTCAAATACCAGAGACTTTATTATTAAATCCTGTTTAATCTAATAATTATAGAAAAAATTACACCAACGCCCCAATCAAAGAAAATAATATCTAAAAAGTTCTATGATTTGTCAATCACAAATAAAAGTAACACTAATAAGTGACAGTAACATGATTGACAATTTATAAACTTTTTAGATTTTTTTTTGTTGGGACCTTGACGTGATTTTCCTATAATTATATGATTGCATACTCATTTTGGCTTTAATTTGTTTCCGTTTCTAAGATTAAAATACCTGAGAAGAATTCTCATGAGCTTTTATTTCTCCACTGTAAGTATTGACAAAATAAACACACACACACACATCCTTGTTGTCTGTATAAATATTCCCTAGCTACGTGGTTAATGATGTCACGTCCCAAGATTTTCACAGCTGCTAGAAGTTTCCGCAATAAAAGTAACCCTAAGAGATCACAGTCCAATAGACTTTAATTTTATGCAATGGCCATTTCTAAAACATGGAATCTCCAATATACAAGAGGGCAAGAGGTCAGGGCGATTTTTCTCTTTTGGCAATATATACTTTGATTCTTAAATGATTTGTTTGTGGTTTACTTGCGGTTCTGTTCCTTCAACGATCCAAGGCAAATTTTGCTTGGCCGACAGCCCAATTTTTCTTGTATTGACAATATTTTTACTATTCTTTTATCTTATTTATCGGCTATGATTGCCTTGATTTACCGAATACAAAGTATTACTCTTGCTATCTTTAATATAAGATATTTATCTAATTTGATTTAAATTAAAAAAATTAGTTGAATTATTTAATATGACATGTATTTTCTAAAACACTATTGTCGTTTTTCTTAATTCCCTCATTTCCTCTTCTACTTAAATATTGTTGAGAGAGTAACAACAGAGGTAAATTCATAAAAGATTGACAAATATAAAAATCATGTCTTATATTTAAGACAAAAATTAACTTTCCAAATATATCTTATATTAAGGACCGGAGGGAGTATTTAATTTCCTTTTATAACAATTCACTGAGGGATTAGTTTTCATCATAAACATAATTAAGGCTAAATCACAGTTCATTTTATCTCTCAAATTTATAATATTTTTCTCAAACTCTATTTAATTCACACATTAAGCATGTGTAGCATGTAATAACCAACGTAACATATATATAACAACTCTAACAAGTTATAATATCTATAAATTTTGAAATGTGTAATTCATTCTTATGTAGAGAATCCTAATTTAATTTTTATTTTAATGGAGGATATAGTTTCCTATTTAATTCTGATGTTATCATTATGATTAGTTTGGTGAATTTAATGCAAAATACATGTTGTCATATATGTAATAAAGCATATTCTAAAATATACTACCTCTAGTCCTTAATATAAGATCTTGCTTACTACAAATGAGATCTTATATTAAGAACATGACTTATTAATATTTTTTTGTCAATATAATACTGGGATTACTACTATTACATCTTTGTGTTGGTAATTTTCTATCCATGATTCTCATTATTAATTAGCATCTTGAAAAGTTGTGAGTACCTTAACATGTGAACACTATAAATTTATCATTGACCAATACATTGAAAAGACACTATGAAAGTACGTCGCTCAAATTTTACCAATAATTATTCCTAACTACATAAAACATAAATTTATATGAACACGAATCCTTTATATAGATAGCCTAAGTTTGATACATCAGAGAGAGAGAGAGAGAGAGAGAGAGAGAGAGAGAGAGAGGGAGGGAGGGAGGGAGGGAGGGAGGGAGGGAGGGAGGGAGGGAGGATTTGCATGTCAAGCGAAACCTATAACTCTCTATCTTTCCTCTCAATGTACTAAATAAAACAAGAAGCAAATTAAATATAGGTGCAACCATTAAGAATACACACACAGACACGCACATATGATTCTCGATTTTGGATGACCCTCCCCCCGGTTACAAGTTTCATCTAATGGAAAATGTTGAACATGCATGATGGTTAGAGTGAGAAAAAAGAAAAAATTGTAATGCCTCTTAGGCATATGGCTGAATATTTAAATATTGCCTCTCTAGCTATTTGAGTTCAACAATAATGTTTGAATTTGGATAATTAGCTATCCCGAATAGTTATATAAAAAGATCACGATTTGGACCAATTTACCCCCATATATAAAATTCACCTTAGGCATTAAGTAGGGGAGGGCAAAGCATATATTCCAGAGAGTGCGTTGGGGCCAAGTGAATACCATCCAACACAAATATATTTTTATATTTGCAGAGAGAAGCATGCTTTTACACTGAAAAATGGGACCTCAATCTCCATGAAACATGAATGCATAGTCTGCTGCATTTAAATTTAGTTTTGCCACTTTGCGTAAATGACATGCTTTGGAGTTCAACCAAATAATCCCCCATGTGACCTCTTGGTCCCTTGTGTCTACTATTTAGGACCACTTAGCTTCTGTCTATGTATGTGCCAGCTATTGCTCTCCACTAATAGTTATCTCTTACTCTTATTTTGTTTCAAACTTAAAGTTCTGAACTTTGAATGTTTAGAAGCTGAGATCTTTACGTTCTTGTGAGTGGTTTCATTAAATAATGTGTTAGAATTCAGAATCTTAAGTTTTCTCTCTTCACTCTAAAATACAAAAGGTGGGGTCTGTAACACTGAGATTCCACCAACACATGAAGACACTCGAATGACTTGCTTGGCATTCATAATATGCCAACTGTGCAACTGTCAGTGTCTCTGATTTTTTCTGACAATTTTTAAGCAAAGTTACCAATTAATTCACGCAAGGTTAAAAAATTCCTTTGCCTTTGGAATTTCATGATTTATTTTTAATTTGAAGTTTGTGATTGATGAAGAGTTTGTAACTAATCTTTAGAGTTCAGTATTTAAGTGGCTTAACTGTCATTTCTTAGTAAAAGAGAATTAGTTTAAATTGAATTATAACAGGGATTAGAGAGGCTAAGGGTTTTACCTTTGTCATGACGTGGATGTACAAATTTGGGTGTGTATGAATTTGGATATCTCAATTGAGTTGGGAGCTATTGAACAATATTAACCATCTGATTATGATTTAACAGTGTTGAGATGAAAATCTTTGTATAACATTTTTTAAGAATTTGTAACCCCCCACTACATCATTAGATCTTAATCTAAAAGTTAAGATTTAATGAAATATAAATTGAGGGGATCCAAATCCCATCTAGTTTCTCAAATAATTGAAAGTAGACAGAAAGAATAACACAACCTCCAGGTAGAACGAATAAGATCTTATATTAAAGATTAGGAGTAGTAAAACAAAAGGATCAGCATAGAGAATAAATATAGATTTTCGGGTGTACCTGGAATCTGTTGACTCACTGAGTACCCACACGAGATCGGAGCACCGATTCGGACTCTGATTATATTATACGGCAGATTCACTATTGGAGAAGAAGACCTAGGGAGAGAGGAATTTTTGGAAGTTTTCTTGCGGTGTTGTTAACTTATATTCCCCAACTGAGAATAACCCCTTATAATACGTACGAGAGTTAATATGATTTGAAATTCAAATCATAAGAATAAAACTCCTTAATTGGACCCATACTTTTTCATAATTTTATAATAACTCCAACTGAATTGGGCTTGGCCCTAATCCACTAAGGGTGGACCAGGCATATTCCAACAATAAATTATTAACATAGAGAATACATTCTCATTAGAAATTGATTGACAATAAAGAAAAAATGCAAAATTTTTTGCAGCTTTGAGCAAAAAATCAACTCACGACACTGCTGGGATTGAAGGGAAGGATGAACAATAGGTCACACATATGACAATTAACTAAACCCACAAGTGCAAGAACAACTTAATATTAGAATCATCATTGTATGCTATATATATAACAACAACAACAACAAGAAGAGAGAAATGGGGGGAGAAGGTTGCCACCTTTTCTTCTCCCCACCACGCCACCGATCTTACCTTCTCCAATGAAGATAAGGTTGCCATCCTGCTCTCATTAAGTTGTGATGACGATGCGGAATGATTTCAACAATTTCATTTACGGTACGTCGGTGACAGTAGGATTGTGACGTCATCTTCATTGAAAATGAGTTTTTCAATTTTTGGTTTGAAAAAATTATGGTGGACAAGTCGAGATGCTCTTTTTCTGGATTTAGAACAATCAAAAGATGAAATTTGAATCCAGGAAGAGAACCGTCACTTTTGCCCCATTTTTTAAAAGTTTATGATTACTTTCGCATACAAAAAAAGTTTATAGTGGTGGGTGCACTTTTGAAAAAAATGTATAGGTATTTTTGCCCCTTAAACATTTTTGAGTAAACGGCCTTTTGTTAATTTTAATGATAGTGTCATTTTTGCCCCCTTTTTCAAAGTTCATGGTTACTTTTACACATTTTGGAAGTTAATGATTACTTTTGCACAAAAACAATTATGGTGGTGAGTGCACTTTTTAAAAAAAAAATTTAAAGATAGTTTTGCCCCTTAACCCTTTCTTTAATAAACACAAAACAAGAATTAATATGCCCGATTTGAGATGGGCCTAAGCCTAGCCCCTTTGATGGTGATGAAAGTAAATAATTACATACTTCATTTAAAACTAATGATTTTAGTAGTAGCCAATGAGGTTTGGCACAGTTGGTTAAGGTCTTGCTACCCCGATTATAAGGGAGTGTGTTCGAACAACCCTCTGACCGATGGGGAGATTTGGTTGGTAGACGATCTCGTAAATCCCTTGTAAGCGCTTGAAGAGCCCTGGGGCCGTGTCCTGACCTTGGTAGAGAACTGGTGCTAAACCTACTTAAACTTTTTCAGTATAAAAAAATTATTTTAGTAATAAAAAAGCACTAATGATTTTATGAAGTTTGACTTCCCATCAAAAGAATTAGGGACTAACAATTAGCGATCTACAATGACTCGAACAGATTATCCCCATATGTGCCTATAAAAACTATGACTTGAATATTTTCCAATGTAATTTGGGCGAAAAAAAATTCCAATGGGACATCATTCATGTACTATATAAAACTCAACTGAGTGTTTGGCTGTGCGATAAGAAGCCCCAATTGCTCGATTGAATCCTATAAACAGCGATTGAAATAAATCTTGCGATTGGAAATATTTGGTCCAACGGTTTGCGGATTTAGCTTTTATGATATAAGCAGCTTATCTTAAAAATCACAAGTTGTGGCTTATCGATCACCACTTTTCAAAAGTAATCCCCCTCAAGCTGGGCCCACACCTAACCTTCTGACACCCCTCCCTTTCCTTCTGCCACGTCACCCACCCATGCAAATTATTACTCCCTCTGGTCTTATTTATAAACAACTTTTTCTTTGATTGCTCAAAACGAACCGGTAGTTAAAAGTAATAAATGTTTCAAAAATGTCAATTTTTTTTCATATATGCCCTATTTATGAAAAGAGTATAGGAGAGAGAATAGATAAAAAGTATGAGAGATAATGAGTATAAGATATGAGAGAGAATGAGTAGTTAATAAGGGTAAAATAGGAAAAAGAAGCTTACATTTTCAGACAAAAAGTGAAATTTGCTTATAAAAGAGATCAGTCCTATGAGAGAGAAAATTGTTTATAAATAAAAGCGGAGGGAGTAAATTATTGGGACATAAATGTTGTCCCACCTGAAAAACACACTCTCATATCTCTCACACCAATTGTGTCGAACTTTTTTTTTTTTAAGAAAATGATGTCTAATATTATAAAATATTTTTCTGGACTTATCCAATATCTTAAAATGTTTTTGGGAAAATTCCAAAAAACTATGTTGGAAAATAGAAAAGGACAATTCAGTGCAGCAAAATTCAAAATTCTCATATCAGTGTTGCGTTAGAGCAGATGAGGAATCTAGGATATGATATCTTGTCACAATGACTTTAATGCCCTTAGTGACAGGGAAAAGGGAAAAATCAAAAGAGGGAAGGCCGAATAACCGTCAGACGAGAAACCTAAGGGGTGACGGAGAGATGACGGGAACGATGGTGTAGTGACGGTGGTCAACGGCGATCTGGGGTCTCTTGGAAGGAGGTTAACAGAGAAAGGACGAACATAGGAGGTCAGCGGCGTGGTACGGTTTTGTGACATGCAGTCTGTCGAGGGAGGTTGGCATGCTGTTCCTGTGAAAATGTTAATGAAGGAAGCGAAGTCGTTAATAACGAATGTGATATTGTTAATAGTTCAGGAGGTGTTGTTTTTGGACATCCACGTTAGGACTTTTCATATAATTCCTATGAAGATGTTAATCAAGGATGTTGAGTTATTAATGACAAATCTGGTGCTGTTAATAGTCTAGAAGGTCTTCTTGTAAAGATGTTAATGAAGAAAGTGGAGTTGTTAATGACGAATGTGGTGTTGTTAATAGTTCAGGAGGTGTTGTTTTCGGACATCCACGTTAGGACTTTCCAAGTAGTTTCTGCGAAAATGTTAATCAAGGATGTGGAGTCGTTAATGAAGAATGTAGTGTTCTTAATAGTCCATAAGGTGTTGTTTTCGGACATCCAAATTATGACTTTCCATGTAGTTCCAGCGAAGATGTTAATCAAGGATGTAGAGTCGTTAATGACAAATGTGGTGTTCTTAATAGTCTAGGAGGTGTTGTTTTCGGACATCCACATTATGACTTTCCATGTAGTTCCAGCGAAGATGTTAATCAAGGATGTGAAGTCGTCAATGACGAATGTGGTGTTGTTAATAGTCCAGAAGGTCTTCTTGTGAAAATGTTAACAACACGCAAAATATTAACAACACCACATTCGTCTCTAACTACTCCACATCCTTGATTAACATCTTCGCAGGAATTACATGGAAAGTCGTAATATAGATGTCCGAAAACAACACCCCTTGGACTATTAACAACACCACATTCTTCATTAACGACTCTACATCCTTGATTAACATCTTTATACGAATTACATGGAAAGTCCTAACGTGGATCTTCGAAAACAACACCATATTTGTCATTAACGACTCCGCTTCTTTCATTAACATTTTCACAAGAAGACCTTCTAGACTATTAACAACACCAGATTCGTCATTAACGACTCCATATCCTTGATTAACATCTTCACAGGAACTACATGGAAAGTCCTAACGTGAATGTCCAAAAACAACACCTCCTGGACTATTAATAACACCACATTCGTCATTAATGACTCCGCTTCCTTCATTAACATCTTCGCAGGAACAACATGCTAAACTCCCTCGACAGACTGCAGGTCGCAGAACTATACCACACCGCTGACCTCCTATGTTCATCCTTTCTCTGTTAACCTCCTTCTAAGAGACCCCAGATCGCCGCCGATCACCGTCACTACACCATCATTCCCGTCATCTCTCCGTCGCCCCTTAGGTTTCTCGTCTGACAGTTATTCGACCTTCCCTCTTCTGATTTTTTCCCTTTTGCCTGTCACTAAGGGCATTAAAGTCATTGTGACAAGATATCATATCATAGATTCCTCATATGCTCTGACGCAACACTGATATGAGAATTTTGAATTTCGCTGCACTGAATTGTCCTTTTCTATTTTCCAACGTAGCTTTTTGGAATCTTCCTAATGTTTTTTAAGTAGCATACAGTATCATAAAATAATTCTTAGTGCTTTTAATCCCTTAAAATATTTTTCTAGTTGCACCCACTATATTATTAAACTGATAGTAATTTTACCCTTAATATACTTTTTCAGCTCCAAAAATTATTTTTAAATATTTTTTTTGATACTTTTAACCTTTTAAAATATTGTTTTAGTTGTACCCAATTTTAGAAGAATGATTATAATTTTACCTTTAATATATTTATTTTTAAGTAAACCAAACACCGTGTCTTCGAATTGACCAGACAGAAGCTGTGTTTGGAAACACTTATTTTTGGACAATAAGTCCTTATTACGCAAGCCGAGATAAAACTCCTCTCACATACTTTCCTCGTATACCATGAATCATGATTTATAAGCATTTATTGCTTAAAAATAAGCTATTCCAAATGAGCACAGAGTAAAATATAAAAAGCCATGAGCTTAGAAATCAAATAAAGAAAACAAAGATTTCAGCATATCTCATAGGGTTAAGGTGCAAAAATACACATGAGCTTTTATTAAAAGTGCATCCAACACCAAATGCTTTTTTTTGGAGCAAAAGTGCCTCTGAGCTTTCAAAATGGGTGCAAAAGTCACATAACTCGTTATCTGAAACTGACGTCTGTTAGGTTATATTTTTTGGCTGCTAGGTGGAGACCAAGGGTGATTTATCTCATTTGACTAAGCTAACGTGGCAGTTGCATTTGTCCATTATACAATAAACATTAAACACACAAAAGAAATCGAACTCCACGACAAAGAAATAGATCAAGCAAGGTTCAGGTGTTAAACCAGAATTGGGAACGGATCTGCAACAAGGACGGAGGAGGTCAGACGATATGGAAAGAGCAAGGATGAGCGAGAGTCGGCGAAGCGTCATGGCGTCGTCGTTGACTTCAAGTACTGGAGGTTGCAAACGCAGGGTGGTGTTGATGCGGCAACCAAGTCGCGAGGAAGAGTACGAAGCTCTGAAACGGTACTGCCATCACAAGTTGTTAGCTCCAGGGTGGACATCGTGGACTGAGGGAAACCCTGGTAAGAGGTTTTATGGGTGCCGCAACTACTACAAGGTAAGATTGGTTCATAATGTTGTGATTGATAATGGTTTGTCAGATTCATCACAAAATGGGGGTGGTTGTTTTTTAAACCTGCGGTGATGCAATTTTTTAGGATGGGGGTTATGGATTTTTTGCCTGGCATGATGGTGAGTTTGGGGAAAGGCCAAATGCAGTGATAAAGGATTTGCTTAATGATATAGACAAGCTTTATGAAGAGAACAAGAAGCTGAGAAGAGGGACCGACAGTGCAGCGATATATGAAGAGCTAGTTACAATCCATGGTGAGGTTAAAAAGCTGAAATGCACTTATGAGGCCAGAGAAAAAGAAATAAGGAAGTGGGAGTTGAAGTTCAGACTTGCCATGGCAACTTTGTTAAGAAGTTGGGTGTTGATGGTTGTTTTGTGCAAGTATTAATCCTTGATGTGTGAAGGGGACGAAAGATTGTAATGTAGGTAGTGATGTATGCGTTTTGAGTATTTAAGCTGCTGGACAATACCACATTTTGTAGGTAAAATGTGGTTTATTTGGTGTATTAATTATAAATTTTGAATATGAAAAGTGGGTTGTATGCGTTTCTATTAGATTTTTTCTTCTTCAAAGAAATATCACAAAACTAGAAAAGCTAAAAATGCTAGCAACAGAGAAGTGCCAACAAAAAATGCATAAGGAGCAACTTCAGGATTTTTTTAAAATTTTTTTCTTTAGATATGAGAGACACAAACAACACAAAGTGCCGAAAAGATGTTGAAGAACAAGTTGAGGAATGAAGGATGAAGAGAACATAAAAAAAGAGCTAGCAAAGATGATTAAGTGCCAGCGAAAGTTGCAAAAGCAGTAATTTAGGAAACTTTTTTTTTTTTGGGTTTTGGTGGAGAAGAGAGAAAGGAAAAAGAAAATCGGAAAGGAAAGTGGAAATTGATAACAAAGAGGAAACTGCAGAAATGAAGTAAAGGAAGAAGCTGAGAATGCAATAAAAGGCACATGTTTCCATATACTTGCATACCTATTTTGCCTAATTTTCATGATTCATCAGAACCATGCGTGTTCAACTTTGTAATACACACACACATAAAATAATGCGAATGGGATATATAGGGGGTGGATGAAGAAAGTAAATGAAATAGATTGTTGAATACCATTGTACTCAAAGGACATATAATGAACCAAATCTCTGGGTACAAATGTATAGAGTGCATTTTACATCAAAAGTATAGAACAAAAGTTTTCCATATAATGCTGTAGGAGAACTTTTAACACCAAAAGTTTGGGTTGCTATCAATTGAACTAGCAAGACCCATTTACATCAAAACATTCTCAACACCTAAAGCAATTTCAAGGAACAGACCCATATAATGAGTGTAGGCTTGTACAAGACAACCAGTGAAGCCTTTAAAAAGCCATTCAAAATATACACACAAAAAAGTCATTACTAAATCTGACTAACACAGGACATAATTCTAAATAGTAGGCTCCTTTGATTTGTGGCTTCTCTTCAGAAGCTGACTTTGTGTCTGTGCTAATAGCTGGAATTGGGTGACACACGGCTGACCCTTCCACTGCAGACCTGGAGGTTGAAAAGGTAGGTTAGATGGCTCAGCTATATTCATGGGATGTCGGCTGAACTGAATCGATCTTAAACCTGTTGGTGCGCCTGAGTTTTCAAGTCTGGACATTCTAATTTCCCTTTTATTTGGTATAGGGAATTTAGTTTGTGGGTCAGCATAGTGGCGCATATACTCAAGTGATGTTCCTTCGTCAAGTACCATTTCAGAGTTAAGACCAGGCTGCAAAATGTACATCAAAGCAGTTACAAATAGTCAAATACTATATAAACCATTTCAGAAATATACACCAGGCTGCAAAATTGAAAAAGAAAATAGTAGCACATTTACATTGTAAAATGTCACAGCATCTACAGCAGCTTCTTTTCTCAATGAACCAAGAGCATTGAGGTTGTCTTTAAACTCCTCCTCGAATGTACTCTATGCACAAGAGAAAAATTTTTTTTTGAACTCATTCCCTCTCCATTTCTTGCTCCAATTTGCATAAATATGCCGTGCACAAAGTCTGTGCTCAGCTCTTGGAAGTACCTTACTAACAACATTAACCAATCCCTAAGACAAACAAACAAAAATGAGAGTAGACAACAAAAGGGCTAAGAAGTACTATAATCTATATACAATACAGTTAGGAAGACAATACAGTTGCAAACAGAGAAAAAGAATAGACAGAACAGCCAAGGAAGACAATAGGCAGAACATTCTGGAGGCAATTGCCATTCTAAAACTGTATTTGAATCTGTACTCACTTTGATCTCACCCTGTGGCCTATCCTTTTACTTCTGTACATGTATTTTCCTTATCTATATTTATAAAGCAACATCCCAACATGCACAACCACTATGTTGAAAATAGTATTCAAGTATATTTTTATAGACGGCAGCATCAGCAGAGACAATAACAGAGAGAAACAATAATAATCCTATGAGCTTTTGTACAGAACACAAAAATAAACGTGAGACATCAATTATCAGTATTAATCGATCTAATTTCAATATATCCATCCATCCATATATATATATATATATATATAAATTATAAAAAGTCACACTATTCAAAACTTTTGAATAGTATACGCATTTTAGAATTTGTCGGATCGTATGAGACCAAATTAATTGACAAGTTGACTAGATAGCACGTAAATTTCTCTGTTGAAAGGCTCAGAATATAAAAATAACAGTAATCATTAACATTGAAACAAAGACAATTTGTATGGTTTTCACACGTAAACAAATGAACAAAACCAATACTTGCACATATGAAAAATTTAACAGGAGGCGACCCGTAAATTCTAGTTGTTGAAACACACAGATCTCGAACATAATTAATCAATCACACTTGCCCAGTAGTAGTAAATATTTTCCAACGGACTTCATCTTTGAGTCAACTATAGACCATAGTTATGGAAAACTAGATAACCAAAACAAAACCCCAGAAAGAAAATATAACCATGCATCCAAAAGAAATTCACATAAAAAACAAATAGCATTTCCATTAACTATATTTACCTTTTGCATATCGGACATGAGGGTTACATACTCCCCATTACCTAGATCTAGAGAGATACGAATCCATTTCAGGAACCAAATCCATTGAAGTTCATTTTCCTTTTCAACCAACCCGAAAGCAAGAGGATACAATGAATCATTTCCATCCAAACCCACGGCTGTAAGTAAAATTCCCCTTGATTCCCCTTTCAAGAATGTGCCATCCACCCCAACTAAAGGCCTACATCCTGCTTTCCACCCAACCTACAAAAACATTAGAGTGTACATGTTTGTTAGCAAATACAGATTAAACTTTCAAGTTAATTGTCAAGTAAAATCTTTATACAGAAGTTCAAGTTCAATTTACCTTCGAAGCATTAAAACTTAAGTACATTCTTTTGAAAACCCTTCTTCCATGTTCTAAAGCCTCTGTGCTCAACTCAACACTTACATCGGAACTAGGGTTTGATATTTTCAATTCATTGCAATAGGCTTCTAACTTGGCAAATTCGTCTTTGAAACTACCCTCCATCTCTTTCATGATCTTCCTCTTCGCTCTCTTACATTTATGTATGCTAACATTCACTTTCAATTCCCTCTGTACCTCCTTCTTCATATCAGTTGTCTTGAATTTAGGCGATTCTTGCACTTTCTCCTTGAATTTCTCAGTCAACCACATGCTTGAAGCTCTTGGGTTGTCATATACACGAGTACAATTATGCTCATCATACAAAGACTTAACCTGAAACCCTACACTTAGCCCATACGTAGATGCATATAGTGAAAATGGGCATCCATCTTCACATATCACTTTCAGGGTCTTCTTATCACTTCTCACTATTTTTAGGTTCACCCCACGACTTATTGCATACTTATCTATAGCCCTCTTTAACTCTTTTTTGTCCCCATAAGTCATTCCCACTGTAAAAAAAGGCCTAGTACTTGAGGCTTCGGCCTCTTGAAGGGCTGTCACCTCTTGTGGAGGCTCATGCTCTAATTCGGGGCCCAATTCCTCATCATCATCACTAATCCCACTATCCACACTCAACTACCTAAACTCGAAATCATCAAACACACTCTCATCTGTATCGCAACTAGAAGTTTGCCCCAAATAGGCCATATCATCACTAGCATTATCATCATCTAACCTATTATCCTCTTCGTCCCTAGAATCACTTTCTTCCTTGTCATCACTGTCATCTCTATCATCTCCCTCTATACTTGTCAATTTTTGTTTCCCTTTGTCAATTCCACTACCATAATCATCTTCCCCTTCCTCACCCAAGTATTCAATGTCATCAAAATCCTCTAACACTTCAAGATTGTCAATCATATCTTGCTCAACCACAGAGCTTTGCCCACCCCTTAATCGTGCCTTAGTCTCTTCCCAACCCTTCTTTTCCAACTCATAAACCTCACAAGCTTTTGTTACTGACCTGTCACGCTTTCCTTCGATGGTCTCTTCTTCTATTCCCACTTTGTCCTTCTTGTTCGATTCCATCATCACTGCACACAATGCAATCAATTAAATAAACCAAAGACTTCTATGCCATTTTGCTTTACACACATCAAAACAAAACATTATGGATTGGCCGAAAATTCAGAGACAGGCGGATTAAGAAAATGTAATTTGATGTGCGTGTTGATCTATAATAAATGTAATTTCCTATCCATCATAAGATATATTTCTAACAAATAAAATAGCTGCCATTCACCATCTCTTATCTATTTTTCATTAGATAAGAGAAAGAACACTTAATTAGTAAGTGGGTGCCCATAAAACAAGTTGCACAGAGATAATTAGCAATTAATGAGGTACTATTTATTATAGATCAACACGCACATCATATACATTGCACTGAAACAGAAAATCGCTGGACAATAATAAGAAAAGAAATCGAACAATGAAAGAGGAAGAAGAAAACCCAGAAGGAGATGGTGAATGGGCAACACGAAAATGCATCGAATAACTAAATGTTGAAGAAGGAAGACAGACAGGGACAGAGAGGATTCATTTACCCGATTATTCGCCCCAAAACGAAGCCCTAAACTCGCCTCCGATCTCGCCGTCGTCGCTAATCGCAGTCCGTCGTCGCGTACGCCGCTGGTTTCTTAATCGAACTCTGTTGTCGAGTATGCAGATGATAAGAACCCTCACCCTCTGTACCCTCACCCTCTGTACCTCGTCGGTGTCATCCTCCCTTTCTCGCGATTTCCTTCTTCAATCCCTACCTGATAAGAACCCGCACCCTCTGTACCTCCTTTTTTTTCCCTTTACTTCACATTTCATTTCCTTTTTCTTTTTCACTTTTGTTATTTATTTTTAGTTAATATTCAGACTGCCTTGTGCCATATCAGCATCTCATCCTCCAAGTTGTTTATTATTCGTCCACATCATCATCATTAATCAGCATTTTTAGTCAACAAAGTTAAAACTCACAGTCAACATCCTTGAGATAACGAGTTATGTGACTTTTGCACCTATTTTGAAAGCTCAGAGGCACTTTTGCTCCAAAAAAAAGCATTTGGTGTTGGATGCACTTTTGATAAAAGCTCATGTGTATTTTTGCACCTTAACCCTATCTCATATATCCGTCTCAGCATTCTATTCAGTCTGCAAAAAACAGTGACAAAATCTGTTGAGAATAATAATTGTACCCGGAAGGAAAAGGCGGCCACCAGCTACCCCAACCAAACCTACACCAAAACCAATCCAGTCTCCAAGCAATGTCACAAAAACGGAAAAACCCCACCATATATCATGTCCCCTGCACCCATTTGCAGACACAAAACAAGCCCTATATAACCTATGAAACAACAGCAACGAGGATTATCCCAACCACCACCAAACCCTTCAAAATATCAGAAAACATTGAAAAATATCATATTCACATGTCACTATTTTACCGAAGATTTGGTGATACTGAAAATAAGTATTTATTATATAAGTTGAGATAAAATCCCTCTTACATATTTATCTTATATACGATAAATTACGAATTATAAATATTTATAAATAAAAAATAAGTTATACCACATAAAACAAGCACTATATATATATATATATATATATATATCATATCAGGCACTGTTGTTATGAGACACATTATTGTTGTTCTGGTTCTGGTTGTTTGAAGTTTCTTTGGTGGCTGGATATTTGAGAGCATTGAGTTGAACTTTTCCGAGAGCAGCTTGTCCAAGATCAACACCACAGATGTCAGACAGCCTCACTAGATAAAGCAACACATCAGAGAGTTCTTCACCAAGATGAACTTTTTCTTCTTCTTTCCAATCTGGTAGACCCTTTGGAACCTCGCCTTTCGACTGGAATATCTCAGAAAGTTCGCCGACTTCACCCACCTGTACAATCAAATACAGAATCATTTCATAGTACCCAAAGCTTTGTTGAAAGAGAAAGAGAGAGTTAGAGAGAGAGAGAGAGAGAGAGAGAGAGGCCCACCTTTCAGAATTTTTATTGGGTCAAGAAAAGAAGAAAGCACAAGGCAAGAAGAACATAATAAATGATGGGGGAGAAAAAAGTTGGGGAACAGATGATTTGGGTGACTTGTGATAACAAACAAAAGGGAATCTGTTCGCAAAGTTGATTTTGACTATGGGTTTGGCAAGTTCCGATTTTCAGACCAAGGGGAATGAGAAAAAACCTTGGGAATTAAGAAAGCACTAAGCACTGTTCATCAAATTTCGAATATATATTAAAAACGAGCCAACTTGCGAGGAATGAATTATCACTATGCAAGGCTGAAGATTCACGATGATTAGTACATATGCAAATCATCATATGCTATTATTATCTCAAGGATTATGCTTTCAATTCTAAACCAGAACAGTGATTTGGGAATGAATTAAAACATGAACAAGAGATTATTGTATTCTTGTAAGAATACTGTCTTAAAGGTTACTATTCCTTTGTTTTGTGAATTTTCCTTACGGTAAAAGTATAGTGAGCCCCTTATTCTTAGAGAAATGCAGAAGATGAATTAATCATCCTGGCCATGATTTGCGAAATGTAAAAATTTTTTTTTTTTGAATTGTGATGACAAGAGGTTAAACTCTTGAGGCCACGACGGCCGATACAGTAGTCCTAATTACAAAGAAACACAAAAGAGATCCAATGGTTAGCTGAGATCAGCCAACGTTTGGATCAAACAAAAATTCCATATATTGGAAAATGTAAAACTTAATCTTAACATATATTGAAAAATTCCATGAATCTTTGATTCGTTATCATATATTATTTTATCTCAATTTTTCAATCGATTTATTAGGAAAATCCCAATTAAATTTAGTTGAAATAATCATTACACCCACCTTTAATTTTCTTCTTTATTTATGAAGAGGTATGTTTTTTTTTAACAACATTCAAAAATTTTTAATAAGGCCTCTTTACTTGATTAAGAATTTGTTAAATATGTAGGTTTGAATTTGAATTTACCAAAATGGATTCAAATGGGATTCGGATTTTGCCATTGACATTTTTTCTAGCTTTCCTAGTTATTGCAAGTAATTAAAAAAAATATAAAGTTAAGGTGTCATTTTAACAATCAAGTTTTTTCTTGAAGGGCCTCTGACACAAATAAATTTTATGAGGGGCAAAAATAACAATTTAAAATGACGTAAATTCAATAAAACTGTTAAATTTGATCAAACAGCATTAAATTATAAGGGGAAAAAATTCCTAATAGCGTTTGTAAAAATTTAACATTTTTATTGAATTTGTACTTCTTTAAATTATTTATTATTATTTTTATCCTTTTTAAAACTTATTTATACTAAACACCCTTAAAAAAAAACTTGATTGTTAAAATTGAAATATAGGCCGAAAATATAACCTTCGTTTTTTAAGTTCTATTTCTCGTCCCATACTTGCATTTCCTTAATAAACACAAAACAAGAATTAATATCCCCCATCTGAGATGGGCCTAAGTCCAGCCCCTTTGATGGTGAGGAAAGCAAATAATTAGATACTTCATTTAATGTACCAAAAAGATACTTAATTTAAAACTAATGATTGTAGAAATTAAAAGACACTAATGATGTTATAAAGTTTGAATTCCTACCAAAAGAATTAGGGGCTCACAATTAGTGGGCTACAATATGACTCGAATAGGATTATCCCCCACACATGCTTATAAAAACCATTGTTCTTAAATCCGAAACAGACCCGCGCCAGCAAGAAGGTCTGGTATTTTTATTTTTTTTTTAAAAATTAATATTTTTTTTAGAATTTCATACTAATAGTCTTAAAATCTATAATTTCTCACCAGTTTGACCTCATATTAGTTTTAATTTAACTTCAATCTGATCCATTGGCCCTTGACTTAGTACCCGATCAGTTCAGTGGTCAGTCTGAGTTTAATTACCTTGATAAAAACTATTATTGAAATATTTTCCAATGTAATTTGGGCGAAAAAAAACTCGAATGGGAAATCATTCATGTACTATATAAAACACTAAAATGGTTAAACCAAAGACCATGCCTTGGAATTGACTAGACAGTAAAATATAGAAGGCCATGAGCTTAGAAACCAAATAAAGAAAACAAAGATTTCAGCATATCTCATATATCTGTCAAAGAGAGAATTCTATTCAGTCTGCCAAAAACAGTGACAAAATCTGTTGAGAATAATAATTGTACCCAAAAGGAAAAGGCATTCCACCAGCCACCCCAACCAAACCTAAACCAAAACCAATCTCCGTGCAATGTCACAAAAACCCTACCATATATCTTGTTCCCTACACCCATTTGCAGACACAACACAAGCCCTATATAACCTATGAAACAACAGCAACATTAGCCTTAGGATTATCCCCAACCACCCCCGAACCCTTCAATATCAGATAACACAGGAAAATATCATCTTCACATGTCACTCTTTTACTAAAAGACTTGGAGATGACTGATGATCACTCAGGAGTATTATTATATATATATCTATATTATATCAGCCACTGTTGTTATCAGAGACATTATTGGTGTTCTGGTTCTGGTTCTGGTTGTTTGAGGTTTCTTTGGAAGCTGGATATTTGAGAGCATTGAGTTGAACTTTTCTGAGAGCAGCTTGTCCAAGATCAACACCACAGATATCAGAGAGCCTCACAAGATAAAGCAGCACATCAGAGAGTTCTTCACCAAGATGAACTTTTTCTTCTTCTTTCCAATCTGGTAGACCCTTTGGAACCTCGCCTTTCCACTGGAATATCTCAGAAAGTTCGCCCACTTCACCCACCTGTACAATCAAATCCAGAATCTTTTCATAGTACCCAAATCTCTGTTGAAAGAGAGAGTTAGAGAGAGGGAGGGAGGGAGAGGCCCACCTTTGAGAATTTTATTGGGGTCAAGAAAAGAAGAAAGCACAAGGCAAGAACAACATATATAATAAATGATGGAGGAGAAAAAAGCTGGGGAACAGATGATTTGGGTGACTTGTGATAACAAACAAAAAGGAAACTGTGCGCAAAGTTGAATTTGACTATGGGTTTGGGAAGTTCCGATTTTCAGACCAAGGGGAATAAGGAAAAAACCTTTGGGAATTAAGAAAGTACTAAGCACTGTTCATCAAATTTCAAATATATATATATATATATATATTAAAACCAGGTTATGAAAACCGGACCGGCCGGTCCGGCCCGGTAACCGGCGAACCGGCCGGGAAACCGGTCCGGTCCGGGTTGGAGTTTTTAATAAAAAAAAAAAAAAAAAAAAATTTTCCTTTAGAATTTCATGCTATAAGTATAAAATTTTCAATTTTTCACCGGTTTGGTCCCGGTTTAGCTCCGGTTTGGTCCCGGTTTGACCCACTGACCCTTAACCCAGTACCCCGACCGGTTCAATGACCGGTCCGAGTTTTAATACCTTGTATTAAAAACGAGCCAACTTGCGAGGAAACGTCCAAATGCCTCTAAATAAAATAACCATTACAACGAGCCATACATAAGAAAGCTTCAAAATCACTTAGCATCTCTCTCAATCTCACTCATATCAGATGAGAATCAGTAAGGTCAGGTCAATCACAAAACACCGGCCGCGAAATGAACAAAGTGGAAAAACAAGAACAAAACAATACCCTCCCTTTGTTTCACCAGAAACCGGCCAGAAACAAAAGATGGGTAACTCTTGAAAGTAATCAGACAACAAATAAAGCGCATAAAACAAAGGTGCAACCAGACCTGCGCCTTGATACTTGCTCAGTGTCGTCGGGCATTCGCAGCAGCCTGTCCGCACCACTTTTACCCCGTGTTGAAACGCGTAACGATCGAAAACGCATCGATGGTTTCTTTTCATTTTTCCTTGAGTAGATTTGTGGGGGAAAAAAAGGCATATAAATATTATTTTAATTTCTAAAATTTAGAAAATTCTCTTAATACATGTAAAAGATAGAGAAGGAATAGGGTAGGAAATTGGGTTTTTCATGTTTGAGAGAAAAGACAAAAAAACCTCCATCACTCAATCATTTTACACATATTGTCAGTACTTATTTATTTTATCAAAATCATTAAGCATTTTGTCAAAATGATTACTCTTTTAGTTAATCACATTACTCAAGTGGTCACAATCTAAAACTCTTTGTCAATCATTTTGCACATATTGTCAGTATTTACAAATTTTGTCAAAACCATTACTCTTTTAGTCAATTTCATTAATCAATTAGTCACAACCTAAAATGCCACGCCCTTATCATAATTTCACCTTTACCAGAGTATTCACGAAAAACGATATGCGGTTCGGTGGGCAACACAAGAATAGCATAAATATATTGATAATATGAGCATGATTACAAAAATTCTCCATAGGGGTTCGTGCATAATAATTACAAACCTTGTAGCCATACAGGGCTCTAGGGTATCTAAACCCATTCCAGTGAAATGGAGACATCTTCTCGTTTTCGTTCCACCACTGCAATCCCCTCGTATGACTTTCTTCCTTGTTCTCAGCATATTTTCGGTCTCCTCCTGTCTAAATTGTTGGTAGGGGAGGGTGAGATTCAGGAGAGTCTCAGTAGAAAATAGATACCATCATGCATGCATGATAGATACTATGTGTATGACATGTTAGCTTTAACTAGATATATGCCCCATGATGACATTTCTGCATGCTCAATGTTTCATGCAACAAGACTATGGCCATTGCGAAAACAGAAACAGAGCTTCATTTATTCAAATATGCTCTACACAATCAAGTAAAGCAATCACATACACCACTACACAAGCAAAGATATCAAATACATGTAAATAAGGTAAGTCCCCTATCTTGTGTCCCTTTTGCTAAACAGAAATAGTCCTCGATCTACGTGCAAATAGTTTAGGCTCCATATTCAATCCTACAATGCCAAATGTACTGTTTAGACACTTCTATAGTGTTTCTGAGGGTTAATGAGTTTATATTGAAAAATTACTAAAATACCTCAGGGACCCCGCCCCGCCCCGTTGTTCCCAGTCCGACTGTGCTTTTTTTAAAATTCTAACTGGGGCTATTCTGAGATATTTTCACCCAAAAAATCTATTTCCAGACTTGGAATGACCAAATTCATTGTCAAATTACAAAAATATCCTTGACAGCCCCGCTTTAAGGGTTTCAGGGGCGTTTTTGTAATTATGCTTTTTTGGGCTTTTTCGAAAAAGTGACCAACTGTAACCCCACCTAATTTTCTCTCCTGAACTCAATGAAACCATTAAATCATTGAAAATCCAACTCTAAGGCCTATTTCTAGAGCTAGCTGAAACTTATAGGAACTTTAGGGAAAATTGAGATTTTTGAAATCCGACTCCGCAGACGTATTCCTTTATACTCCTAACTACTTTATGAACTATTTAATTGAATTATAACTACCATTTAAACCCAATTTTGGTAGCATAACATTTCCAACACACATTTTCCAATTTTCAAAAACAATGACAATCCGGCGAAATTTCACCAATTAAATTGTTCACAGCAGCCAGAATAGTCAATATACGAAGGTTTGGAAGTTACCTCAAGCTCCCATTAGATTTTCCTCTTCTTGGTTGAAACCCTAAGTCCTTGAACAAGAGAATTTAAGCATTCCAAATCTGAATTGACATAGAAGAGTAGTTTATGATCGGAGTTATACGTGTTAGAAACCGATTTTCTGAAGAAATCGACCTACCATACAAGTTCTCGTCTCCTTTCTCTCTCTAGAAAATGGCTGCACTTCCTCTATCTTATTTCAGCTGGTTTACGTCTGTTTTGGCTAGAGGAAGGAGATGGAGAATTATTTTATAAGTCCATGCTTATGTCATAATTCCATTTTCAGATTTTTTTACAGATTTTCTATCCAATCTTTGAAAAATCATAACTAATTTTGTAAATATTGTATTAGAGTGATTCCAACTGCTATGGAACCCTTATTGAGTCTATTTTTAAGGAAAAATATGAAATTTAGGCAGTTGGAAGCACATCATTCCCCGATTTAATTTCTTTGACTGCTGCTCCAGAAAATAATCAATTTCGCTTGCCAAACTTAAAAAATTCATAACTTTTTGTATATAGCTCTAATTGAGTCATATGACTATCAAATTAAAGCTTAGGATGTCTACTTTCACCTTGTAAAATTTCATAATTTATGGATATCATTTGATCATCTAAATTCACATGACAATCTTACTGCCTCTCGGAAAATTTCACCAGAAGCATAATCACTTTCTCCAAAATTCACCATTTTACTTATTTTAATACCCCAAAAATATAAGAATCGTTAGGGAATAAATTTGGGGCTCCTGCTAAACCGGGACTTAGCAGTCCACTTATTTCAGGCTTATTCTCTAGCGTTCAATCCCAAAATTTGAAGTATTACACAAAACTTTTACTCAATCCTTTTACACAATAAGAATCAAGGCTAATAAAGGCCAAAACTTCCAATAAACCAAGGTAGAAACGCACTGAACTTGGCGGCGGTCATAGGGTTGTGAAAGCTACAACATTGCAGCAAGCAAAAGGAGGACTTAGCTTTGTCCTTACAAGAGAGATGCGAGAGATCGTGATTCGCCATGAACACCAATTAGAAGAACAATGGGAAGGCTTGCACACAAAGAGAGAGTACTGGCAAATAACAGATCAAGTTTGTGACAAACATGGCAAGTCTCATGGGAGGAGAATCAAGCGTCGATGCATTGAGGGTGAAATATGTGATTACATTTTGGAAGCAATCAAAGAGTATCGCGGTGGTAGAACTCGATCAAGCACACGACATACTCCAGCCCGACGGATTTCTCAAGCAATCGGGCCTTTGATGGGGAGTTCCTTGTCAGAGCTGTAGTGGAGGTATATGGCTATACAAACAATGAAGAAGAAGGCGCAAGTAATAACCACAATCACGGGAGGCAAAAGATACATCCGATCTTGTGGCTATCACAACGAGTAGATGTAACTCCTTACCTTCACAGCTGGTAATATGGTTAAAAAACGTGTCATAAAGCAAGCGAGAAACCAAAGAACCATTTAAAACTCATTCGCAATCCCAACTTCAAGACAGGACTTGGGCCTGTGGTAAAGAGGGTTTTTTTAAAAACTTTTTGCAATCTATTTTAATCAGGTCTCATGCCCACATTTCAAAAATATTTGGCATGCTCGATACCATTCCATTCATTCATATTAGAGTACTGAACAAAATTCCCGATAACACTCGGGATTCAACCTTTAACTATAAAAGCTTACAAGGCATATTTTCCCATTTTCAAATGTAGATTACAGACAATTACACAAACCTTTGAGGATATGCTAAGGGCGTGTGTACTTGATTATAAAGGTAGTTGGGATAAATTCCTTCCATTAATAGAGTTCGTCTACAAAAACAGTTATCATTCGAGCATTCAAATGGCTCCATACGAGGCACTCTATGGGAGGAAGTGTCAATCGCCCTTATACTGGATTGAGTTGTCCGAGAGGGAATTATTGGGGCCAGATCTTGTTGACCAGACAATGGAGCAGATAAAATTGGTTAAGCGAAGGTTGTTAATTGCTTAGAGTCAATAGAAAATTTATATAGACAAGAGGCGAAAACCTTTGGAATTTGAAGTCGACGACCATGTGTTTATGAAAGTATCACCTGTTATGGGTATAGGCAGGGCATTGAAAGTAAGGAAGCTGCAACCAAGATATATTGGTCCATTCGAGATTCTGGAGAAGATTAGGCCAGTAGCATACCGCATCGCTTTGTCACCGAATCTGAGCAAGTTACACAATGTTTTCCATGTTTCTAAGTTGAAAAAGTATAAACTTGATCTAGAACATGCAATAGAATATGAAGACATAGAAATGCGTGAGGATTTGACTTATGAAGTCACACCTGACCAAATCATCAATCGACAAGAGAAACAGCTTAGGAACAAGAGCATTCCATTAATCAAGATTGTCTGGAAAGGGTTATCACCCAGAGAGGCTATATGGGAAACAGAGGAAAGTATAAAGAAACGTTATCTGGAATTTTTGGCGAAATAGGTATAGCAAATTTCGGGGACGAAATTTATTTAAGTAGGGGAGAACTGTAACACCCCAAATTTTATATTCACCAAATACATTGTAAATATTTGATAAATTCAATAAAATGGTGAATATTCATGAATTTGGAATTTATAAATTTTATAAATGTTCATATTCATGAGAAAATGGGAAAACAAATTATGGAATTAATTTAGGTAATTTAAAAAGCCCAATATTAATGTCCAAAAGTGGAGAAATATTATAGAAAATGTTTGGCCCGAAAATTGATGGAAATTGACCAAATAAAAATAAGAAAAGAAATTGGAATAAAAAGGTAATGACAAAATCGTAATTTTGCCAATTTATCACAAAATTAATTATTTTTTGATTAATTGAAGTTAATTTCAAATAATTAAGGACAATAAAAGGGGAAAATATATTTAGAATATTTTGGTCAATTTAAAATGAATTTATGAAAAATTTGAGCAAAAAGTGCAATTTTGACAAAAATTGAAACTTTATGTGTATATATAACTGGGACAAGTTGTGATGCCAATTGAGACCATAGGGAGGGACCCCTAGGTGCCTCCTATATGTTGCAAGAGGAAG
This sequence comes from Inga oerstediana, assembly GCA_963210345.1. Classification (NCBI taxonomy): domain Eukaryota; kingdom Viridiplantae; phylum Streptophyta; class Magnoliopsida; order Fabales; family Fabaceae; genus Inga; species Inga oerstediana. The sequence continues at coordinate 13,723,635 of OY723404.1, read as the reverse complement.
AAAATATTGGTTGGGCTTAATGAGCTTGGTTACATGTACATAAGGTTTATGTGCATAAAATGGATTTCCATCATCTCCTTCCAGCTCATTTCGTGCCCTAACAGATCTGAACTAGAGAGAGAGTATGTGAAATTCTAGAGAGAGAAAGAGAAGAAAAACTTGCAAAGGTAAGTGATTTCTTCGGTAAATCGGTTCCTAACATATATAACTTCGTTCCTAAGCTACTCTTATATGTGTTTAAGGTTTGGGAAGCTCATATTTGGGTGTGTAAAAGCTAGGGCTTCAGCCTTGTCAAGAAAAGCCAGAGGGAAGTGAAAGGTAACTTCCAAACCTTCGTATATTGTCTATTTTGGCTGCCGTGGGCAATTTAATCGATGAAATTTCGCCACATTGCCAATAGTTTTAAATTTTGGAAATGGGTGTTCCTAAGGGTTATGCTGCCCAACTTTAGTTCAAATGGTTGTTATACATCAATTAGATGATTAAAAAAGTGGTTAGGAGTAGAAAAGAACGCGTTTACGGAGCCGAAACCGCAAAACCCTGATTTTTCCTAGAGGATACTATAATTTTGGTCAGGGCTGTTAGAGGGCCTTAGAGTTGGATTTTCAATGATTTGATGGTTCCATTGGGTTCTAGAGGGAAAATTAGGTGGAGTTACAGTTGGACACTTTTTCGAAAAAGACCGAGAAAGCATAATTTTGAAAACGCCCCTGAAACTCTTAAAGTGGAGCTGCCAAGGGCAAATTTGTAATTTGATATTGAATTTTGTAATTTTGAATTCAGAAATGGATTCCTTGGGTAAAAATATGTCTGAGTAGCCCTAGTCAAAATTTCAGGAAAAGTGCAGCAGGGCCGGGTACGGTGGGGCCGGTTGGGGTCCTAGGGACATTTTGGTAAATTTTCACCATAGGCTAATATAAACACTATGGAAGTGTCTAAATTGATACATGGATATGTTCTGACGTATTTCTTGTATATTTGATGTTTTAGGACAGAGTTGGACGCCTATAGTCGACACGTTTTACGAGGCGGACCCTTTGAGACAGGAAAGAGGTTAAGGTATGGGCTACTATCTCTCATATACTATGTGACTATTTATATGATGCATGTTACTATATTTTGTGATTTGAACACCTGTTGGAGGCACATTACCTAGCTATGGTCTAGGACCTAGCTGAGGTACACTAGTCTTACCTATCTGTAGTCAGGGACTCAGCTGAGGTATATGTAAGGGTTTCAACGGGTTAGTTGGCCCTGAATTTTGTGTACACACACGGATGATATGAATTTTCATTTTACTTGATATGGTGCATTGCATATTTAATTTTCGCATTTTATATGTTGATCGTATGTTTCTACTGAGATTCCTTGGAATCTCACTCCTTTTTCTAAACCAAATGTCTCAGCGAGTGCCAGCAGCTCGAAAGCCAAGGACGCAGAGAAGGGAAACTGATGGGCACGTTTACCAAGATGAATACAATAGTTGTATATAATCTATATTTGTAATAGTTTTGGGACATTCTATACATATATGTTATTATTATCGATTTCTGCTCTGTTAATGACTGTCTGTAAACAAATACTTATTATCAGTATAATTATACTTTTTTGTTGCCTACGGAACTTGTTCATTATTGCCCTGCGCATATCAAAATGGAAATGGGTGTTGACATAAACTACAACAGCTTTCGCCGTATTCGCTTCCACGGCATTATGACACAACGAAATTTAACGACCTCTCCCGTACATCTCCTGGGACTTTTGGTTGGCCTATCCTCACCCATACATCATCCAAAACTTTTGGCATAGTTCTACATTGATGTGTGACTCACAAGTCACAAAACGACAACCTTCGCTGTAATCACAATGATGAGTGACAATTGTCACAACAACTTTCATTTTCTCACAATTTAGCTTCCATATTCTTCACTATTCAATGATAAATACAAATATACATGTATTATACATAATATAACAGAAAGAGTCACTACCTTATTCTTTCCATTCCCGCTTGGGCACTGATTTCATATGCTCGAGGCAGACGTCAAGTCCTATAAATCATAATTAAGGATGACGAGCTATTCACTATTCCAATTCTTAACTCCAAATCACTTAAGGTTGGTTATCATTTGAAACTTTTAGGTGGCTACTAGAAGCCCAAACAAAAGCTTAAAGGGTTGGGAAGAACTAGACCAAAGATCATCTTTTAGAAGTTCAAAATGCAGTTTTTGAGGGGTTGGTCGCGGCCAAAAGATGGTCAGAAAGATTTTGGCTGCAGCCAAGAACCACTGGCCACCCCCAAGATCAGGTCAGAAACTTTTGGGCCATGGCCAAGAACCCTTTCACAGCGGCCAAGAACAGGTTAGAGAGTTTTGGGCTGCGGTCAAAACCCTTTTAGCCATGGCCAAGAACTGGACAGAAACACTTTGGCCGTGGCCAAGATTTGACATGATTATTGGCTGACTTCCAATGACCATAACTTTTCGCACACACATAAAAATGACACAAATTTTATATCATTTCAAAGCTTGCAAAGTCTACTATAACACTGGAAAATTTCATAATATTTTGACATCATGTGCTATTTCAAAACACCATGCAAACAAACACCCTAGTACAACATTTCCACAAAATAGGATTTCTAGAATTTCCAATTTTCAACCAATGTTTCTAAACGTCCAGAATTCACAACAGGGACCACTCCCCGGATAATTTTCCGCATAGAATCCAATGGAAACATCAAAACCACAAAAGTCTCACTCTTTTAACATGCTCTATTCTTTGCACATTTCAATACAAAACTAAATTTCACCAAACCTCACATTCAAGACTCCAAACCAACTTTATTGTCTAAAGGATACAACAAGACACCATTTCTATCAACAAAACACCATAAATCCTCTAACACCCTAATTACAGAATATGAGGGAAAATTCCAAAATCACAATACCCAACTAATGATCACAATATATATGTCAAAAGGTTGCTTTTGCTCACCTCTATCTCTTTTACTAGCTTGTTCTTTGATTCTTCAACTACTAGCTTTTCTTTAGTTCACAAAACACCTCCTCTTGAAAATCTAAAACCATAGGAATGAATCTTGCATCAAGAGGAACAAGTTTAGAGAAGAGGTTTTGAGCATAAAAGGTCATCTACAAGGTCAAAATGGCTCACCTTGCCTTTGCTTCTTTCTCTTTCTTCCTTCACCATACTTGGAGGACTTGGGGCTTGAGGAAAGAGAGAAAAGATGATTATGGATTAGATTTTTTCTCCACACACACACACTTGACCGACTTAAAGAGAGGGAGAGAGGGAAAGGGTTGAAATTTTGACCTTTGAATTTTTAACTTCAATCCAATGGTGTCAAAGATGCCATGTGTCACAATCTCATGAATTCTCATAAAGCATGCAACCATAGGATTATTTTTACTAATTCCATTAGCCATTTAGCTCCACACTTACTCTTTTAGTAAATAGTGAATTTCCTCTTCGATAGCTAACTAATTAGCCGATACAATTTCTTACTTCCAGTTTTGCCCCTGACTACAGCAATTTCCACTAGGTTACCGCTTAACAAATATTTTGATTCCATTTCACATATCACGCGCCCTCCCCTTTATTTTAATTCAATTTAAGCTTTGACACCATAATTGAGCTTAAATACTGGATTTGGGCATTGACTACTGCCATTTCTGGTCACAATTCAGACTGTATTCTCCAAAAGTGTTTGACTAATATTCATTACGTCCACTTTTGGAGTCATAAGCATATTCACATTTTGGGTCATTACAGTAAACACGAAGATGAGATTGCATATGAGAGAGGAGAAGGTGGTGTAGGTTGGATTGAAGATAAGAGAGAGAAGGGGCATTTTTCTCACCTTTCCCCGGCTGAGACTATGGCTTCGATTGATTTACCTTCAGCACCATGTTTTCCCAGATTTAACAACTCTTGTAAAGAGGGAAATATCAAATACCCAAAATAACAGAGGAAGAAGAAAAGCATATTTTTTGTGCTTTTCGGCACCATATTTTTTCCTGACTCCCTTCCGCCATGAGTCTGATATGGTGCTTCTGCTACAGTAGCTTCGTCAATCAAAGTTCGCGGGGGGGGGGGGGCAGGCAAACAAGGTGTCCATTGATGGGAACAAAGTGGTGGTAGATTAGCTCAAGGTGGTGGAGCATTGGTGGCGGTAAAGGTGAGGAGAGAGTGGAGGAGGAGGAGGAGGTGGATCATTGGTGGTGGTGAAGGTGGCTAGAGGGTAGAGGTGGAGGTGGTTGAGTGTTGGTGGTGAGATAGCAGAAGAGAAAGAAAGAGAGTGAGAAAGACGAAGGTAGAGAGATGGAAGTGAGAAGTAAGGACTTTTTGGGAAAAAAACACACTTAGAAAACCCAAATTCTCACCCTATCCTTTCTCTGTCGTTTGAAGTTTTAATGGTCTTTGTTAGGTTGGGGAAGTTGAGGTGGTATTTAAGTGTATTTTTCTCTAGATACTTTTTGTTTTTCTTTTTGCTCAAAATTTTCTATTTTTCAATATATCAGGACAATTTTGGCCATATATAAGTAGTATATTTAGCATAGTATTTTTTTTAAAAAAACAAATTTATCAATTGGATCTTAAAGATCATAAGTAGAATAAATATAATATTGTTTGAGTAGTGTGTAATATATTTTTTTGATATAATTAAAGTGTAAGTGAGTTGGGTCCGGGGGTTCATTAGGGACAGGGCATGGCTCTAGGCTCAAGATCGCTTACAGAGATACTTACATATTGTTTACCAATAAGGTCCTCACATTGGTAATACAATATTTAATATGATGAAATGTATATAAAATACTACAAGTGCGTCTGAATTATACATTTTTATATTTATATAGAAAGAAAAATATTTTTTTATTTGATTAAGGATTTTTTGTTTGGAAGCCTAGAGTACAAAGGGTGGACTTTTTAAGATTTGAACTTGCATTCTCTTTCTTATAGGATGATATTGCTTCCCATCCCAATCAACAATTTGTTATTTGGTAGTAAAAATATTTACAAAATTCATTCATTGGCATTGGAGCATTATTGTCATACTCACGAGTTAATTTTTCAAGTTTACCCTTTTTACATTTCCATTTTACAAAATCGAGTTAAGTTGTTGTTAAACTTATACTTGTTATAAACTCGGTTAAACTCACAAGTTTACACATCAAGTTTGTTATTTTTACGTTTTTAGCTTACAAAATCATATTAATTGACTTTTAAACTCATTCTAACATTTTATTTGATCATACTTAGTAGCTTTATATATGAATTTCATAGAAATTTCTTTGTTGGATATGATATGTTATAAATGTTGATGGATTTAATTTCAATTATTTGGATTCAAAATATATTTAAATCAAGTTGTTGTCTTGTTTTGTATTTTAATTATTTAGTTATTCACTATTAATGCCGATTTATTGATAAAAGTAAACTTTTACGAGTTTGTGATTGGAGTTTACAATATGAGTTTACGTCCCTTTCATAAGTTTACTTAAAATCGTGACTTTGACTACCTTATTGGAGTGTACTGTGTACCAATAGTGAAAAATAGTGTTTTATTTAGGGAGAATTGTGAAAAAATACCCCATTGGCAGCTTAATTGCCAAATGGGATCTGGGAAGATCTTGTGTGCATGGATGTGGGAATATATTATGGACATGAATGGGGGAAGATTTGTGCACACAGGTGGAGATGTTTTGCACATGTATAGGAAAGAATATTGCACATAGGGAATATCATCTGCACACAAAGGAAGATCTTGTGCACACTCGAAAAATCGTATGTACACTTGGGTCTAATTTGGCAATTAACTTGCCAATAAGGTATTTTTTCACAGTTTCCCCTTTTATTTATTGCAATGAATTTGTATAAATACTCCCTCCGTTCCTAAATATAGGACATAGTTTTGCACTACAAACTATGTCCTATATTTAAGACCGGAGGTAGTATCATTTAATGCTCGGTGATTCCATTTGATGGCCTTTTAAACTATCCATTACTTTTATTCTACAAATGTACAAGGAGTTTCCAATGAATCATGTTGATTCAAGTAATATTTAAATATAAGCATTTATAGTAAATAATAATATTAGAATATAACAAGTAAGATTGTGAAATTGATCATGAGAAAAACCAACTCGTGGTAAACTGGTAAAGACATAAAATTGGATAATAAACTCGAGTCATAAACTTATAGAGTTGTAGTTAGCATGAGTTTAAAAGTAAGTGTTGAAATATTTCTAGTATATCATTGGTGGATTAGAGCCCAAATCCAATACGAATAGGGCTGTTATATAAATATGGAAAAGCAAGAATCCATATGAGAAATTTTATTTTTATTATTTGAAATTCAAATCATGTAACTCATGAACATGATATAATGTGAATATAAGTTTGTGAGGGTCAGTTAGATACTAATAAAAAAACTTCTGTGAAAACATCTCTCTCTGGCTCTCTTCTCTCCAATGGTGAATTTGTTGTATAATCGTAATCGGAGTCCATATCGATGCTCTGATCTCGTGTGGGTACTCAATAAGTCTATGGATTCTAAGTACGTCTAAAATCCTTTTGTAAGTTTCATGATTTTGTAAAGTATAAGCATAAAAGGGTATATTCTGAGAGTCTATTTGTGAGTTGACAACAACTATAACAATGAGCCAAGGAAAAAAAATGTATTTAAAATAGGGTTAATGTGTATCGAGAACCTTGAAATATTTTTTATGTACATCCAAGACTCTAAAATATTTTGTGGTGCATTTAACATCTTGAAATATTTTTTCAAGTGCTCCTATTATATTAAAATATTTTTTTATGTGCATCCAGCACCGTATATTATTTTTTGGTGCACCCAACCGCTGAAATATTTTTTTTGAATGCATCCAATATTGGCTCAGAACCCCTTCTCTTCTCTTCCTTTTCCCTCATGTTCCTACTCTAACTATAAGATCAACATTTGAATAATTCAAATTTAGTTTTATGCAAAATATTATTTTTAGTTTCTTTATTGTAGTATATTGAATTATTCATATTAAAATTTAGCAATTTTTATTTAATTAATTATTTTTATTTTTTTAATTTAACATTTTAATAATTATTTAATAAAAAAGGTCAAATTTACGCCATTCAAATATTGATTTAATGGTTAAAAGAAGAGGAGAGGAGATGTTTCAAACTGTTTTAACACTTTTTTTTTTGATAGAACATGAAATACTACAATAACCTCAGGAATTATCCTCCTGAGTCAGAAAACATTCTACAATTATTATTATCAGTAAATAACAAACTCATAATCGCTGTAGGAGGCGAATCGGTGATATGGAGATCCATTGCCATATTCCAAGCTTCCTTTGCCATAGCATCAGCAACTGTGTTAACATCTCGATTACAATGAAGCATCTCCACTTCCCAATCTCTGTCCATCAACGTTCGAACTTCCATGATAAGATGAATCAGGATGTTCCTGAGACACCGTGGCTTGAATAAGTTCCATAATTTCACTACAATCACACTCAATAAGAATTTTCCTGTATCCTCTATCCCATGCAAGCTTGAGTCCCCACAATACACCCCAAGCTTCAGCGGAGACCACCGTCCCATGGCCAATCCGATACATAAATCCTAGCAAAAAATCACCATTGTGATCCCGCAACACACCTCCATAAGTACACTTCCCTAATTTTTCACTTCTGGATCCATCAGTATTAATCTTCACCCATCCAATAGGTGGTGGCTTTCAATAGAGACGACCTCCTTCCTCATTATATTTTCGAAGCAGGCTTATATTTCCCCATGCTAAACAGGCACGAGCACGGGCTAAAATGGCCGTACTACTCCAAGAGATGTTATTAAAGCAACGTTCATTACGAGCTAACCAGATATTTCGGCATAGGACCGTAAACCAAAGACGAAATTCAAATCCCTGAAATATGTCCTTTCTCCCTATACATGATGCAAGCCAATCATTTGTATCCAATATGCCAAAAAACAGCTCATGCCAAGCCAGCGGTAAAAAACCATACCAGAACTCAGAAGCAACCGGGCAATCCCGAAGAACGTGCAGAATTGACTCGCGAGAATTATGGCAAATTCCACAATTACCCGTGGGATGACAACCACGCTGGAACCGTACCATGTTTGTCATTAAACGCCCGTGAAAACACAGCCACAAAAAAGTACGATACCTTTGAGGGACCTTAATTTTCCAAAGACATCTCCATCGGTATTTAGCGTGAGGCCGCGGGGTACCATTTAGATATTTATAAGCAGAGCTTATGGAAAATATTCCATCAGAATACCATCTCCATACTGGGAAATCTTGCCCATTTAATTGACAGATATTGACACGTCTGATAGCTGTACATACATATCCTGGAAGTAGATGATCAAACTTGCTCATATCCCACTGTCCGGAGGGAGTGATACAATCAGCTACTCTCCACTCAGTAACATCACGTGGTAAAGCACGGGTTGCTAAACTGTTAAGCTTATCCAAATGTGGCACCCAAACATCCTGCCAGAAAGAAATGTTCCTGCCATCGGTGACTCTCCATGCTATGCTATCTGTGATCTTTTCCCAACTCTTACAGATACCTTTCCACGTACTAGACTCCGACCGACGCTTCTCAACTTTAGGAATGATATCATCACCAGCTTTATACTTTTCTCGCAAAAATTTGACCCATAACGAGTCACGTCTATTAATCATACTCCATCCAAGCTTCATCATGAATGCCTGGTTTTGGTAACGAGCCTTCCTAAGTCCCAAGCCTCCATCCTCTTTTCGAGCACACACCAAATCCCAGGAAACTAGATGAGGCTTTCTGTTGGTAGAGCTACTCCCCCAGAGAAAGTTACGACATCGTTTATCAATTTCATCACAAGTCCCCATCGGAAGAGGCATTGTCTGCATAGCATAAGATGGCATAGCCGACATTACAGAAGATACTAGGGTATGTCTGGCTGCCAACGATAACATGTTGGATTTCCAATTAGCCAGACGAGCATCCATTTTATTCAGGAGAAAATTATACGTTGCCTTTGAGCTCCTTTTATGTAATAAAGGCATTCCCAAATATTTTCCTAGATCCGAGGTCGGAGTAAAATTCAAGAAATCACTGATTTCTTTGCATCTAATGTGATTAACATTTCTTGAGAAGTAAATTTTTGACTTTCCAGCATTCACTTTCTGTCCTGAAATGTCAGTTAAATTATCTAAATTGTACGTTAAGTGTAAAATTGCACAAAAAATTGTTTTAGGGCTATAGATGCACATAAAAAAATAATATAGGATGCTTGATGCAACATAAAATAGCTTAAAATATTGGATGCACTTGACAAAATACTTTATGGTGCTAAATGCACCTAAACCTTTTAAAATATTATTTTGTAATCAAATTATGACAAACCAAATTTTTTTCCTGAAGTGCTGAAACCAATTTTTTAATTGCTTGATTTATCACTTATTTTTACTATCAACAATTTAATTTACTTTGAAATTTAAAATGTATGGGTTCTAATTTGACTAAAAAATACTTTAAATATGTAAATGAAATATATTAATTTAATAATTTAGAATACGGAATTTTTAACAGAGAATTGTGCATTAAATGATAATATTGTTTCGGAGGTTAAATATATTCCACCCAACACAAACCATTTTATTCCTTTGTTGTCTTTTTACCAGAAGTTGTGTTCCTTTGTTATCATCTTGATTTGCATATACAGATGTTTTGTGAGGACAAAATTAAGAGATGACTAATGCTCTATTTCAGAAATTTAATTGAAATTTTTATTTTAATGTAATAAATTTAAAAGATCGGTAACTTAAATGTCATCATAGTCATTAATTAAAACACAGTATCTTTGACCCCCGGATTCATTCACGAGCAGAGTTAGGTCGATTCACAAGTTAACCGAATATTTAGTCAAATGAATTGGTTAAGTAAAAATACATATTTTTTAATAAAAAAATATTTCTTCAAAGGTAACGTATTTACCCATATTTTAAAAAAAAAATACTTAGATCAAGTTCTTTATATCCATTTCATCAAGTTCTCCAATTATATATGACCACATGTCCTATTTTTAAATTATTATCATTTAACTATAAACTCATATGAAAAAAAAAAGATACGTGGTTTTATGTGATTGGTGAACTTGATATAATGGATATAAAAAATTAAAAATCATTTCTGAATTATTTGTTTAAAAGTTAGATACGAATATATTCTACAAAGATGTGTTGGAATTTCACACTTATTCCCCTCACTATAATTTTACTATCAAATCCGTATCATTGAGAGTGAGTTTCTTTTCTTAATCGTATTTTTCATCACATAAATTACTGAAATAGAAAAGTTTATATATATAGATTAATCCCTAATGCGCACCACATCAAAGAACGGATTCCAAACGTAATTATAATCTTCTTTATTAGCTTTATATATTGAATAAAGGGTTAAGGTGCAAAAATACACATGAGTTTTTCTTGAAAGTGCACCTAATACCAAATACTTTTTTCAGGGGTAAAAGTAATTATGAATTTTCAAAATAGGTGTAAAAGTCACTGTTTCCGCTAGTTGCAGATAATAGCCGTTGGTTTTGTTATTATCATGCCAGCTAGAGTTATTGCTTCTTAATAAACCCATGTATATGTGGCAATGGGATACAAAAATTGTCCATGGATACTCCCAATTTCTTCACTCAATTCTTCATTGAGTCCAAGTTTCCAAAAGGCTCTTGTACCTCGAGGTTCCCCTGCATTTTCACCTTCCTTTCGCAATACTTTCTCGGGGCCATCACTCAGCTCCTCACCGTTCATGTTGATCGGCACCATCCAACTCACTGTCATCTCCGTCAAGAACTCTATTATCACCAGCTTCTACTTCAGCATCATGGTAAAATTTTGAGATTGCTTTGTTTAAATTTCAGATGATCATTGAATCAAGTGCCTATTAAAGCCTTAAACCTAATAAGAAAGGTTTATCATCCAATGATTTTGAATCTCCAAGTTTTTCAAAGACTTGGCCTTGAACTTGTCCGCAACTATTCCTACACATTGTTGCACAACATTCTCGCAAATGCCATTGATTTTCTCCCACAACACCTCTGCATACTTAGAAGGAGTAGAATCGCTCACAAATACCGTCCTTCTATACAACTGGTCCCATTGGGAAGATTAATGCACAAATTAATATTTCTTGGGTTTCCATCCACCAGAAGCAATTTGAAAGAACAGGGCATCTCTAAATTGGCACCCCTGATTCAACTTTCACTACAAAAAAATTGAAAATTAGCGACGGAATTTAGCGATGACATTTCATTCCGTCGCTAATCCCTTACGAATTCCGTCACTAAAATTAGCGCCGAAATTTAGGGACGGAAATTTTCCATCGCTAAATTAGTGACGGAGTCTCATTCCAGCACTAATTCGTCTCTAATTCCGTCACAAAAATTAGCGACGGAATTTTTCCGTCACTAAATTAGGGACGGAATAGAGACGGAATCACATTCCGTCGCTAAATTCCGTCATTAATCTGTCTCTAATTCCATCATTAAAAATTAGTAACAGAAATTAGCGACAGAATTTTTCCATCACTAATTTAACGACGGAATAGAGACAGAATCACATTCCATCGCTAAATTCTATCACTAATCCGTCTCTAATTTCGTCATTAAAAATTACCGACGGAAATTTTCCATCACTAATTTCCGTCACAAATAATTAAATTTTTCAATAATTAAATTTTTTTATAATTATAAATTTGTTAAATAATTTAAATTTTAAATTATTTTAAATTTATAATATAAATATTAAAATAAATAAATAAAAAATATTAATTCAAATTTATTTTTGAAATTGAAATTATAATATAATATATTTGAATTTTTAATAATATATTATATACAAATAAAAATAAAAATTTTATAAATGCAAACAAAAAAAAATATCATAAAATGAATAAAAAAGATATTAATAATAAAAATTTAGGTAGAACATTTACATAAAATAAAATAAGAAAACTAAATTCAAATATTTAATAATAGATTAAATTTTGTATTTCTAATTTTGTTCGCAAAGCAAAATATATATATGTTTTTGCATTTAAATTATACAGGTTCTTTTTAGCTCAACTGGTAAAGGCACTGGCACACGCGTGAGAGGTCAAGGCTTTGAATCCCAACTTGGTCACAAAATGCAACGAATTTGTGACTTGGACAAGTGGCGCGCGATGGAAGGTGACACGTGGCGGTTGACCGGGACACGTGGAGGGCGGAGGCGACATGGTGGCTGCTGACGTGGTGGACGGGTACACGTGACGGCTGCCGGCAAGGGACATGTGGAGGCTCGTTGTGAGGACATGTGGCAATTTAAATTATATAAAAAAAATATTTTGCGATGGATAAGAAACGGAGACTGAAAATTTTGTTGCTAAATTTTGTCTCTGATTTGGCGAAGGAATTTTTCATCTCTAAATTAGAAACGGGGAAGTAGGGATAGTTTGGTATCAGAGCTAGAAGGAGAAGTAGGGATGCATTAGATGTCTTGAAGTTTTGGAAAATTTATGAAGTTCTTATGAATATTCCTGGATAAGTATGCTTTGTGGTCACAACCTTGGTTGATCTTCCACATCAAAAACATGTTAATATAAAGCTAAGCCTCTGCTTAATATTATTATTATCTGATAGCATGCAAGTTAGTTGATCTTATGATAACATATGAACTTTGTTCGTCTTTTCTAGGGCTATGACAGTAAGTCCCGAAGGGTTAGGGCAGATAAGTCCAAACGCCTATTGTTCGAATGTTCATATGGTATTGGGGTTCAACGTTTAAGGCATTAGCTAAGTGATAATAATATTTGAAATTTTTTATCTTTATAACAACATACAAAGAAATATTTATAATAACTCCATAAGTAGCCTAGAAACTTCATCATATCTAGCACAGCTCTATGAACCTGAAGGTGAAGATATCATAATAAAGTTTATTATGTTTTTAAGATCTTTATCATTCCGCTCCAACTCTTCTCGCTCCTCTCGCTCTTCTACTCCTTCTTCATCTTCTCAAAATTTTGGTGTAACAACCAACAAAAATTTAGGGAAATCCTCCCTCCAAAATAATATTTTTAACAATGAAATTCATTTTGAAGATATTGACCAAAATTTTAGTGACTGGATCATTCCAGTCATTAACCCAAAGGATTTATACAAACCAGAGGATAAAAAATTATTTAAAAACCATGATTATATAATCAAGACGGTTGAAGAAACAATTCCTCTAAAATCTAAACCAACTGACATGTGCCTCTTGTCAGAAAATTCAATTTTAAAACACCAAAAGAAATATAAATTCATACATATTGGATGTGTTCAAGTGGCCATAAAACCCTTGGTAAAAGCTGGTCGAGATGTCTCTACGTTAGTATGTGTTAGGGATGGTAGACAACAAATTTTCTTTAAATCAAGTTTTGGAATGGTTGAAGTTGGTTTAAATGATGGACCAATTTACTTCAATTGTTTCCCAAATTTGACAGCTTCATTGCATGATGATCTTGTCCTTGAAACTTTGAAATTAAGTTTGAAATTAAATGGATTCATCTTAAAACCTGGTGTTTCACCTATAGCTTTAATTTATAGGGTCCAGTACAAAGTTATGAATTCATGCACTTCAAACGTCAAAATGTTTGATCATGAAAATGTCTGTTCCTAACAGATGTGACTAAGGCAAATGTTACAATTCCAAAACCAGTTAGATGGGATGAAATCACTCTCTTAGATGATTGGGAGATGGTAAAAATTGCTCCTCCCATCCCAAAACCTGCACCTGATTCTTATAGAATTAGGCAAAATGAAAATGGAGATGTTAGGATGACTTTTGATCGGAGACGATCATTTAGGATTTCTAGAACTCCATCAATTCAAGAAAGCTTCAAGATTGCTCTAGAACAATCTTCTAGACATTCTTGTAGTTCTTCTGTCAAAGAACCAATAATTTCACCTTCAGTAATGCAACGCTTAAATGAGTCAGCCAGTGTCGTAAGACATGTCTACCAAAACACTGAAGATGAACAAATTGAAACCCAAACTTGCCAATCCCCAACATACTCAGACATGAATGTGATTGAGCAACAATTTGAATTAGATAAGGAACTCTTGCGAGAAGATTTCTATTCTAATGAAAATACTGAAAAGACGAAAATGGTTTTTCCAAAAATATAAAACTGAAGAATTGCGAAAACCAATTCAGGAGAAGTATTATAAAATGCTCGAAAGGTATAAACTTCATATTCCTTCCTTTCTTTGGTTTGAAACCTATGTGAAAGATCATAATATAAAGGATTATCCTTTCAAACCATTCGAAAGGGTTAATGCCTCATGGATTTTGAAAAATAAAGACAGATATGAATCTGATCTTCCTCCAAAACAATCTTACCAGGTCCCTGGTACAAAAATTGGTGAAGCAACTGTCTTTGCCTCTTCTTTTAAAATAAAAGATCCTAGAACAGATGCAAGTATAGATGATACAAAAAATATCATTGAACAAAACAATTATACAAATTCGTATTTGCAAACTCTGGGAGAACATATTTTGAAAAAACCTATTACTAGTGAAACTAAAGAAATCTCATTTAGTCCACCAGTACACAGCCAATTTTTAAACCTTATTCTATTCCTGCTCGCATAGTATAAGGAAAGGAAATCTGGAAACAAGAATTAACGAAGAATTAAAAAAGTTAATCAAAGATATTCCAGAAACTCCCCAAAAATCTGAAAAATCTATCTCTTGGATTTCAAAATTAGAGATTAACACTGTAAAAAGCAGTCAAATAAGTTCAAGTGAAGATTGTCCAAAAATCCATAAAATAAAACAAGAAGATTGAAAAAGACCAACAAAATTGTATTATCCGAAAGCTACTCCTCCGAATATAATGCTCAAAGAAAGGGATTCTGCTTTTCGACAATTTAATGCAAACAACATCTATGTGTGGAATATAGATGGCCAATGTGAAACAAATATTTTGGAAATCTGCCAACAAATGACAATGGTTAGTAATGCCTATGCAATATATAACAATTGTCAAGAGGAAGGCGTTGTTCATATATTGCTATCCGGCTTTACTGGACAACTCAGAGGTAGGTGGGATTTTCATCTCACTAAAGAACAAAAAAAAATCTAATTTTGCAACCCAAAAAGACCACCTAAGATGGTATCGTCATCACTGATAGTAATGGTGAACCAATGTCTGATGCTGTTAATTGTCTTATAGTTAATATCATAGCACATTTTGTTGGTGATCCATTATTATGGAGAGATAAATCGGCAAATCTTCTGTCAAACCTAAAATGTAAAACTCTATCCAACTTCAGGTGGTATAGAAACAATTTTCTCTTAAGAGTAATGACCAGAGAGGATGGAAATCATCCGATCTGGAAAGAAAAATTCCTTGCTGGTCTTCCTAGATCTCTAGGAGATAAGATCAGAGAAAAATTGAGAAACCAAACTCGGGATGGTCAAATCCGTTACGAAAATTTAACATATGGACAGTTAATTGCAATTGTTCAGAAAACTGCTTTAAAAATTTGTCAAGAAGATAAACTCCAACATCAACTTGCCATCAAATCGGAAGGATTTAGGAACCTTCTGTGAACAATTTGGTTTTCCTGCCTGTAAAAAGTCTAAAAAACTTAAATACAGACATGAAGACAAAGAACACAAGGCTAAAATATATTATAAAAAATATTGAAAACCTTGGAAAAAACAAAAAACAAAAAACAAACAAACCCAGAAATTTGAAAAATGAATTCAAATCAAAACCTCCTATGGATCTTCCCAAAGGAAAAATTGTTTGTTTTCGATGTGGTAAAGAAGGCTACTTGGCAAAACATTGTAGGCTTAATAAAAGAATTAATGCCTTACAACTTGAAGAACTAGTTCTTCAACAATTAAACAATCTTTTGATTGAAGAAACCTCTTCTAAAGAAGAATATGAAGTATCATCCTCTGAAGAAGTTAATGAACTTCAATTAGATGACATTTCATCTTCATCCGAAGAAGATGATTTTCAAATAAATTGTCTTGACAAGTTTGCTGAGAGTCCAGGAAATCCTGTACTTGATGACCCAATCAAGGAATCGGTCTTAACTGGTTCCAAGATAGACAATTTACAAATAAATGTTATTGAAGAAGATTTGGTTTTTGAAATCATTAGCTCTCTTCCAACTAATGAAGGAAAGGTTAAGTTTTTCAACAAACTAAGAGAAAGCACAGCTTCTTCTTCAAAACCAAACAAAAAATATTTGCAAAAGAATTTGCAAACAAAATATGATTTCTCTGAGATAATCAAAAGATTTCAGACCAATCCAAAACCTATTTCAATTTCTGACCTTCAAAATGAAATAAACAATTTAAAAGAAGAGATAAGGAATCTGAAAAATACTCAAAAATTCCATTCTTTTATTTTAAATCAAATTCAGGAAGAAAGTCTTGATAAAGAAAAGAAAGTTGAAGAAATTAAAGATTCATCACAAAATGATGAAAAAACTTCTGAGAATTTCTTGAATCTTATATCAAGAATTTCAATCCAACAATGGCATGTGCCAGTCAAAATTATTGTTGCTAATACTTTTGTATTAGAAACAATAGCTTTGTTTGACACTGGTGCAGCTCTGAGCTGTATCAGAGAAGGTCTAATTCGGACAAAATTCTTTGAGAAAACCACAAAAAATCTTTGTGGACCAAATAGATCTCCATTAGATGTCAGCTATAAGCTTTCAAATGCAGTAGTTGAAAATAATGGTGTTGAAATCAAAGAACTTTTTATCCTAGCAAAGGTTTTATCTTAAGATGTAATTCTTGGTTCTCCTTTCATCAGCAAATTAAAACCCTTTTTAACACTTGATGAATCAATTGAAACTAATGCTTTGGGCAAAAAGATTTTCTTTGAGTTTGTTAGTCCACCTTATACAAAATTTATCAACCAAATTGAGTATAAGGAAAATCAAATTAATTTTCTAAAAGAAGAAGTTTCTTACAAAGCAATTGAAAATCAATTGGACAAACATTTTCTAAAACAGAAAATTCAAAATGTTTTGAAAAATATTCAAGACACAATTTGTTCTAATTTTCCAAATGCTTTTTGGGGAAGAAAAAGACATAATTGATTTGCCTTATGAAAAGGATTTCAATGAAAGAGCTATCCCAATGAAAGCTCGACCAATTCAAATGAAGCAATAACTCTTGGAACATTGCCAAAAAGAAATAACGGATTTACTTGCAAAAGGTTTAATCCGTAAGAGCCAAAGTCCTTGGTCTTGTGCAGCTTTCTATGTCAATAAGAATGCTGAACTTGAATGAGGAACTCCGAGACTTGTAATTAATTACAAGCCCCTCAACCAAGCTCTTCAATGGATTAGGTATCCAATACCTAATAAGAAAGATCTCCTAAATCGCCTACACCAGGCGAAAATATTTCAAAATTTGACATGAAATCTGGTTTTTGGCGAATCCAAATCTCAGAAAAAGATAGGTATAAGACTGCATTCACCGTCCCATTTGGGCAATATGAATGGAATGTTATGCCTTTCGGTTTGAAAAATGCACCCTCTGAATTTTAAAAGGTTATGAATGAAATTTTCAATCCTTTTACAAAATTCATCATTGTCTACATTGATGATATTTTAGTGTTTTCAGAATCAGTTGAACAATACTTTCAACATGTTAAAATCTTTGTAGATGTTGCTAGGTTCAATGGCTTAGCAGTTTGTAAAACCAAAATCAGTCTCTTTCAGACAAAAATTCGGTTTCTTGGTCATCATATATACCAAGGAACTATTGTTCCAATTGATCGTGCAATCCAGTTTGCCGATAAATTCCCAGACCAAATTCTAGACTAAACTCAACTCTAAAGATTTTTAGGTTGTTTGAATTACGTAGGTGATTTCATTCCTGACCTAAACAATATCAGTAAGCCTCTTCATGAGCGCCTTAGTAAAACTCCTCCTCCATGGACTGATGATCACACTAATGTGGTTATCAAAATCAAGTCTTTGGTCAAAAATCTTCCATGCTTGTATCTCCCAAATCCACAAGCATTCAAAATTGTTGAAACTGATGCCTTTGACATAGGCTATGGTGGCATTCTCAAACAAAAAATTGATGGTAAAGAGCATTGCATTGCATTTACTTCAAAATATTGGAATAGGACTAAACAGAAGTCTCTAATTTAGCAACAAAAAATTCCATCTCAAATTAGCGATAGAATTTAAAATTCTGTCCCTAATTATTTAGTAACGGTCTTTTTACCAACGGAACAAATTTTGTTGCTAATTTGGTTCCCTCGCTAATTTACGTCGCTAAACTAATTAGTGACGGAAATTCCATCGCTAAATTTCATCTCTAATTTGATGTTTTTTTTGTAGTGCTTGGCTTCCTCAAATTTGGCATCTAATCTAGCACCTGTTAATTCTCTACGAGAAATAGTTGGCAAACCTTGGTTGAGGAAAGCTATGAACTTTGTGTGCTCCAAGCTCGAAAAAGACACTGACCCACAAGATTCATACACCCAGTCAGTGAGATAATTGAGTGCACTGTCAATTTGGGTCTTACTAAGAGTAGATCCAGGTGACATTTTAGGACTCTAGAGCTTCTTCATGCCGTTTACCAACATAGCCACAGCTCCCAAATCCTCCTTCACACTAGATAACATCAAATGCGGTTACTGCATCAACAATCAAGTGATTTTGAGTTTGAATTGAGTGAAGAAATCTTTGGGAGTGTTAATGGACAATTTTGAACCCTATTCCCACGTATACATAGGTTAAAGAAGTAATGACTCCAGTTGGCACAATAATGGCAAAGCTAACGGCTGTCATATGCAACTAACGGAAACAGTGACTTTTGCACCTATTTTGTAAATTCATAGTTACTTTTGCCCCTCAAAAAAGTATTTGATGTTGGATATAGTTTCGAGAAAAACTCATGTGTGTTTTTGAACATTAACCCTTGAATAAATTATATCAAAGAACATATTACAAATGTAATTATTATCTCCTTTATTAGCTTTATATATAGTGAGTGTTTGGATGGGCGAATATATGACGTTTAAGGGCCTGTTTGGCAAAGCGTTTGACGGATGAAATCGTGCAGTGGAGGCTGAAAAGCGCAGTGGGCAAAGGCTCCCCTGTTTGGGTTGGCGTCTGGGATGACTGAGCTTATGGCCAAAAGGGGGCTTCTGAAAAGAAGCCCCAGTTTGGAGCTTCTAGCAGTGACAATCGTGACGGTGGATTTAAACCGTTGGAGCTATTTGGCTTGTGTACTTATTGAAGCTTCTCATCTCTTCTCATCCAAATTCTTCACGCGTTCTGCTTATCCGTTGTTGTTGCTGTGCTGGTTGATGTCACCGTCGTGGGTGGTTCACCGGTAGGAAAAGGTTGGTTTCCAAGCTCTAGCTTGTGTTGGGTGATCTTTCATTCACAATTTTGAGGCATATTCCTCTCTTTCTATACAATCTCTGGTCTTAGAAAATTTTCCTGCTTCTCTTTCTCTACAATGGCGAGCTCTAGAATTGTGTTAATACTTGTTGCTTTGTTGGTGAGCTCGACAATGGCTCAACAATCTCTGACTTCTTCATCGTCAAAGTCGCCGATGGCTACTTCACCACGGAAGGTGATGTCTCCGACTCCATGGCAGCGATGCCTTCTTCAAACTCACTGATGGCTTCTCCTCCTGTTGAGAGTTGATATGCTACTGCTCCTTCTCTGGCCACAGTCAACTCTCCTCCTTCTCCTTCGGTTGCAAGTAGTGCCATTTTGAACAAATTCAGTGCTGCCAAATTTTCCGCCATTATGATTCTTATAGCCGCTTTACTAGTGTAGAGAGATTTTGGAGTCTTTGTCGAATCAGAGTTTTTTTTTTCAATCTTACAATACAGAGAGTTCTGACGAGTATCCATTTAATTATTTTACTCTGTATTCTAAATTAGTAGGAGCATTATTATTATTAGCGTGAATAATATATAAAAATATATACAACTAATATATATTGTATTCAATAAGATTCATGTCATTTTCAGTCATTTTCCATTTTAAACGGTCTTTTCAAATGCTAATCCAAACGGGTTTAGGGTTAGAGAAAAAGTTACTTCTGCCACCGTTAATTCAAACACAAATCACATCTACAATCTGACTTTTTTATATGACTTTTCTAAAAGCTCAACTGCAAAAAAAAGCTCATTCTCCACCGCTAGTCCAAACAGGCACAATATATGGCGTTTAAGCTGCTTTTCACATAAATCGAGATAAAACTCCTCTCTCATCTTACCTCGTATACCGTAAATCACGATTAAAAAGATGCTTTTAAGCATTTCTATTGCTGTTCCAAACACACACTAAATTATACAAAATTGCGATTTCATTCTTAAGATACTGTTCAAATTAGAGAGTTAGTTCATAGCATATATATTTTATAACAATTAGTGGCATACAGAAAGTTCTTAAGATACTGTTTTTTTTTTCAATCTTACAATACAGAGAGTTTTGACGAGCATTCATTTAATTATTTTACTGTGTATTCTAAATTAGTAGGAGCATTATTATTATTAGTGTGAATAATATATACAAATATATACAACTAATATATATATTGTATTCAATAAGATTCATACCATTTTCAGTCAATTTTCATTTTAAACGGTCTTTTCAAACGCTAATCCAAATGGGTTTAAGGTTAAAAGAAAAGTCACTTCTGCCACCGTCAATTCAAACACAAATCAAATCTACAATCTGACTTTTTTTTATGACTTTTCTAAAAGCCCATTTGAAAAAAAAAAAAAAACTCCTTCTACACCACTAATCCAAACAGACACAAAGCATGTTTGGTTGAGCTTTTTTTTGCTTATAAGTTGCTTTTTACGTAAATCGAGACACAACTCCTCTCACATACTTACTTCGTATACCGTAAATCACTATTAAAAAGCAACTTATAAGCAATCGAATCGCTGAAACAAACATACCCACAATATATGGCGTTTAAGCAGCTTTTCACTTAAATCGAGACAAAACTCCTCTCACATCTTACCTCGAATACCGTAAATTATGATTAAAAAGTTGCTTTTAAGCATTCCTATCGCTGTTTCAAACACACACTAAATTATACAAAATTGCGATTTCATTCTTAAGATAATGTTCAAATTAGAGAGTTAGTTCATAGCATATATATTTTATAACAATTAGTGGCAGTATTTATCAGTCAAAGTCATTATCATGCTCGGAAGCATCTAAACTATTTAATTAATTAACATGAGAAGCAAGATCAGTCGATTAAAATAATATTCAATAGTAATAAAATTAATTACGGGTGTGATGTTCTCAAGGAAGAGATCTAAATCAATCATCTAACTATATGAAGTGCTAAACTACAACCTGTAATCATTTGATCAGTCTGCACTAATTTCTTTAGTTTAAAAATCATCATTAAGTGCATCGCCAACTGTAACATACACAAGCCCAAGTATAGCAAAGGATGAAGGCCCACGAAAAGATATAGGGCCCAAAACTCTAAGGAAAATCTTGAGGATCAAGAAGAAACCGTGGAAGCTTCGAGATCTGGAGGATATGGATAATATATGAAGGACGAAAAATGATTATGTGTGTGTGAATTGTTTTTTATGATCTTCTCTCTGGACGGAATCTTCCGTACTCTTCTATATGCTTTTCCCTATTCAGCTTTTCTTCTATAGTATTTCCATTATACTGTTTTATCTTTGCCAATTGCGTGTAATTGCTCTGTGACTACTAAAACTTTTTCAGTACTGATATAGAATATACAGAGTTAGCATTGCTGTCTTAGATATATTTACCCTGTGAAATTTCTAAATGTTACATTTGGTGCTTTCATTTGGTTCCGAGCTCTTATGGCAGACAATACCCGTATGAAGGAAATGCAGGCTGAGTTGAAGAAATCTCAGGAATTCATGGTGGAAACGAATGGTCATTTTACTACTATCGATCAACGTTTTACTGCTATGGAGGATTTTCTGAAGCGTTTGGTTGTCTCGGTTGATACATTAACGCATAAACCAGATCCTTCTTCCGCAACAACGAAGAATGGTGCGAGTTCTTCCTTCGATCAGCTGGCACATCCAGTGCAATATTTTCATCCATCCTATAAGCCGGTCAAGTTGGATTTTTCGCGTTTTGAAGGGAAAGATGCTCTCAACTGGATTTTCAAGGTGGAGCAGTATTTCTCTTACTATGAAATCGTCGACCCTCAACGCCTTCTCATTGCATCTGTTCATTTGGACGGTGATGTCTTACCTTGGTTCCAAATGTTGCAGTAGGCAAATCGTCTGCCGAATTGGTTGGCCTTAGCATATGCGGTGGAGGCTCAGTTTGGTCCTTCTCCTTTTGATTGTGCTTGATCTCAACTTTTCAAATTAACCCAACTCAGTGTGGGCGGTGCTTTGGACGATTACAATACTCATTTCTTAGCCTTGGTCAATCGCA
Organism: Inga oerstediana; assembly: GCA_963210345.1. NCBI lineage: Eukaryota > Viridiplantae > Streptophyta > Magnoliopsida > Fabales > Fabaceae > Inga > Inga oerstediana. The sequence continues at coordinate 13,701,108 of OY723404.1, read as the reverse complement.
CCGACGAAATTCCCAAAACGGCTTTACTGGATTGTTACTTGGGGGGTTTAAAACCAGAATTGAAAAGGGATGTGTTGATTCAACGTCCTAGTACGGTTTTGAGTGCTATGGCGTTAGCTCGCCTCTTCGCTGATACGACGGTGGCTACTGCTCCCACTTCTAAACCGAAGGCATCATTTACCACTTTTTCTAAGCCTTTGCTTCCTTCGGTAACTCCGAGCTCATCTTCAACAGCCTCCGATACAACAACTGGCAAAACCAATTTACCGCCATTACTGCCGACTCTTAAGTTTTCTCCGATCAAATGTATGACTTCAGCGGAAATGCAGATTCGCCGCTAGAAGGGGCTTTGCTATACTTGTAATGCTAAATTCTCACCGGCTCACCGTTGTCCTAACAAGCAGCTAATTATGCTCGTAAGTGACGAGGACTCTGTTTTGCCTATCGAGGACATTACACCAGATTTGGAAGTCGACAGCACATTGCATCATCTCTCAATGCATGCTATGCGAGGGACTTAGGGTCCTGCCACCATTCGGTCCTTTGGTAACATACTTGGAACAGAGGTCCAGATCTTTCTTGATGGAGGAAGTTCAGATAACTTTTTCCACCCACGAATTGTTTAGCATTTACACCTTAGCATTGAGCCCACTGAGGCACTGCGGGTGCTGGGAGGAACAGGTCATGTACTTCGTAGCTTGGAGAAAGTCTCGAATGTTCCAATTCAGATTCAAGACCATACTCTGTTTTTGTCATTGTATGTGTTATCGATCGTCGGTGCCGACGTTGTTATTTGAGCAGATTGGCTGGAAACATTAGGTCCGTATGTTGCAGATTATTGCACCTCGATGATTCGTTTTTTGGAGAATGGACAATTCATCACGCTCAAGGGGTTTCGGGGTCCGACTGCTATTCAGGCTCAATTTCATCACTTAATCAGTCTCCATCAAACAGATGCCATTGCTGAATTATTCATGGTCAATAGCGTTTCTGATGATAATCCCTCCATTGCAGAAGATGATTCTCTCTCTGGTGACATGGCACAGCTTTTACAACAATTTCAGTGTGTGTTTGACACTCCACACGCTCTACCTCCTAACTGTGAACATGTGCACCGGATTCCTTTGCTACCTGGGTCCAGCCCAGTTAGAGTCAGGCCCTATAGATATCCTGTGAGTCAAAAGGCCGAAATTGAAAAATTGGTCCATGACTTATTACATGATGGGTTGATCCAACCAAGCTCCGGTCCATATTCTACACAAGTTATTTTGGTTAAAAAAAGATGGGTATTGGAGATTTTGTATTGATTATCAGGCTCTTAATGCTATTACTATTAAAGATGCTTTTCATATGCCAACGGTGGATTAACTTCTAGATAAGCTCTATGGTTCTGTTTTTTATTCTAAATTAGACTCCACTTCGGTTATCATCAGATTTTAATGCATGAGGCTAATAGACAGAAAACAGCTTTTCGGACTCATTTTGGGATATATGAATGGTTGGTCATGCCATTTGGATTATCTAATACACCGGCCACTTTTCAGTCTTTGATGAATACCATATTCAAACCATTATTAATACAATTTGTCCTTATTTTTTTAATGATATTTTCATTTATAGTGCTTCTTGGGACTCTCATCTACACCATGTTGCTTTGGTTCAAGAGTTGTTACAACAACATCACTTGTTTGCAAAAAAATCCAAGTGTTCCTTTAGTAAATAAAGAATTGACTATTTGGGCCATATTGTTTCGGCCAAGGGAGTGGAGGTAGATCCTTCAAAAATTCAGACCATTCGAGATTGGCCCAAGCCCAATTCAGTGACACAACTAAAGGGGTTTTTAGGGCTCAGTGGATATTACAAGTGGTTCATTCACAATTATTCCTAACGGCCTAGCCCACTCACTAATTTATTATGCAAAGATAATTTCCAGTGGACAATCGAAGCACAGATGGCGTTTGACAATATCAAGCTCGCTCTCATCGACGACCCTATTCTTCGCTTACCTGATTTTATAAAACCCCTTGTTCTAGAAATGGATGCTTCACGCGTCGGCATCAGTGTCGTATTGAGCAAGGATAATCATCCCATTGCCTATTTCTGAAAAAAACTTTCTCCTCGAATGCAGTCTAAATCTGCTTATGTCCAAGAGCTTTATGCGATCACTAAGGCAGTTGCCAAGTTCAGACATTATTTGCTCGGTCATTTCTTCACCATCAAGATGGATCACGCCAGTCTTCGTCATTTGATGGATCAGAACATCCAGACGCCAAAGAAGGAGTCCTGTTTACCTAAATTAATGGGGTATCACTTTTCGATCGAGTATAAATTTGGCAAGCATAATCAGGCAGCCAATACCCTATCACGTCTTTCTTGTATGGCATTCTCTGCTCTAACTAATACTTTTATGGATTGGATATATCAACAACTTTTGTCCTCTTCTTTTATCACTGATTTGCAGACCAAAATTAAGACCGATCCAATTTCATTTCCTCACTATATGGTTAAATAGAGGTTTATTTACTATCGTTGTCGATTATTGATTCCGTCAGATAACTCTGAGCTTATTAAGCGAATTTTGGAAGAGTTTCATTCCTCTGTTATTGGAGGACATTTGGGCTTCTATTGCACCTTATCTCGCATTGCTCACCTCTTTTACTGGCATAAGATGCATCAGGATATCCATTATTATATTCGTGGTTGTCTCTTTTGCCAACATGCCAAATCCTCTCAATTACACCCCGCGGGATTACTTAATCCTCTACCCATTCCAACACGAATTTGGGAAGATATTGCTATGGATTTTATAGTTGGTCTGCCAGTGGTTAAAGGATTCAATGTTATCATGGTTGTTATTGATAGATTATCTATATACGGACATTTTGTGGCTCTACCCCCATTTTTCTAGTCTTATTGTTGCTGAGGCCTTTATGCAGAATATTGTTAAACTCCATGTCATTCCCCAGACGATTGTTTCTGATCGTGATCGGGTATTTACTAGTGCTTTTTGGCGTCATCTTATGAGATTGCAGGGTTCCCATCTGCATTTTAGTTTAGCATATCATCCACAATCCGACGGACAGTCAGAAGCTTTAAATAAATGTGTTGAAATGTATCTTCGGTGCTTTACTCATGAGTTTCCTTGGAAATGGTTACAGTTTCTCCCATGGGCCGAATTTTGGTACAACACTTCTTTTCATCATTCCACAAGTATGACTCCTTTCAAAATAGTTTATGGCCGAGACCCACCTCCTATATTACGACACTCTTCATTGGATGATACTCCCTTTGATGTCCATAAACAGCTGGAAGAACGCTATGCTTTGATAGATATTTTAAAATTAAATATTCAATGGGCTCAGGCGAGAATGAAGCAATATGTTGATGCTAAGCGAACTAACTTGGAATTTCAGATCGGTGATTTAGTTTTGGTTAAGCCACAGCCATACCATCAACATTCTGTTGAACTTCGCTGCTATCAGAAATTAGCTTTGGTTTATTTTGGACCATTTAAAGTTCTGGAACAACTTGGTCCGGTTGCTTATCGGTTGGAACTTCCAACTCACGCCAAAATTCATCCTGTTTTCCATGTCTCTGTTCTTAAAATTTTTTTTGGAGATGAACACATAGAATCTTATTTTCCATTGCCATTAAGCACGATGCCAGAGCGACCTATCAGTCAGCCCATAGCTGTTTTAGACTCACGTATGGTCAAACAGGACTCTGTTCCTATCCAACAATTTCTAGTTCGTTGGGACAGTGCAATCAGTCCTACATGGGAAGACAGGCAATTTTTGGAGTCTCAGTATCCATCCTTGGACCTTGAGGACAAGGTCTCTTTCTATGGGGGAGGTAATGTAACAGACACAAGCCCAAGTACAACAAAGGATGAAGGCGCACAAAAAGATATAGGGCCCAAAACTCTAAGGAAAAGCTTGAGGATCAAGAAGAAACCGTGGAAGCTTCGAGATCTGGAGGATATGGATAATATATGAAGGATGAAAAATGATTATGTGCTTGTTTGTTTCACCGATTGGGCACTCAATCGGACTTAAACAGTGGCGCAAACGAACTTAAACAGTAAAAAGTATAAAATGAGTGTTTGTTTTGGCGATTGACTTTAAGTTGAAAAAAGTCATAAGTTAGAAAAAGTCATAAGCCTCAAAATGAAGCTCATTGGAGCTTATGTACTTGTGTGTGTATAAAATAATATTGATAGGAGTATCTTCATATTTTTGGGGATCAATGAGGTGCTCAAAATCACTTCTAATTACAAAACTTCTTTTATGAAAAATGTTCTAAATAATTTTCTCTTTCTTTAGATAGTAATCTTCTGCTAATTAGAGAATACTTTGGGATAAGAGTTTAGACAAGTTTTGAGTTTTGTTAATATATGACTGTAGAAATGTAGAGAATAATTAATAATTAATTTTAATCGGTTTAGATTTATTATTTAATTGTTTTATGATTTTATAATCAATTTTTTTTATAAACATGTCATAAATTAGTTTCTATATAGTGTTTTTACCCATTAAATTTAGTTTAAATAATTTATTTGGATTATTGGAGGTATTATTGAGGTTTTAATCTGTTTATTTTGTTAGATTTTGAGCTATGTGAAAATATGAGTTAGGATTTAATATTTAAATTAGAGTTTGATATAATTTTAAGGATTTAAGCTTGAGGTGCACAATAGAAAAGATTTTTAGAGTGTACCAATTTAAATTAGAATTTGCTATAATTTTATTACAATTGTATAATTACCAAATTTTCAAAGTTAATTTTTGAGAAAATTGTGAAAAAATCCCTTCGTGTGTAGATATCTTCCCAGGTTCCATTGACAATTAAGTTGCCAATGAGGACTTTTTCATAATTATCCCTTCATTTTTTCATTTTTCATAATTTTTACAATTTTTTCTCTTAATTAATACAAAAGCCAGTTATACAAAAGTCAAACCAAACATCATTCACTTTTACATAAGTTACTTTAAGTTACTTATCCAATCACTAATCCAAACACTCATCATTTTACCCAATCTAACTTTGTTCCAATCTTAAAATTTCATAAGTTTAAGTAAAAATAAGTTATTTATTCAATCACCAAAACAAACATACCCAATATGTGTGTGAATTGTTTTGGATGATCTTCACTCTGGACGGAATCTTCCGTACTCTTCTATATGCTTTTCCCTATTCAGCTTTTCTTTTATAGTATTTCCATTGTACTGTCTTATCTTTGCCAATTGCGTGTAATTGCTCTGTGACTACTGGAACTTTTTCAGTAATGATAGAGAATATACAGAGTCAGCATTGCTGTCTTATATATATTTACCCTGTGAAATTTCTAAACGTTACACCAACTACTCGACCCAATTATAGTTTCCCCAGAAAATCTGGACCCCCTCTTATTGCGTTATTAAATTAATTAGTCTCATTTTATAATTATTGTTAATGTACGTACGTTTGGAATAATTCAGGTGGCGGAGTTGCAGATAATATTATTTTTATAATCTACAACTATCTAATATTTTTTTATTGATTAAACTGAGTAAATTATTGAATCCTTTGAAAAATTGAAGATTATTCTATTACCCAAAAACAATTAATGAAGCTATTGAGTAAGACTTTTTAACTAATAATTTATTTAGAAATTTAGTTGTCGATGGAGTATATAATAACATTATGCTATTTGTGTAGTCAACTGGAGTTATCCAAGTTCAACTTAATGAGATAAGACTTACAATCTATATTCTGGAATGGTTGATTTTTAAATGAAAGATATCATTCTTGATGTGATTTTTTTTTTCACTTATAAAGTAGGAACTTGTAATTTTACTTAAAAGATTTATTGAACTGTTTTCACTCAACCATCAGTTAGTAGATAATACTCCCTCCGGTCCTAGTTATAGGACATATTTACCTAATTTTGGAGAAATTAAGGATAGTGGTTAAATTAGTTAATCATATTTATTTTCCTAAAATACCCTTATTTAAAATTTAAAATGGCATCCAATTACATTGATTCTCTATTTTTTCTTATACCTCTCCTGCCTCACACACGACTTCTCCAAGCTCTCACACAATCTGGCATCGTCAATCTCCCTCAACAACTTCCAATCTACTTTTATTAAATTATTAATATGTTTAATCATTATTGAGAAAGTATCAATAGGGGGTATTTTGGGAAGAAATTAACACAAATTAGAACTTTATCCTATAATTAGGATCAAGATCAACTCTCAAATATTGTCCTATAATTAGGACCGGAGGGAGTATTGTTTTTTAGTGGGAAGTGGACAGAGCATGATTAGTATATATGTGCATGCCATTATTATTTATTGGTTTATGAAAGGGATGTGTTATGTATATACTCAATTGAAAGTTGACAAGCCGGATTCCAAAGTTGCAAGATTCATACACACATAGGGCTCTTCTCTAGGGGTTGAGACAAGTTTAGTTACAAGGGACATTAAATGAGAGTTTGTTGAATAGTTTGATTTGTTAATTGTAATAAGCACTTACATAGTTACATGTTATTATCTTTTGCGTTGAAATTTATCATTATATGCCATTTACGTATTATGGATTTTTTTTGGTGATAACATTTTTTTTCTTGGGATCTCATAATGATTTTGCATGATTAATACTCAATTAGTGGTTTCTAGGATTTTGAATTCAAATATGCAAGTATTGGAGATTATAAGCATTGATCAATTGTCCATTGTTTAAATTTAAATAATGATTATCCTCTAATCCTATTTGTAAGTAATTTCTAATATGTTTCATCAGAATTGTAAAAAAAAAAAAAATTTAAATTTCATTAGCTGTATAAAAATTGAACAACTTTATAATTTCATCCATGTTTAATGATGTAACTTATAAATAAGATTAAAAAATTCCCCATACCTTATAAATAGGGCCATATAAATGTTAGGCAATAGCCCTTATAGTAGATGTTACATATAAATAATTTAAATAATTGATTAATCCTAAAATTTATTACCTATGAATTTAAATGGAAATGGGTTTGCCCAAAAAAAAGTCAAGAAGGCAACTTTTACTTGATTTTCTAGGTCTAAAGGTGTAGCTCCATGTGACCATCTGTTAGGTTAGATAGTTTCATATGCATCACAAACACCAAAAGACAAAGGGCCCATTTGGTAATTAGGTTGTTGGAAATGGAAATAGAATTTAATTCTATGCCATAAGTATGTTTGGTACGGCTGAAATAGCCATGAAAATCATTTTCATGTGGAAGCTAAATCCATTAATTCCATCAAATTGGCTCCTATCCAAAAAATAAAGATTTCCAATTCCTCATGATCAAATTCCTTTTGGCCCTTTAACCTTCACGCAACTCATCCCACCACCCACCACCTTCTCCCTCGTCCTTCCACTGATTCGCCAATGGATTGTGCTCACAAATATGACAGCGACGACAACATCCTACGGATCTCCGGCTTTGTCTTCTCCCCAACTTCATCTTCGCCTTCTTCTCCATTTTCGCCTTCTTTCGCTTCTTCAACGAGATTGTGTGATGGCACCGATGTCTTCTTCCCCTTCTTCAGATATGGAAACTAGTTATGGCACCCATATTTTGCGCTAGACCTCAACCTTTTTTCTCTTTTCTCAGAACCCATGCATCCCTTGATGATTCTTCCATTTCTTCTATTCGGGGACCTAAAATTTCTTCTATTCTATTTCTTTACAATTAGATCAGGATATTGAAGCCATCGATAGTTATTCTAACAAAGTCGAGACCGTAGAAGGAGGATATGAAGGTGGAAAGCTCACCGCGTTGCTGCAATGGAGGGGGCTTGGTTTGACAGAGATCTTGTGACTTCAAAGGGTGTTGAAGATTTTAGATATGTCATGAAGTGCAGTTCCTGAGATCTGCCATGGTGTTGAAGATTTTTTTTTTTTTTTTATCTGGAGGGCATTTTGGTATGTTTGTCTAAAAATTAGATTTCATTTCCATGCTATACCAAAATATACTTTTAAACCTCATTTCCATTTTCATTTTCATCTTTATCAAAATCAATTCCAACATACTAAACAAGCCAAAAGGGTTAGAACTTATAAGATGTTAATTTTCAAAGGAAAACATTTTTTTAAAAAAAAATAATTAATGCGGCTCCCGAAGGATTCAAGAAATTAAAGAAATAGGAAATAAATCATCATATTAGTTTTAATGACTAAATTATATAAAACTCCTTAAATTTTATGTCATATATGGATAATCTCTCTCATTATCACATCTGTATAACTTTACAACAGATCTTCCTACAATCTTACGTTTATATAAGTAACTCTGTATAATTATTTTCAGAGTAAAGGTGCATCCAACACCCCTATCTATTTTTAAAGGTGCAATCAGTACCCTAATGTATTTTTGAAGATGCAATTAGCACCCTAATATATTAAAAATGGAGCAATTACACCCATTTACTAATAGAATACTAAATCTATTTGCTGACACACTCTTTCATTTCCTCTTTCATCGATCTTCAATATGTTCTTCCCTTCTTTTACTATTTAAGGGTACAATTTATCCCTTCAACAATTTTGATTGGGGTTTATCTTTCCCATCATAGTTTCCCTATCATTATGATGAAAGTATTTGGTTTTGATCTTGTTGAATCTCGAGACCCAAAAAAAAGAAGAAGCCAAGTGGAAATCAGAAGGGACTTTTATTCATATAGTAAATTATCAGTTTCATTCACAGATGCATGAATATATTAAATTATATTAAATTCTCCAAGTGAAGGGGTGTAATTGCTTCATTTTTAATACATTATGAAACTGATTGCACCTCCAAAAATAGTTTAGGGTGCAAATACTTTAGGGTAATGATTGCACCTCCAAAAATAGTTTAGAGTGTTGATTACACCTCCAAAAATAGATCGGGGTGCTGGATGCACCTTTACCCTTATTTTTATTCATTGCTTATGTAAATATAACTTAAAGGTTAAAGGAGCTGCATGCATATAATTCAAAGTTTTTGGCGTTCATACATGCAAATAGAAATGAAGTTTAAGGGGTCAACATATAATATAATTGATAGTTGGAGGTTAACCACACACACGTTTAAAACTTTAGGATATTTTTTTATTAAACTAGAGACTTCTTCCGTGCGATGCACACATCAGTGTGTATTGTAGGATATGAATCTAAAATCAAACATATTTGTTTGTGATTTTTTTTTTCATGTATGTTGTTGTATGTTTTAATTTTTTTTAAAACACTTGTTCATGTAAACTTATGCATAATACGTATGGCGAAGAATATGGCATTCCAACTCCAAAATCATTAATAAAATTATTAAATTTTAAAAATATTATTTGTCACATTTCCATTTCAATTTCTTCCATTGTTATGTTAAAATTAACAACCATTCAAAATAATTAAATAGGTAACATTTAAGTGGCTTTTCAACTTCTTACTTATAATCACATTTGCTATGTTATGATTAACATTTAAGTGACTTTTGTCCCAAACAATTTTTAGAACACTAAAATGTGGGGATTGACAAATACCACATAAGTGTGATTTCTTAAACTGACCTCCCCTGTACTATTAGAGATGCAGTCTCGGGTTCCAAAAAATTTGGGATAAAGTACCTTGCGTTCAAATTTGGCAATACCTTATTTACAGTAGTCATCATGAGGTTCCAACTCTTACTGTCATGATCAGTACAACTACTAGCAGTAGTTGTCACCACAACAGCCACATTCACGAACTAACATATCACTATAATTCTTACTATTTGTAATGAAGAAAACTTGAGACCTCAAAATTAAAAAAAAAAAAATGATGTAATTGAAATGAAATGTCAAGGCATATCTGAGATTTATATATATTACTCTTGTAACGTCTTAAATTTATATTCATTAAATATATTATAATTATTTAAGAAATTCAATAAAATGGTGAATATATATGAATTTGGAATTTATAAATTTTATAAATGTTCATTTTTATGAGAAATTGGGAAAAAATAATTATGGAATTAATTTGGGTAATTTAAAAAGCCCAATATTAAGGTCCAAAAATGGAGAAATAATAGATAAAATATTTGGTCCAAAAATTGATGGAAATTTTCCAAATAAAAAGAGAAAAGAAATTGGATTAAAAAGGTAACGACAAAATCGTAATTTTGTCAATTTAAGCACAAAATTAATTATTTTCCAATTAATTGAAGTTAATTTCAATTAATTAAGGAAAATAAAGGAAAATATATATGTAGAATATTTTGATCAATTAAATATGAATTTATGAAAAATTTGAACAAAAAGTGCAATTTTGATCAAAATTGAATTAAAAAGGTAATGGTAAAATCGTAAAATTGTCAATTTAAGCACAAAATTAATTAAAGTTAATTTCAATTAATTAAGAAAAATAAAGGGAAAAATATATAATATTTTGGTCAATTAAATATGAATTTATGAAAAATTTGAGCAAAAGGTGCAATTTTGACTAAAATTGAGACTTTACGTGTATACGTAACCGGAATAAGTTGTGAAGCCAATTGAGACCAAAGGGTAGGACCCCTAGGAGTCTCCTACATGTAGCATAAAGAAGGAAATATTGGTTGTACTTAATGAGCATGGTTACATTTACATAAGTTAATTTTTTGGAATTTTGGAAAATGAAACAAATGAATAAAATAAGGTAAAATATATAATAAATAGCATCATCTTCCTTCTTTCTTCAGCATATCACGTCCAAACATACCTGAAACAAGAGAGAGAAAGTTGAGAGCATTTAGAGAGAGAAAAGGAAGAAATCTCGCAAGGTAAGCTGATTTCTCCGATAATTTAGTTCTTAACGCGTATAACTTCGATTCTAAGCTACTCCAATCCCCTATGTTCTTTAAGGTTTGGAAGCTCAAAATCTGTTGTGGAACACCTAGGGTTTTCAGCCACATTGAGAAAAAGCTAGTTGGAAAGGGTTATCGCCCAGAGAGGCTATATGGGAAACAGAGGAGAGTATGAAGAAATGCTACTCAGAGTTTATGAATGTATAAGTGTAGCAAAATTTGGGAACGAAATTTAATTAAGTGGGGGAGAACTGTAACACCCCAAATTTTATATTCACCAAATATATTGTAATTATTCGAGAAATTCAATAAAATGGTGAATATTCATGGAAAATAAAGGAAAATGTATAATTGAAATATTCTTAGAGAAACAAATCAAGAGTTGTAAAATTAGAGGGAATTATACATAATTCATTTAATTGAATTATGAAAATGTTGAAAACAATTTTATTTCCCTTTTCTTCCAAAATTTTCACTTAACAAGAAAAATAGAGGGAAAAATTGATTAATGGAATTAAAGATGCCAAGTGTCATTATCATATGAAGAGGGGATTAGATTATGATTTATGAAGATGAGCACATGTCCAAATTACTTTAAAATAATGCTACATGAACATAGCAATCATGATTGATGATGGTAAGGATTATCTTGAGTGTAAGGTTGGAATTACCTTGAGTGTAAAGTTGGTTTAGTTGGAAGACTCAATTGGTTTAGTTGAAGCAAGAGGGGGGGGGGGGACAGTTTTTTAGGCCAACCAAGGGAGAAGAAGACTAGTTCAGTGCCAAAGGAAGCTTAATGGAGTAAGTATATCATAATAGGAAGGAGGTATGGGTTGTGACAAATGTCACCACAAGATTTAATCTTGAAAATCAAGGGCTAAGAGGAAAGAAGAAGCATTTCATTAAAACACATCCTCTTCCTCTTCCTATGCACATTTCAGTCATCCAAGAGAAAGAAGAAAGAGAGAGAGCTTTGAAGAACTTGGAGGTTTTAAAGAGAAGAAGAAGAAGATCAAGGTAAGAAGATTGATTCTCTTAAGCTTTTCTTGTCATTTTACTTAAGAAACCTTCCCTAAACTCCTTTTCCTCATGAATCCATGATTTTGAAGACACATTATTAACTCAAGGAGAGAGAGAGGATTCAAGATCTCTAGAGGTAACCTCACAAACCTTAGATCTATTCTTAAATGAAGTTGGAACCGAAATTATTAGGCCATGTGATCCAGAATTCGATCAATGTCATCCAAAAATAGCAAATGATAATCGATATTTCCCATATTTCGAGGATGTCATTGGAGCTATTGATTGTACTCAAATCAGGTGTGTCATAACTGGACCCGGCCGAGATAAATTTATCGGGAGAAAGGGATATCCCACACAGAATGTTATGGCTGTTTGTGATTGGGATATGTGCTTCACGTTCCAGTTAGCGGGATGGGAAGGTTCAGCACATGATGCTTGTGTTTTTTACTCTGCTGTCTCAGTTCCAACCATGAATTTCACACATCCACCGCAAGGTAATTTTTTGTATACTTAAATTACGTTTCTTTGTCTACAATTCACGTTTAACTTAATCTCACATTTACAATGATTTTAACATATGTTGGGCAAATATTATTTGGTTGATTCTGGCTACCCAACAGCAGTTGGGTTTCTTGGTCTGTACAGATGTGAACGTTACCACCTCCCAAAATTCAGGAATCACCGGGGGTTTTGGAATCCTAATGAGGCCTTCAATTTTTATCATTCAAGCTTGAGGTGCACAATAGAAAGGACATTTTGAGTGTGAAAAAATAGGTTCGAAATCTTACAACACATGCACAAGTACAGCTTCAACACGCAAGTTCGCATTATCTGTGCCACAATGGCTATACATAATTTGATTAGAAGACATTTTCAGACTGATGTGGACTTTAGGGAAGCAGAAAATGAGAATAATATAGTTGAAGTAGATAATAGTCAAGATCAAGAGCTATCATCGACAAATGATGCTTGTAATATCTTGAATTTTGAGATTTGAGGCTAGAGAATAAGCCTAAAATAAGTGGACTGCTAAGCCCCGATTTAGCAGGAACCCCAAACTTATTCCCTAAGGATTCTTATATCTTTGGGGCATTAAAGAAGTAAAATGGTGAATTTTGGATAATATAATTATGTTTTCGGTGAAATTGTCTATAAGGTAGTGAGATTGTCATGAGGTTTTGGAAGATCAAATGATGAGAAAAAATTATGAGATTTTACAAGATGAAAGTAGGCATCCTAAACTTTAATTTGATATGTCATATGACTCAATTAGAGCTATATAAAAAAATATATATGAATTTTTGAAGTCATCACAGAAAAACTGGAAATTGTCTGGAACAACATGTAAAGATTGAAATTCTGGGAATTTTGTGATTCTATCTAGAAAAAGTCTATATTTTTCCTTGAAACTAGACTTAATAAGGGTTCTATAGGCTTTAGAATCACTTCAATTAGATTTTTCTAGAATTATTTATGATTTTTCAAAGTTTAGGCAGAAAATCTGCCAGAATTTCTAATTAATCCGAAAATTTTAGAAATTGAATAAATAATTCCATATAATATAATATATGATATAAAACATTTCCTCCTCCTTCCAGCAGCCATAACTGATGCCATTTCAGATGTGAAGAGAGAGGAAAAGAAAAATTGTAGAGAGAGAAAAGGAGGAGGAAAAACTTACAAAGGTAATTGATCTCTTTGGTAAATCGGTTCCTAATGCGTATAACTCCGTTCCTAAGCTTCCTTTTCATATGATTTAAGGTTTGGAGCCTCAAATGTGGATTTTGAGCACCTAGGGTTCAGCTATATCAAGGGAGAGCTAGTGGGAGCTTGAGATAACTTCCAAATCTTTGTATATTGACTATTCTGGTTGCTGTGGACAATTTAATCGGTGAAATTTCGTTGGATTGTCCTTTGTTTCAATTTATGGAAATGGGTTGGCCTAGGTGTTATGCTGCCCAAATTGATACTAAATGGTATTTGTAATCTAATGGAATAGTCAATAAAGTGGTTAGGAGTAGAAAAGAACGCGTTTATGGAGCCGAAATCGCAAAACCCCTATTTTCCCCTGAAAATCCATATATTTCGGTCAAGGCTGTAAATGGGCCTTAGAGTTGAATTTTCAATGATTTGACGGTTCCATTGAGTTCATGAGGGAAAATTAGGTGGGGTTACATTTGGGCACTTTTTCGGAAAAAGCCGAAAAAGCATAATTACGAAAACGCCCCTGAAACCCTTAAAGTGGGGCTGCCAAGGGCAATTTCATAATTTTGGCAGTGAATCTGATAATTCTGAGTTCGGAAATTGATTCCTTGGGAAAAAATATGTCAAGATAGCCCAGGTTAGAATTTCGGGAAAAGTACAGTCGGATCGGGTACGGTCGGGCCGGGTCCTCAAGGGTATTTTAGTAATTTTTCAAGATAGACTCATATAACCCCCAGAAACACTATGAAAGTGTCTAAATAGTACATTTGACATTGTAGGATCGAATATGGAGCTCCTAGCTGTTTGCACGTAGATCGAGGCACACGTTTCGAGGCGGGAAAGGGTTAAGGTAGGGGATTTACTTTATTTGCATGTATTTGATATCTTTGCTTGTGTGGTGATGTATGTGATTGCTTTACTTGATTGTGTAGAGTGTACTTGAATAAATGAAGCTCTGTTTCTGTTTTCGCTGTGGCCATAGTTTTGTTACATGAAACATCGAGCATGCAGAAATGTCATTATGGAGCATGCATCTAGATAAAGCTAACATGTCATACACAGCATCTATCATGCATGCATTATGGTATCTGTTTCCTACTGATATTCTCTCGAATCTCACCCTCCCCTACCAACAAATTAGGCAGGTGAAAACAAAAGGTGTACTGAAAACAGAGAAGAGAACTACACAGGAGGAATGCAGTAGTGAAACGAAGACAAGAAGATGTCTCCGTTTTACTGGGATGGGTTTAGATACCCTAATAGCCTTGTGCGGCTACATTATTTGAATTTATCAGGTACGAACCCCTATGGGGAATTTATGTAATCATGCACATATTATCAGTATAGTTATGCTATTCCTGTATTGTCTACCGAACCGCATATCATTTTTCACAAATACTCTGAAAAAGGTTGAAATTGAGATAAGGGCATGATAATGCTCGGGTATATTCAACCCAAATGAATCATGTTTGTAACACCATCAGGGACCAAATTGTATGGGACCTTTGATATGAGTAGTTCTGTTATATTTGACTTTATCAAATACTTTAAGTTTGTACAATTTCTAATTTATTCGCATTTTAATTGTAATTTTATTATTTAGTTTACCATTGCCAAACTTGATACGTTAGAATGCTCTGCTGTTTGATTGGTATGAGTCAAGCGCAAAATTATGTATTGTGTATTTTGCTAGTATACATGAAACTAAGATAGATTTGTAGGTGAAGAATATGCAAAGAATTGTTATTTAAATGGGTAAGCGGCATGAAACTTTTGAGTATGTGCCTTATGGTAACATTGTTGCCATTAGATGTTTGGATCAATTTATCACCAAAAATGCCACTTTAACAAATGAGAAGGAAGTGGAAACGACTGTCTTCATATGTGTCTTTTACATTACTTGTCATGATGGTCATAACTCTTAAGCATTTTATTTAAATTTGTACCATCACCAAATTTTCAAATTTAATTTTTGGGAAAATTGTGAAAAAATTCCTCCTTGTGCAGATATCTTCCCAGGTCCAATTTGGCAATTAAGTTGCCAATAAAGTTTTTTTTCACAATTATCTCTTCATTTTTTTATTTTTCATAATTTTTACAATTTTTTTTCTCTTAAATAACACAAAAGCCAAACCAAACATCTTTCACTTTTTCATAAGTCACTTATCCAATCGCCAATCCAAATATTCATCATTTTACCCAATTTTACTTTTTTCCAATTTTAAGATTCTATAAGTCAAAATAAAAATAAGTCACTTATTCAATCGTTAATCCAAACACACCCAATTTGTCGGTGTTGCTACTATTGTTTAGCAGCATATAATTTATTAACCTTATTCACCTAAAAGCAGTAAATCTAAATTATTGAAAAGTGATAATCATTAAAATTGTCGTAAAGAAAACATATAAAAATACGCCTGTCATGTCAGTAACAACTAATGAAGCTATAACACCCTTGATTTGCGTTGTTGGGGAAAAAACCCATTTGCTGAGAGCGTTTGTCTTTTGACTTCTAAATGATGGAGATAGAAAAGAAAGAGAAAAATAATAATGAAAGATTCTATCAGATTTGTAGATAATCAAGGATTTTTATGATTAATAAAATTATTAGGAAATATTTTGTTTTAATGTTGATTGATTGTTATCTTTTGATTGAATAATATAGATAATTGAGTTTCCTTCCCTCCTATATTTCTCCTTTCCCTCTATTTGTCTAGTTTCGCTCCCTCCTTTCTTACTGTCCTCCCCCCTCCCTTCTTTCTTTCTCTCCTCTATTCTCTCTCATCTCCTTCTGCTTCTCTCTTTTTCTTTCCTCTCTCTTTCCCGTTCCCCTCCTAAATCACTAAAGATCCTTAATGAACATATTGAAGAAAAAGCTTTTGATTAACACTTTATCTTATAATAATGACAATTGTGCCTCTATAAAATCGACCTCACTTAAGAGAATAAGATTTGTTATTATTTTTATGAGTGGAACAATTTGATGTAAGATTACTCGAATATAGTAGTCAATTTTTAAAAAAAAGTGAAAATATTACTCCATCTAATTATTAGTATAAGATTGAATTAATTTATGTATTTAAATTAAGGAAATAAAATATATTGCTTAGTATGAATAAATATAACATGATATTTAAAATATCCTAATGTAATATTAGATTAATTATTTATTAGTTTATAAGCTAGATAAGTTATTTAAGGAAAATAATAAATATAGGAGATAAAATGGATTAAGATATTATGTTTTGAGTTAAATCTAACTCTCAACTAGTTCTTATATCAGGAAATAAATGTAGTACTACTTATTTTTTGGCCATAACTTACGCACAAATATTATAGAAGATTCGAACTTACAACGTCATGTTTAAGAAGACTCTAGGTATTGCTATAAGGCCCCAATAAATTAAAATGTTATTTCATTCGTGGATGTCTCTCCTAATACATGTGTCTCCTCTGGTGGTCCAACTTGAGACCAAGAGGAATCTAATGAGGCCTTTCATCACTAGACCAACTTTGTGTTGGTAAAATGAATTGAGATCTTATATTTGAAATCAAAATATATGTCTAACTATTATATTTAAGAGGGGAGGTAGTACAATTTGAGTCTAGCAATATTTAAATTTGGATTAATCATTAGCACTCCTCTTGTCCTTAATATAAAATATATTTATCTAATTTGATTAGATTAAGGAAGTTAGTTGAATTAGTTAATATGACATGTATTTTCTAAAATACCCTTGTCATCTTTCTCAATTTCTCCATTTCCTCTTCTCCTTTATTATTGTTGAGGGAACATAATTAAATATGGGTAAATTAGAAAAATATTGATAAATATAAAAATTTTATTTTATATTTAAGGTCAAGCTCAATTCTCTAAATATATTTTATATTAAGAATTATAGGAGTGCTTTATAGCAAATAAATGGTACTTTCTAGCAAATAAATGGTTGCGTGTGTATGGTATTGTGAATTAAATGAAGGTCAGGACCCAGAAAAAGTGCCGGATACTGGGTGCACTAAGCAATCAAACAAATGAAGACATTGATCCAAAAAAAAAAAATTAAATGAAGACAAAAATCTTTTAGATCACTTTCACTGTGATGAAAACATGATCAGATCGACCGAAAGGGAACTTCTTTAACACGTAAATGTTATGATCATTAGCAATTTTAAAAGATGCTGCTTTCCTTTGTTTTGGGCTTTTGGGATTTAACCGCGTTATTTTAACTTTATTCTTTATATATAATACTAATTAAACAATTAATAGCATATACTAATCATTGTTCCAAGTTGATTAAAAAGTTGACTAACAATAATACCTCTAACAGTCAATAAAATGCCCATCTCATGCATATCGTACACGTAAAGGATGATAAAACTTTTATAGTATATTTTTCCTTATATACTTGAAATAAAATTTTTGAATCAAAATAAGATAAAAAATACGTTTTTTCATGTACATACTTAAATGTAACCCAGACAGTTAAAATGTAATTCAAATGCAAAAATGATAAGTTATCATGAACAGTACAGTATAAAATGACTGAAAAGGAAAACACAAAAGCCACTTTCAACAAAATTTTTTCAAAAAGTTCATGAAGCCCAATTATAAATCTTTAAGGAAAAAAAATGAAAATTGGGACGTTCCTTTTTTTTTTCCTTCTTAAATTGGTAGATGAAGTTCAATTTGGGATCACTTCTATTAGAGAATCACGACTATATTAGTATATAGTGTAGGGAATAGAATAAATTTGATATCAACTAGCTGGATATTCTTTTTAGGTTAAATAGATAGATATTTAAATCATGTTTAAATATGTGAAAAACAAAATAATAACAAAGTTGCATCATGCGGAAACAATCACACCGTTCATTGCATGTTCATGAATCATGACCTAAAGAATAACATAACTTCTTATAATATTTCATATTTGATATTGATTGTGATCTAAATCAAATTTAGAGAGTTTAAATTATTTTTTTTTTTCAAAATTTAATATCGTTATCCAGTAGTCAATTTATTTATAGAGAACAATATAACTTCTTATTTAGATCCTATATGCTTCATGAACCTTTTAAGATCTTACTAAAGTCAAAAGTAACTTTTTTCCTTTATATATCATCTCAAAAGAAATAACTTCTAATAACTTGGTGTTTCAAAACAAAACAAAAAAAGAAAAAAGAAAAGAAACAAGAAAAAAAAGATTTTGATGAGAAAACTTTTACAACCAACAAACTAACCGAGAGCGTTATACACACATGCGCATGACGCACCCAACTTAGGTCCCCATTATAGGACGCACTCTATTAGGAGTTATTGGTCCTTTTCATGAGGTTTTTGATAGTTTCAAGGAATATTAATTTTTTGCCTATATATGCCTTAAACCTCAATAAGAGTAGTGAGGGAAAATAAAAAGTAATACTATGATGTTAGAAATTGATTTGGGAGAATTGCCCGAAAATATATTGGAGGTAAATTAATTGTTGATTGCTATCAAGTGTATAAGCGATCTTCCGTTTGTGCAAGCGATCTTCTGTTTTGTGCAAACCATCTTCCGTCTATGTAAAAATCTTTCATATAAATGTGTAAACAATCTTCCGTTGTGTGTAAAATATCTTCCGTTGTGTGCAATAGATCTTCCATTATAGCATTCAGCAATTAATTTATTAAAAATGTATTTATTAGCAATTCTTCCAATTAATTTAGTTAATAAGGATAATATTAACAATCATTTAAATCTTACGATAAATCTAATGATTTTAATTATTTTTATTGGTACGTGTGAATTGATTAGAAACGACATATATTTGAGATTAGTGTGCATGATACACTTTAACAATCAAAGAGTATTGAAAAGAAGAAAAAAATTCAATATCAACTAGTCCTCCCATTTTTATAATGTAAGACCTACTTTGTAAATTAAATTGAATTACAAAGTAAATCTTATATTAAAGATATGAAAGAGTATTATATAATTCACGTCCTTTGTATATAAATCGTTGGGACATAGATTAATAATTGACTTGCAAAATTGAATTAATTCCCAAGCAAATTAAATGGAAGCTTATTTGTGGTGTCCCTTGTTTGAAGAAGGTGATGAGAAAGGAATCATTTTTTTTTTTATCAGAAGAAAGGAATCATTTTGCACTAAAAGACTTGTGAAGAAACAAAGGTTGCTTTTGGAGTTTGAATCATAGTGTCCTTGTCCTCATCACAAAGCTCACAAATGTCCAAGACATATTTCATTATCATGTCCCTATAGCCTATGGACCATATATATTGTTGTGAACAACATATAAGTTTACATCAATGTGCTTTTTAATAAAAAAGTTTGCTTGTTTTCTCACAACATTCTATTATATAAATGGACCTTGATATTATTCAAATTATGATACGGGCGAACATAAAGATTTTTATTGAGTTTTCTTGTCAAAGAAAAATCATGGATACTAGCTGTTATGCATTTTGTTTCTTATTTATACATATATATGTCCCCTTTCATGATTTGTAACAGTGAAAGGACAAAATTTTCTAATCATTTTCAATAAAAATGGTTTTTTAATTAAAAGTGTAATTTGTATATATTTTGAACTTTCATATCGCAATTTCATTTAGTTTATGTTAGAAAATGTATACTAAATTATTCTAATTAAATTTGACAGATTGATTGCTTACAACCGATGAAATAAGTACATATTTATTATTTAATCATTGCAATATTATATAATAAAAATGATACATAGATGATAAATCTGAGTGTGTTATACTCGAATGTAATGGTAATATATTATCTTAATTTCATGTAAGAATGATAAATAACAGTACACTTTCAAAATATATAAGTGAAATTAAAGAACCCATTAATTGGAGCATCTTAAAAGGTTTTGGTATAAAGAATGAAGTAGAGAAGGATGAAAATTTTCTTACAACTTTAATTGTGATATATACTTGTTATAATTTTATTAACCACTATTTAGTGTTTTTTTAAAAATTTTCTTACTGCAAGTTGTAATACCCCGAATTTTAGAATTGAAGGTTTAGGAATAAGCCTAAATTAAGTGGACTGTTAAGCCCAAGTTTAGCATATGTCTTGGACTTATTCCTTAACATTTCTTATATCTTTGGGGCATTAAAGAAAATAAAATGGTAAATTTTGAAGAAAGTGATTATGCTTCTGGTGAAATTTTCTGTGAGGCAGTGAGCTTGTCATAAGGTTTTGAAAGAACAAATGATGTGGAAAAATTATGAAATTTTACAGCATAAACGTAGACATCCTAAGCTTTAATTTAATAGATTATATAACTCAATTAGAGCTATATACAAAAAGTTATAAATTTTTGAAATTAACCCAGAAAAACAGGAAAGATTCTAGAACAGTAGGCAAAGATTAAAATTTTGGGAATTTTGTGCTTCCAACTAGCAAAAGTATATGTTTTTCTTTGAAAGTAGACTCAATAAGGGTTCCATAGCCTTTAAAATCACTCCAATTTGATTTTTCTAGGATTACTTATGATTTTTCAAAATTTAGGCAGAAATCTGCCAAAATTTTATAAAAATCCGAAATTGTTGGAAATTAAATTAATAATTAAAGACCATAATTTCAGCTAGGGCTGTTAGTGGGTCTTAGAGTTGGATTCTCAATGATTTGATGATTCCATTGAGTTCAGGATCAAAAATTAGGTGGGGTTACAGTTGGTCACTTTTTCGGAATAGGCCGAAAAAACATAATTAAGAAAACGCTCCTAAAACCCTTAAAGTAGGGCTGCCAAGGAAAATTTCATAATTTGACATTGAATTTAATAATTTTGAGTCCTAAAATGGATTTCTTGGGCAAAAATATGTCAAAATAGGCCATGTCAAAATTTCGGGAAAAGTACAGTCGGATTGGGTACTGCGGGGCCGGGCGGGGTCCCCTGGGGCATTTTGGTAAATTTTCACCATAGACTCATATAACCTCAGAAACATCATGGAAGTGTCTAAATGGTACATTTGGAATTGTAGGATCGAATATGGAGCCTAAGTTGTTGGCACACTTTATGAGGCATACGTTTCGAGGCAGAAGAGGGTTAAGGTGAGGAACTTACATTACTTGCATGTATTTGATATCTTTGCTTATGTAATGATGTATGTGATTGCTTTACTTGATTGTGTAAAGTATATTTAAATAAATGAAGCTCTGTTTTTGTTTTCGTTGTGGCCATAGTCTTGTTGCATGAAACATTGAGCATGCACATATTATCAGTATATTTATGCTATTCCTGTGTTGCCCATCGAACCGCATATCATTTTCTGTGAATACTTTGAAAAAGGTTAAAATAAGGTGAGGGCGTAACATTTTGGTATCAGAGCTTCAAGCGGTTCTGGAAGAGCCGAAAGCGGTTTTAGCAGAGTGGCAGTTCTGGCAATAGGATAGTATACTAATATGGTCGTGATTACATAGTGATAGGAAATATGCACGGACGAGAGTACCAAAGGAGTGTATCCTCCCAAACTGTGAGTTAGCCCCAAGATATCAGTGAATATCCAAAGGGCAACAGGTGGTGCAATATCGAACTGAGAATGGTCAAAAGAGATTATGAAACCTGAGGAAGCGAGTACGGCTAAGGCCAAGGTACAAGCACTGTATCGAATCAGTCGGAGACAGTCGGCACCACTTTCAAGATAAGGGTAGTCTCAGAATATCGATGGACAGGAACAGATACAGATGATATCTGCGTTTTGGCACGGGTACACAAAAGTTAAGCGTGCTCGATCCAGAGAAATCTTAGAATGGGTGACCCCTTGGGAAGTTGAGTTAGCAAGGTCATAGAGACTTGAGGAATAGTAATTGTCTTAAGGTTTCTCATGACTAATGATAATTTAAGTAAGATGATTTAAAGGGTGCTTAGATGCATGGAGATAATCATGATATAAGTATTGATTTTAAAGCTGGACATTTCTGTTGTGGTGAATACTGCCAAAAAGATTCATTTGATGGGGTTATGGAAATTTGAGGCATAGTAAATGTTTCGAGGTTTCTCCATGATAAGTAATGATCCTTAGTAACACTATAGGGTCAAAAGAATATAGATACTATATATGGTGCTATATGATGAGTGGTGATCATATCGTATACTGATCTTAGAGGATCCGATTTGATGATACTAAAGGTTGATGATAGGCCTGAATTAGATCTAAGCTGAAATAGTGCTTAGGTCAAAATGCGAATTGGTTGCACTACAGTTCTGATGCTTGATAGAAGCTTAAACCATGTGAACCTGATGAATATTGTTGAACATTCAGTAATGTTTTGAGGTTATTACCCAAATGTCGTGATGGTTAAAATAGGTGATATTGATCTTGATTCTTAGCGAAACATATTGGGTATAATTGAGAAAAATGATTTCCAATATATGTGATGTTAAGGTTTAAGATTTCATGATGAACCTAAAAGATGGGTTAGAGACCCTAGGCTGTAAAATCCTACATGCCATATACGTTAAACCAAAATGAAACTAAAATTGAGACTAAAACTAAAACTGAAATGAAACTGAAACTGATGACTATTGCCCTAATGGTAATAGGTATCACCAAGCACTCGTACTTACCCTTAGGTCGAGTGTTCAATACTTGCGGAGGCGAAAGAAACTCGCTAAGGCAGCAAGGATATTCGATTGAGTCCAGGTACCCAGTTACCCAGTTTACCTCGGAAGGGTGTGATGCTGGTGCGATATGGTGCGACTGTGACAATAAAAAGACGAGCGAGGATATTCGACTGAGTTCAGGTACTCAGTTACCCAGTTTACCCCAGAAAGGGTGCGATGCTGGTGCGACTGTGACAATAAAAAAGCGAAACTGATGAATTCGGAACCATGTCCCTTGGGCCTGGATTGGGCTTACTGACAAGGGGTGGCCTTACCGAAATTGATAAATCATGAACCATGTCCCTTGGGCCTAGATTGGGCTTACTGATAGGGGGTGGACTTACCAAAACTGATGAACCCAGAACCATTTCCCTTGGGCTTGGATTGAGCTTACTGACAGGGACTGGACTTATTGAAACTGATGAATAGTGCCTACGGGTACATCGAACATATTGCCTATGGGTACAAACAGGTATATTGAACTGAATTATGGAACAAGTAGGGGTTGAACAGTGGTTAGCCTTGAATGTTTCTGACCGAACCAAATTACGAAACAAGTAGATGTTGCAACAATGGTTGGCCTTGAACGTTTCCAACCAAGCCGAATTACAGAACAAGTAAGGGTTACTACGGAGGTCCATTGGGATCCAATTGAAGAAGTAAGATAAGTGTGGGCGAACAGTGAAGTCCCACCTATAATGTATTAGATAGTGTGAAACATTAGAGTGGGCAGTTGAAACATGGTAAATTTATGCTTAATCTTTAGGCACCGATGATTTGTTTGTGGTTGTTAGTCTTGATATGTATTCAACAAAGATGATGAATTATATGTGCTTAAGCCATAATACTTGATAAACTAGTAAGTCCTTAGGTCAGCAGAATGTGATGTGTCTGAAAATTGTGACGAACCAAGGCTCGAGGCGGACTTTTTGAGATGAGGAAAGGGACACAAGGTAGGGGACTTACCTTGCTTACATGTATTTGATATATTTGCTTGTGTAGTGATGTATGTGATTGTTTTACTTGATTGTGTAGAACATATTTGAATAAATGAAGCTCTGTTTCTATTTTGCTGTGGCCATAGTTTTGTTAAATAAAATATTGAGCATGCAGAAAAGTCATTATGGGATATACATCTAGTTAAAGCTAACATATCATACACACAGTATTTATCATGCATGCATTATGGTATCTGTTTCCTACTAAGATTCTCTCGAATCTCACCCTCCCCTACCAACAATTTAGACAGGTGAATACAGAAGGTAAGCGGAAATCAGAGAAGAGAACTCCACAAGAGAGGGTTGCAGTGATGGAGCGAAGACGACAAGAAGTCTTTGTTTCACTGGGATGAGTTTACACACCTTAGTAGTCTTGTGGGCTATCTTAATCATAAATATCATGTACGAACCCTTATGGGGATTTTCTGTAATCATGCACATATTATCAGTATATTTATGTTACTCCTGTGTTGCTCACCGAATTGCATATCATTTTCCGCAAATACTCTGAAAAAGGTTAAAATGAGATAAGGGTGTAACTAGAGCTGGGAATCAGGGCCGGCCCGGCCCTACAGGGCTGGCCCTTGACGGGTCAGGGCTTAACAGGGCCGGCCCTAAAGGGCTCGGGGTCAGGAAAATTACAGTTTTTCAAAGCCCGGCCCGAGAGCATCAGGGCCAGGGCCGGCCCGCAGGGCCGGAAAATCATTTTCACAATATTTAACTGTTTTTTTTTGCGTATTTTCCCTAAAGAGATATAATTAGTAAATAACAACGATTAAAGTTCTAATTTAACACATAAATGTTGTCAACATTAAGGTTTAAATAACACGTCTCTTGCAACAAACAAACACAGTTACTAATGTATAATCAAAGGTAAAATCATGTCCATAAATAACTCACACAAAGGCCAAAGTATAAGAAGGCAAGAAGCTAAATATTCTAACATCTAAACAATATGAGTATGACGACTATCATTTTCACCTTCTTCGCCACTATCATCAATTTCAAGGACATTTGATTGTGTTTCACTTTGAGCAGTAGATTCAAGTAGTCAAATAATCACAACCTCCATAAAAAATCATACTCTATCAGGCAGAATAGTATATAATATGATTTTAGTCTAAATAGGCAGAACAATATACTAAAAAATCATACTAAAAAATCACAATATGATTCAATTAGACAAAACAATATACTCAAAAATCATAATCTATACAATATGAGGACAGAATGACATATAGATTCAATAAGGTAATTCAAAAATGTAACATGGTTCCTTTCCAAGTAAAAAAAATAAAAAATAAACGGGCCTAAAGGGCCGGCCCGAGGCCCTCCAGGGCCGGCCCTTTTAAGCCCGAGGCCCTACAGGGCCGGCCCTTTTAGGCCCGACTTTCTTTTGAGGCTCCAATTTACAAGCCCGGCCCTTGAAGGGCCAGGGCCTAAAAGGGCCGGCCCGACGGGCTCGGCCCGTTTTCCCGGCTCTAGGTGTAACATGAGTTTTACTAAAACTAAATGATTCATACTAGAGACTTTATTATTAAATCATGTTTAATCTAATAATTATAGGAAAGTTACACCAAGGTTCTGGTTAAAAAAAATAATATCTGAAAATTCCTATAATTTGTCAATGATAAGTAAAAGTAATGCCATTGATAAGTGAAAGTAGCATCATTGACAATTTAGAGACTTCTAGATATATATATATATATATATATTGGTTGGGATCTTGACGTGATTTTCCCATAATTATATGATAGCATAATCATTTTGCTTTAATTTGTTTCCTTTTCTAAGATTAAAATCCCTGAGAAAAATTCTCATGAGCTTTTATTTCTCCACTTTAAGTCTTGGAAACAAAAAAAAAACACACACACACACACACCCTTCTTGTCTGTACAAATATTCCCTAGCTACGTTGTTAATGATGTCAAGTCCCAAGATTTTCACAGCTGCTAGAAGTTTCAGCAATAAAAGTAACCCTAGGAGATCAGTCCAAGAGACTTTAATTTTATGCAAGGGCCATTTCTAAAACATGGAATCTCCAACATACAAGAGTGTAAGAGGTCAGTGCGATTTTTCTCTTTTCACTACAAAAAAATACTGAATTTCCGATGGAATTTAGAGTTTCCAACGAAATCCACGGAAATTTCCAGTGGAATTTTTTTTCGTCGCACCTTGTCATCGACGCTTAGATATACCACGTGTCGCAACCTCTTTATTCTTGGAAATGCAACTCTACTTGCCCCTCCTTTGGTTCGAACCCACGACCTCGTCCGTAGGCGCGTGATGCCTTACCGAATGGGCTCAACTGCTTTGATATTCTATTACTACACAATTATATATATAATCTTATTATACTTAATCAATTATTTATAAATATATATTTGTTTCTTATATATAAATGTAATAGTAATATAAAACAATTTTATATATCCGTATAATTTTTAATATAAATTAACTTCAAATTAAAAAATTTTAAATCTTAAATAAATTTCATATGACTATATTTTTTTTCTAATTTCTAAAATTGATTTTTTATTAACATTAATTAATAACTAATAAATAATTAGTAACTAATATTTTTTTTTACTAATATGAACTAATAACTAATAAATTTTATTTTTTATAAATAAATTTTTATATGACCATTTTGCCCTTATAGGGACCAAAACCTATGATGGGAAATTAAAGATATTTTAGAAATTAGAAAATAATAATTTAAAAATAAATTTAAAATTAAACTAAAAATATTAATTAATAAATAATAATTTTTTTAAAAATAATTGTTTAACATTTAATGTAATTAAAAAATAATAATTAATTAAAAATAATAATTTTTTAAATTTTCTGACGAAATTAAAGTCCGTTAGAAATTGCACAGAAATTTGCGACGGAATTATTCTATCTGAAATTCCGTGGCAAAAGACAGAATTTGCCACGGAATATTTTTCGTGGCTAATTCCGTGACAAATTTTGCCACAAAAATTCCTTCGAAAAATTTTTCGATGGATTTCTGCTAGAATTTATGACGGAAAATTTTTCTGTGACAAATTCCATCTTTCATGTTTTTTTTGTAGTGTTTGGTAATATATACTTTGATTTTTAAATGATTGGTTTTGTTGTTTACTTGCGGTTCTATTCCTTCAACGATCCAAGGCAAATTTTGCTTGGCCGACAGCACAATTTTTCTTGTCTTGACAATTTTTTAACTATTCTTTTATCTTATTTATCGGGTATGATTGTCTTGATTCACCGAATACGAACTATTACTCTTCATATCCTTAATATAAAATATATTTATTTAATTTAATTTAATTAAGAAAATTAGTTGAATTATTTAATATGACATGTATTTTCTAAAACACTATTGTCATTTTTCTTAATTCCTTCATTTCCTCTTCTACTTATTTATTGTTGATAGAGTAACAATAGAGGTAAATTAAGAAAAGATTAACAAATATGAAAATCATGTCTTATATTTAAGATAAAAACTAACTCTCCAAATATGTCTTATATTAAAGGCCAGAGGGAGTATTTAATTTCCTTTTATAACAATTAACTGAGGGATTAGTTTTCATCGTAAACATAATTAAGGTTAAATCACAGTTCATTTTGTCCCTCAACTCTATTGAATTCACATATTAAGCATGTGTAGCATGTAATAATCACCAGCTTCATGAACCTAGACCGGACTGGTCGGTCCGGCCCGGAAACCGGCGAACCGGTCCGGTCCGGGTTCTAATTTTTAAAAAAATTTATATTTTTTCTTTAGAATTTCATACTATAAGCCTAAAATTTTCAATTTTTCACCGGTTTGGTCCCGGTTTAGCTCCGGTTTGGCCCCGGTCTAACCCACTGACCCTTAACCCAATACCCCGATCGATTCAATACCCGGTCCAAGTTTTAATACCTTGAATAACCAACATAACATATATATAACAACTCTAACAAGTTATAATATCTATAAATTTTGAAATGTGTAATTCATTCTTATGTACAGAATCCTAATTTAATGTTTATTTTAATGGAGGATATAGTTGCCTATTTAATTCTGATGTTATCATAATAATTATTTTGGTGAATTTAATACAAAATACATGTTTTTATATATGTAATAAAGCAAATTCTAAAAGATACTACTTTCAGTCTTTAATATAAGATCTTGTTCACTACAAACGAGATCTTATATTAAGGACATGACTTATTAACATTTTTTTGCCAATATAATACTGGGATTACTACTAATTACATCTTTATGTTGGTAATTATATCCATGATTCTCATTATTAATTAGCATCTTGAAAAGAAGTTGTGAGTAACTTAACATGTGAACACCATAAATTTGTCATCGACCAATTCATTGAAAAGACACAATAAAAGTACATCACTCAAATTTTACCAATAATTGTTTCTAACTACATAAAACATAAATTTATATGAACACGAATCCTTTATATAGATGGCCTAAGTTTGATATATTAGAGAGAGGGGGGGGGGGATTTGCATGTCAAGCGAAACCTATAACTCTCTATCTTTCCTCTCAATATACTAAATAAAACAAGAAGCAAATATAGGTGCAACAATTAAGAATACACACACACGCACACATATAATTCTCAATTTTGGATTACCCTCGCCCTGTTACAAGTTTCATCTAATGGAAAATGTTGAACAATGCATGATGGTTAGGGTGAGTAAAAAAAACAACTTGTAATACCTCTTAGGCATATGGCTGAATATTTAAATATTGCCTCTCTAGCTATTTGAGTTCAACAATAAATGTTTGAATTTGGATAATTAGCTATCCCAGATAGTTATATAAAAAGATCAGGATTTGGACCAATTTACCCCCATATATAAATTCACCTTAGGCATTAAGTAGGGGAGGGTGAAGCATATATTTCAGAGAGTGCGTAGGGGCCAAGTGAATACCAACACAAATATATTTTTATATTTGCAGAGAGAAGCATGCTTTTGCACCAAAAAATGGGACCTCAATCTCCATGAATAAGCATGCATAGTCTGCTGCATCTAAATTTAGTTTTGCCACTTTGCGTAAATGACATGCTTTGGAGTTCAAACAAATTTTCCCCCATGTGACCTCTTGGTCCCTTGTGTCTAGTATTTAGGACCACTTAGCTTCTATCTATGTATGTGCCAGCTATTACTCTCCACTAATAGTTATCTCTTACTCTTATTTTGTTTCAAACTTAAAGTTCTGAACTTTGATAGTTTAGAAGCTGAGATCTTTATGTTCTTGTGAGTGCTAAGAATTCAGAATCTTAAGTTTTCTCCCTTCACTCTAAAATACAAAAGGTGGGGTTTGTAACACTGACATTCCACCCCCACATGAAGACGCTAGAATGACTTGCTTGGCATTCAAAATATGCCAATTGTGTAACTGTCAGTGTCTCTGATTTTTTCTGACAATTTTTAAGAAAAGTTACCAATTAATTCTCGTAAGGTTAAAAAATTCCTTTGCCTTTGGAATTTCATGATTCATTTTTAATTTGATGTTTGTGATTGATGAAGAGTTTGTAACTAATCTTTAGAATTTTGTATTTAGTAACTTAACTATCATTTCTTGACAAAAGATAATTAGTTGAAATGGACTTATATCAAGGACTAGAGAGGCTGAGGGTTTTACCTTTGTCATGACATAGATGTATAAATTTGGGTGTGTAAGAATTTGGATATCTCAATTGAGTTGGGAGCTACTCAACAATATTAACCATCTGATGGTGATTTAACAGTGTTGAGGTGAAAATCTTTGTTTAATTTTTTAAGATGAAAATCTTTGTTTAATTTTTTTAAGAATTTGTAATTCCCCCTCTACACACTATTAGATCTTAATTTAATAGTTAAGATTTAATGAAACATAAGTTGAAGGAATCCAAAGCCCATCTAGTTTCTAGAATAATTGGAAGTAGACGGAAAGAATGACACTACCTCCAGACAGAACGAATAAGATCTTATATTAAGGATCAAGGTAGTAAAACAAAAGGATCAACATAGAGAATCCATTCTTATTAGAAATTGATTGACAATAAAGAAAAATTGCAAAAATTTTGCAGCTTTCAGCAAAAAGATCAACTTACAACACTGCTGAGGTTGGAGGGAAGGATGAACAATTGGTCACACAGAAGACAATTAATTAAACCCACAAGTGCAAGAACAACTTGATATTAAAATCTTGATAGTATGCTATATATATATAACAACAACAACCTCAACAACAACAACAATAACAACATATTAATTTCTATAATAATTGATATTATAATCATCGTCCTCCTTCCTCATTATCTGTGACAAACACATCTGTAGTGGTAAGGGCTATTGACAGGATCATTGCCTTCAACAGGCACTTGCTCTGCTCTGCATTTGTACTTGCAGCCTCTGCATTCATTGTAAGTACAAGTTGGTGCTGTGGATCCTATCATCAGTCTCCTCCAATTCCTCTTCTTCTCTCCCTGATTCTAAAAATTTGTTAAAAAAAAAAAAATTCATTCTATGTAACTCATTCAAACTTTACTGCTAATTAAGGGCATATATGTTTGGACAAAGGACAGTGACAGAACAGAACAGGTTTCACTAAATTCTCAAGATTTTCTATTTGAGATTCTCACCTGCAAACTCGGTTCAGTCTGGAGTAGTTGAGTGGATTGAAATACCATTCCTTCTGTTTTGATCCCTGTAACGAATATAAAATCATTCAAAAGAATTCAGAATCAGAAAAATCTATGTGGGTAAAGAAAGTAATTAACACAGTAACACTCATTTAGTGCAGAAAGTTGAGGGTGCAATTTCACAAACATGTAGTAGAAAATTGAGAGTAGTATAAGTATGTTGAAGGCATTGAGAGAAGCAGAGACACAAAAGAGAAGGATTGAGAGTGTAGAGTGACCTTGAATAAGTTTAGGTGCAAGGATTAAGGTGAGAAGTAGAATGAATGCTAGTTTGTGAAGTTTAGTGCTGCCCATTCTTGCTTCCACTTACAATGTGAAACTATGAAGAGATGTGAATCATAGACAGTGAATATATATTTGTGTGTGCGTGTGCGTGTGCGTGTGCGTGTGCGTGCGTGTGCGTGTGTGTGAGAGAGAGAGAGAGAGAGAGAGTTGTGGTGAATAAAAGAGAAGAGATAGAGTCAAAATGTGAAGAGGGGCAAGGGATCATGATGAGGAGGCCCATAAGCACTCAGACCGACAGATCGCTTCTTGTGGAAAACTCATGAGAACTCTACACTCCTCCCTGCAATTACCAAAATGTCCTTCCACCGTTTTTTCCTCTGAAAAATTTTTTTGCATCTTTTTTTTTTTGTTTTCTACTCCCTGTAGGCTCCATGTATTAAACACTATGTTCAAATAAAAAATCTCCATATTGGTGGGACTGGGTGGTTTTATAGGCCATAAGCCGCTTCATTTAATCTCTTGCCTATTAGAACCCTCGTTGATAGCTCTCTTTGTGAAAACCTAGCTTTCATTGAAAGTAATTTTGTTATGAATATAAGTCTAAAGGATGAACTTAATTTCAAAAGGCTAACATATTAGGAGGAAAATTTTCTTAAATTTGTTAACCACAATATACTTGTAAGCTAAGGTTTCTTGATGTGTTGACTTACCACTCTGTGTCAAAATACACGTTCCTTATAGGGAAAAGGTTTGGTTCACTATATAAATTACTTATAGGATAATTAATAACATTTTGTCAATTTATAATAGGAGATAGAAGTGTGAAAATCATTTATAAAGTAGAGAGAGACAAAAAGTTTAATAAGGGTAAATATAAAAAATTCTATCAATTTAATGCATTTCTTAGGATACGAGAATATAGTATAAGTGACTTATATTTAAACACAAAGTAGTATTGTAAAAAAAGGAAGGTAAGAACTAATTTGATGTGTTATGTGAGAGACAAATGAAGACATGTCAGCTACCAAGGAGATGAAGTGAACGAATGAGATAGCGAGAGCACCATATTATATAGTACATGGACTATGGAGGTTTTTTTTCAAAAAAATTTAAAATAATGGGTCGATGCTGTAATACCCTAAATTCTGAGACTTAAACTTAGAGAATAAGCTGAGATTAATGGACTGTTAAGCCTTGGTGTAGCAGGATCCCAAATTGGATTAAGAAATAAGAAAATGAGTTTGGTGGTAATTCCAAGTGAATTGCCATAATCGGGGGCAAAACGGTAAAGTTACATACCAGTTGATCGGTTACTGAGGAGGAAACGCATTGGTAGCTTCAAGATCAATGGTTAGGATTGATTTGTATATTAGATCAAGGGGTGGAATCATGTGTATATGTGTGCATGTGAGCTCATGGGAGATGTGGTGAGATTGTGACAAGTGTCACAATATGGACCATCGGATTGGTCAAATGTTCAAAAGCTCATTTCCTCTCTCCTCTCTTCTCTCCAAGTCGGTGGTGTGTGTGAGTAGGGAGCCAAAATCTGATTCTCTCTCTCTCCTCCAAGCCTCCATGTTCGCCCAAGTGAAGGGAAGAAAGAGAAAAAGGAAAAGGTGAGATTTGGTTAACTTCTTGGCCCCCTTAGCTTAAATCATCTTCTCTAAAGTTGTTCATAGTAATGAGAGCTTCATTGTTATGGTTTTAGATTTGGGAAAGAATGTGTTTTGGGAGCTTGAGGAATCTTGGAAATGAAGAATTGAGGAGTAACTTTGAGAAAGAGGAAGAGGTGAGTGGTATCTCCCTTTTGATCTATATATTGTGTTATTTGGTTAAGTTTTGTGATGTGTGGATTTTGCCCTAATTTTGGTATCATTGTAAAAATGAATGATTTGAATGGTGGGTGATGTTGAAAATGGTGTCTTAATGTGTTTTGATGCCATTAGAATTGATTTAGAGCATTGGGTGTAAGGTAATGAAATTTGGGAAGATTGTGTGTCATAGAGACCAAAGGGCATAGATTGTGTTTATAATGGTATTTGGGTGTTTTGGAAGTTGCCAATGTATCCCTTAGGCATAAATAAGTGTGTATGAGCTTTGTGAGAAGTTTGGGAGTCATTGGCATTAGTTTTGGCCATCTGGGAATTTTCTACTATTTGCTGCGTTTCTGGTCTCTGATGCACAACACTCGAGCAGGGGAAGATCATGCTCGATCGCTGTGTGCATTTTCCCTTTTCTGCTTCGATTTTTGCCTAGGTTCTCATAAGGAGGGCTCGAGTGCGTTTTCTCACCTGCGAGTGAAGTGGGTCATTACTCGAGCACGAGGTGCGTCACTCGAGTGAGCATGCATTTTGGTGCTTGGAGCTGATCTCGGGTTGTTACTCGCAGTTGGGTTGTCAAGAGTGTGGGCGAGCACTCGCGAGTTGTGTGCCATCACTCGAGTACTGGGGGTAGTGCTCGAGTGCCATTTTGAGGGTTCAGTGCTCTCGGGTCGTCACTTCTTGGGCTTTACTAGGTGGGACTCGGGTGAGCATAGGTCCATCTCTCGAGTGCTTGGGTCAGTGCTCGGGTGAAGTGATCCCTTTTTGTCTCTGGTTGTGCTTTCGGGCAATCACTCACGAGTGAGAGTTGTCCTTGCTCGGGCACGGGTCGTCCATCACTCGAGTGCGCCATCCCTCACTCGAGTGATGAAGCTAAAATGGGTTTTTGAGGTTTTAAAAGAGAACTTTAGTCAAGTTTCTCCCAACCCTTGAGGCTTGTGTTTAGGCTTTGAGTAACTACCTAAAGGTTGTGAATGATAACCAACATGAGTATCTAAAAGTTAAGGAATTGGAGAGGGATTAACCCTATGTACTTATTTTGGTTATAGGGTTGGATGATCACCCTGATCGTGAGCAGCCGGAGCTGGAGCTTACGTGGAAAGAGGGTAGGGAACTTACATCTCCTGCATGCATTTGATAATTGTGTTAGTGTATTGATGCATGTTGTTGCTTTGCTTAATTACGTGAAATATATATGTGTGATTGAAGCTCTGTTTTAATTTATGCTATAGCCATGAGTATATTGTGTGAACATTGAGCATGTGAATATATCATTGTGTGAACATGGATTATGTATTGCAAGCATGTCATGCATTAAACACTTATCTTGCATGCATATTGGTATTGTTTACCTACTGAGATTCCCTAGAATCTCACCCTTCCCTACCAATAGTGTAGACAGGGCAAGTGGATCAAGATGGAGCAAGCAGCCAAAGGTGATGAGAACTCCTTCAGGTTGCCATTCTGGTAGTTGGTTATCACCCCCTAGTTGGGAATATTGTGTATTGGATTTGGTTGTGTAGATGCGGACGAGGATTTAATTATGTGTATGAGAAAGAATTGTGTAATCCCCATTGAGATATTGTAAAGGGTGTATGTTCCCTATGAAGTTTAGTGAATGTATAGATCCGGGATTGCCGGTATCATTATGGTGCACTCTGATATATTATAAATGTGATTTATCTTCGTGTAGTAATTGTATTCAGAATGTGAATGTGAAACCAGGATTAATTACATTTTGAATTGATTTTTGAAATACCCCATCCCGCGTTAAGGGATTATAAATTGTTGATTTCATCTTATTGGTCTCTATTTCACTTTAATCGTGTAATCCGAATATTAACGACGGAAGGGGGGTTACAGATGCGACTGAGTTTAACGTTGGCATCAACAACTTTAAAATATGAAGTGCCCAATTCTCCGTAAACCCAGACTCATTTATTAACTTCTTGAATTTATTCGCTTAGGAAATGATGGCTCCTGCCTCTTTATTTTTTCATTTTAGTTTTGTAAAGGATCCTTTGCTCTCTCTCCCTCTCTTCTTCTTGTCTTTTTATTGAAGGGATAAGTACAATTTTTGCCATGGAAATTTCCACTTATGAGCACTAAGTATCCACAAATTTTTTTTTAGAATGATGTCGCCCAAAAGTTTATAAAAGGGAGAATTACTAAAAAAGATCTCATTGACAACTTATTTGCTAAATGAGACCTGAGAAGATATCTTACACATGGAAAGAAGATATCTACACAAGAAAGAAAGATTTCTGCACAAGTAGGGAAGATTTTTGCACACGTATAGGGAAGAATTTTACACATAGGGAAGATCATCTGCACACGTATAGGGAAGAATTGTGCACATAGGGAAGATCATCTGCATACCAAGGAAGATATTCTGCACACGTGGAAGATAATCTGCACGCGAAGGTCCCATTTGGCAAATAAGTTGCCAATGAAGGATTTTTTTCACAATTTTCCCTTTACAAAATGTAGCAATGTGCCATACTTAACTTTGGAGGATGGTAGGATGACATTGCTACGTTTTGTAAACTTCCGAGGCGGCATTGTTCCAAAAAAAAAAACTTCCAAATACCTAATACTCTTAAGTGAAAACTTCCGGACCGAAAATAGTACTTGACCTTTTATTTAAAAATAAACATCCTTCCTTTTGCATTGTGCCGTACGAGGGATAGGGTAATAAAAAGTATATCTTTGAATATTACTTAGAAGGTTGATCTCATTGTCTTCACATTTCTTTGTGCTGATGTTATTGTTTAGGGGGTTGGTGAATTTGCAATACTACTCTATTTCTATTTATAAGTTCCATTTAGAAAATTTTTTTGATTCTTATTGTAAGTCTACTTTCGGAGTAAAAATGAGATTGCCACACTTTTACCCCTATTAAATGTAATAAATTGTAGGTAGAGAGAAGAAAGAAGTGAAAAACACTTTCATAAATGAGGGAAAAATTGAAAAAATCCATCAATTTAGTTTATATTTATTGAGTAAACTAATTCTCTTTGGCATGTAAAAATTAGGCAATTTAGACGACTATTATTGGATTGGATTAAGAAGAGTTTTTTTTTTTTTAATTCACATGCATTCAAATTCAAGATCACATATTTATCTAATCATGACCTCTTTTAATAAGATCAAAGTCTGTTGGTATTTGCTAGACTTACTATTGTTTTAAAAAGATGTTTGCAGGATTTTTGACAACATGATAAAACATATAAAAAAACTCTATTTTTGTTATTGTGTATTTAGTATTTCCAGCACAGATGTGAATTTCTCAAATTTTTGAATCTCAAGCATGTTGCATTCGCTAATATATTCTAATTAGATATGTAGGCACAACCACCTGATTTATAAGTAAAATTGAACTCATGAACTCCTACTTGCACAAAAACATTCATACCGCTAAGCTATCATGTAATTCTAAATAGTCAAAATCACAAACTCATCTACAATTAAACTTTGTTCACCTTAACTGTTATAACTGAAAAATTAAATAATTATAATATCTTAATTAAAAGTACATTAACAGAATTATATATATATTTTATCCTAATATTTAGTACCACTCGATAAGGTGATTAAGAATATCCTTTCATCTCTCGTTTAAAAATAGAGGGAAAACCATTTTCCAGGTGCCTATCCTTTCTTTCAGTTATTAATTTGGTACCTACATATTTTTCTCTTTTAATAAAATACTTTAATTTTGTTTTGTCCACGCGGTTAACTCCTGAAACTTCTTTGTATTAATCAATGTACTTAATCAAGACGAAAAAAAAAAACACAGGAAGCAAATTAAAAATTGAGAAATAATATAGGTACCGGCAAAATGATTTTCCCAAAATATATAAGAAAGATTTCTGGTACTTATTATTTTTTTAGTTTTCTTTGTGGAAAATAATCTCCTGCCATAAACTTCTATTCCTGGACATGCCAACTAAAGAAAAGAACATCAATGTATCTTCTTTCGTCCAGAAGAGAATCTTACATTAGTGTCCTTACCATGTTTTTTTTCTACTTCTCTCTTTCCCATAGGATTCTCTGTACTGGTCCTGATTCTGGTTCCAAGAAAACATATGCTCACCTGTAAGTAAAACACAATATTATAAAGTATATGGACGAGCATGTTTTACCCAAAGCCACATTAATAGCTTAATGCATTTAGCAATGTATCATACTATTGTTTTTTTTCCAAGGCTTGAGGAAATTTAACTCAAGCTAATGCAGGAGAAGGTTACTTGGGGCAGTGAAAATTACAGTTGATGATCTAAGAATCTCACCCAAAAGGAAAATTACTGTTCTACAAATATACAGGAAGAAGACGAGATATAATATGATGTCTAAAAGCAATGAGTTTACGGCTTCTCGTTGTCACTCGGTTTCTGACAAATCACTATTTACACACAAAATCACTACAGAATCTGACACTCTTGCCTACAAGCTTCAAACTTCCAAGGATCTAAATCCGAGAATAACTATAGCTCTGACACATGATGATTTTGATGATACAAGGACAACCTAAATCTAAACACATTATATCACCATATTTATTAGAATGCAAATTCCTCAGGTAGCCTTGGATACTTCTCTGACAGAAATGCCTTGTACTTTCTTTTAAGATCTCCACCTGAAAAAGGGGTACCCAATACATTATTGAAAACAATATGTATTGGCAATCATATACAAAAGAGAGGGTCAACTTCTCAAGAAAAAAAGTATGTGTATACAAGGGCAAGTAAAGGAAGAGACCAGAAGCTACCTTTAGCATGGAATGATGGGACATCTTTAGAAAAAGTAGATTCCACCAGCTTCACAAAATCTTCACCTGCTAAGTCAGCAAAAGACAAGAGGATTCTTCAAGTAGAGATCACTGTTAACCTAGAATGAGCATCATGGAAGAAGAAAGGGTAGAGGAAACTGAAGGTCCTGGTTAGCAAAATAGTTTTGAGAGGTTGAATAGACTTCCCTCCTCGATTTTCCTTAATTCAAACATGACCTTAGCTTAATGGATTTGCTGATTACATTGGAGGCAGTTTGGCTCACTAGGATAAGGTGCATGAAGGGTTTTCCCCCTTTTTAAGCAACCCTTTAAAATCTTCAACCTATTAAAAACTTTTCTTAAGAAGCCAATCTTTTTGCAATGAAATAAAATGGTCATAACTTTGTACGAAAAAGAAAATTGAAATTTGCTTTAAACTATGAAAAAGGCAGGAGAGTACTAATCAGAATGCATCAATCGATTCTTTATTTGCATAATAGGAAGGAGGTCTATACAGTGGTCATGTTTTAGTATATTGATATTCATGATATAGATGTCTCCATACTTACCAGAAAGAGTCTTTTTTCCCCGTTTGTTGATATTAATCAGGTAGGCAGATATTTGATTGTCTTTCAACTGTAGGATAGATGAAAAAGCAATAACTAATTTCAGTCAGACCATATTGAAGCGTAAAATAAAAAAATAAGGTCCCGTTCATGACCTTGGCTAGAAGGGCCTTTGCAAGCTCCAGGGGATCAATACATGAAGGACCGTGGTTGAATGAAGGCACAAAGTTCCCATTTTGATAACCGGCTAGAAAGTGATAAGCTGCTTGACCAGGAGATAGCTTTGAAACAGAAGGGATGCATTCAGAACTGCTTCAATAGATAAAACACAGATCAAGAAACAGAGGGAACTAAAAATGATAAGAATAAGGGGGATAGTGAAACTCCAAAAAAGAATATATAATATCAGTTATGGTAGAATGCAGTCATGAGCAATAGCATCTCATTGCATGCGTTTCCACACTCAAGGTTAGATTACCTATCAGAAGAAACAAGGACAATAGCAGCAGGCAATTTAAATATATTAGATCCACCAGTGTTTCCAGTCTGAAATAAAGGTGCAACGCTCTGTGGAGAAAGAATTATGCCAGCATCAGTGGAGATCAAGAAGTCTGCACAGCTTTGAATTGTATCTTCTGATGCAAATAGTACAAAAATATAATCTCCAAATACTAGGATCCTGAAATTTGAAACATCCAGTTATTTTAGAAAAAAGGAAATTGTTGAAATTTTGTCATAAGTCAACAAACAATTACCTTCCAGGTAGAGGAATGCCTCCTCTTGCAGATATCACAGGTTCAGACAATACAGATAATGCTTTCTTGATTGCGCTGGCATCTGAGAAAGCTTTATCACATAAAACTATGGATGATCTCTCAATATCAGCAGCTACAAATCCATTTTTTGACTGATATTCAACACTAATAGCCTTCATCAAAGAAGAACTGCATAGTCAAAATCAATCATCTAGCCATAGAATCAGATACATCATAGACTAATGTCTCAAACAAAGGATTCAGAAAAAAAAAAAAAAAAAAAAAAGTAAAACCCATGGCCAGCTTCCTGCAGTGGAACATTATCAAAAGTAGTCTCACGAACCATTCCAGATGCACCATAACATTAAAGAATGACCGCGTCATTGATTTCATAATAATTTTGATTTGGAACATCATGCTCTTAAAATGGCAGGGCCTGGCTGCAACTTCTGATTAGAGCAAAGAAATTTCTCTTCTCGAACAAAGCACTGCTATTTTTTCCCACCAATGAGTCAATGACCTAATTTACTAAATGCATGAAGCTAAGTTGAAAATTTACTAAATGCTAACACAGCATATGAAACATCACTTCTGACTACTGAAAAATGTATAGTCTGAATATCTGGCATATGCCATAGATGATTAAGGATGCAGAAAGAGAAACTATACCTTATAGATGTGACCACATAAACAGTCAACGGACAAGAATCATGTGAAACTGATCGGGTGTGAGTCTTATAGAGAACTTTAGAAAGTGATAGTATTGCTGAAGGACTATCACTTATCACACGAACCTTTGCATCACAGTTTGGTGATGAGCCAACAGCCCCATCATGAACAAATATATTTGGGACAGATGACAGGTGATTCGTTACCTGACATAAACAGTTGAATAAATAAAAAAAATTATATGTCATGCATGCATTCTTTTAAGCTTATAAAGATAATTTCAGTCATCATAATCCATTAGGGGTTAGTAGAGTTATCAGTTATGAGTTAAGCTAAAGGGTAATCTAGAATTTTCCTCATATGCCCTGTGGCTTTATGTTATTTATCTTGCTAG
This sequence comes from Inga oerstediana, assembly GCA_963210345.1. Lineage (NCBI taxonomy): Eukaryota > Viridiplantae > Streptophyta > Magnoliopsida > Fabales > Fabaceae > Inga > Inga oerstediana. The sequence goes on along the minus strand of OY723404.1, from coordinate 13,661,051 downwards.
CTGTACATGCATATTTTATGCATGTGTAGAATGTGTATTGTCTGAGTAGTACGCTAATAACAGATGGCACCTTAGATATAAGCCACTATATAATAGAATGAGCTATTCACATAGCTCATAATGATTACGTATTAATACAACCATTCACTTCTTTCTCCCCCTCTCTCGATATACTTTGACTTCTAACAGAACTGTTGACCTGTTGTGTAATTTTAGCATGGATCATGCCAAGAGCATTGACAATAAGCAGTTAGTGAAGGGAATATATGGATGTTTCCCCCCTTCATTATAACCTTGGTTATTGGGGCAAGGGGAAATTTTTGTAGGACCCACACACTGTTTAGCAATTTATCTTTCCAATTTACTCATCTTCCCGGTTTTACTTAGTATCCAAACAGGGGAAGGAAATTCTTTTTGCTCCCCACTTCTCTGACATAATTCTCATTTCACATCTCAAAAAATCCCAAGCGTAATTTAAGTTTAGCAAAAGAATTAGACAAAAAATACAACATGAACAAAATATTTTAGCAAAATATATACATAACAAAGATCTGAATGTTTCCCCAAGTTTACATTATACCAGTTTAAGAAGTTTGCCAAATTGCGCCTTTGAGATTTTTGATGCTTCACCAATAACACTTCCTCTCACATGTAGAGGGCATCCAGACAAGGGTTCTAATAGATGCTCCTTCCGGTCCTAAATATAAGATAAAGTTGATATTTTTGGAGAGATTAAAGAAGCTAATTAAATTACTTTAGAGTATTTATATTTTTATTTTTTCCCCAAACTAATTAGTTTGACTAATAAAATGATATATAATCTAAGGATACATAATATATGATATGATTAAGTAACTTATTTAGCTTTCTTAATCTCTCCAGAAAAATGTCAACTCTGTTTTATATTTAGGACCGGAGGGAGTATATGAAAACAAGAAGTTAGATTACAATGTGTATGAAAAAAGTAAATAAGATCAGAAAGGAAAGAATTACATCATACTAGCAATTATTGCACCATGTTGCTTTAGTTCAGAAGGGTTTAAGTTTGACAAAGCTTTTCCCGTTACAATTACACCTTTCAAAGCCAGCGCCCAGTTAAGACCACTAGAAAATCCTGCGTTCTCCCTGCGTCAAAAGAAACATTAGAAGAATAAAAACTTTTACACTCAAAACTGAGAATGAGAAAAGTACCTTCTGATTTGAGTGAGATAATTTTATTCTTGAATTTCTTCAAAAGTTTAAAGAGTTGTACCACCATACAAATTTTCATATTTTTTTCTTAGACTGAAGTGAAGAAATTCATCTCACTTATTTGATAATAATATACAGTTCCTTTGGCTTATTAGCAGATGCAGTTATGGGCAACAATTATAAGCTAAACGTTACATTACGAAATCATAATTTCTCAGAAGTTAAAGCTTCTAAACAGCAATGCAGATCCATATGAGGTGAACTTCTAGGGTAGCCTTAAACTGATTGATTGTATGCAAGTAATGACAGAATAATGATGTCTTGAAAAGCTCTAGCATTTGCAGCCACTTTATCATTGACAGTCCTCCCTAAACAACTTAGTTATGTATTTGAGCATAGCTGAATGTTGACTGCTAGCTTGAATTTCCATGCTGTGCCAGAATGAAAGAGAATGATACAGCAACAACAAAGCCTTGTCCCACTAGGTGGGGTCGGCTAGAACAGCAATTAAATGATTTCCTTATCCAAAATAAAACTACCAATTATAATTGTAGAAAAAATTAACCGTTAAGCAAGAAGGCTGAGCACGCCAAACTGATAATCAGCCCAATGATGACAAAATATACAAGAGTTAGAATACTTAGATCCCTTTCCATCTAAGAAGCGCTAATATTAACATATATACGCTTTGGACACTGCAACACAGCAAGGTAATTTAGTATTTAAATGCAACTTGAAGTATTGTGTCATGTTTGATTCAAGTGTTATATACATATCAAACACAATACATTTCTGTTTTGAATTATTGATGCTTCGTAGATTTTCCATGCAGCCACTTGAAACAGATTGAAGACCCACATAAAATATCAAGTAAAATTAAAACCTTGTGGAAGTGTCTCTTTCTGCTTCATCCTTGGCTTTGGGTGCTGACACTGCATTCTGCAAAAATGCAAAAACGCAAAAACTTATGATATAATCCTTGTGTTTGCTGGAAGAATAGGTAAATGGATAAAAGATTGATAGATTATACTCTACAAAACTACTGGAACAATGCAATTTAGGACTGTGGACACTTTGTGGGATTCTAGAGGGTTTGTAGAAGCAGATACAGTATTGAACATTGATAGTTACCAGTTACCAGTCTGTTTGCTGTGGACAGATGAAAGTCTGCCCATTGGTGTTGAGCCATTCTTGAGCAAAATGAGGTGGGGATTTGGCAATTAAGAGAAGTTAAGATTATCTAAACTCTGGCCTATGCAAAAGGCCCTTCAAATTTCTGGGATAGCATAAAAAAAAGTGTGGTTTGGCGAATGATGGAGAATTGCAAAAGAAATTTTGCAACTTGAGTTGGTGGAGGAACGTTGTTTGCTACTCTGCCACATTTAACATCAATCCAGACATTGCAGTTACACCAACGAAAGTCATAAGGAGATCAACAAATTGTTGTGTGAAATAATTGTGGGATTGGCTTAGCATTAATTAGAGGCTACAGAGCCCAAAGAAAAAGCTGTATGCATTTCTTCAATTAAAAAAGTGAATTTGGTTCGAGTATGAATGCGGAAAGCCGGAAACAGTTTTGTATATTGCTGTGGGGTTGGTCAAATCAGTTATTGGTGATGGACTAAATAAAAGTCACAGAAGTAGGTACTCAGCAGTAGTAGATATTTAGTTTCCTTCAAATAAAATCATTTACAAGCAACAACAGATGAAAATTCCGGCTCGAAATCATTACCAATCACCAACGGATGAAGATTTCAGCTCGAAATCTCAAATTACAAGTTAAAATCAGGATTCAACATCAACAAGTAAACAAATAACAGCTTCATGTAATAATTCGGCATTTCCGGATCCAAAGGGGCGAAAAACTAACATGATGAAAAGTGAGAAAGATTAGGGTAACTGACCCGTCTGGACGAGAGCAAGAAAGAGAGAGAAGGACTTGAACTTGAGGAGCGAGTGAATGAATTTTGGAGTCGATTCAGAAGAAGGTTTCTCATTTGTATAAACTATCAGTGGGTCTCCGGTTTCAGGATTAGGGACGTATTAGCTGAATATCACGGCTGCACAGGAAACTCAAGGAGCGCAGAACCAGTGCGCTTAGGCCCCAAAAATCCTATTTCCCCAATCTTCCTTCCAAATAAAAACAAGAACAGGAAAATCATAATCAATTGCAATTATGGTGGAAGCGAACTCTGTCGCCAGAGTGAATAATATCATCAGCTGCAAATATGAAGAGACTGAACTGGTAATCAACCCGTAATTCCAAGTCTCTGCTTCACATCTTTTTAAACATGGTTGTAATTTCTTTGCAGGGAGAATTATATTTAGGTCCCATGAAAGAGGAAAAATGAAGAAATGGTCCCTATATATTATAAAATGAAAAAATGGTCCCATTAACAACTCCATGAGCCTGTATTGACAACTCATTAACAACTCCAGGAGCCTGTATTGACAACTCCATGGGACCATTTTTTCATTTTGCAATCTATAGGGACCATTACTTCATTTTTTCTTTTACTTGGGACCTGAATATAATTCTCCCTTCTTTTTACCGTTGAAACATGAAATTAATTAAGGGCCTGTTTGGACAGTAGAATTGGAGACATGGAATTTGGAATTGGAATTGAATTCCATACTATTTATATGTTTGGTACAAAAAATTGGCCTTGGAATTGAAAATTCAGGTGGAAGTCACCTCAGCCAATTCTACCAAAATAATTCTATAAAAAAACCTTAGATTTGCAATTCTATCCCCTCATTTCTCATCTTACCCTCTCTGCCTTTTACCCATTAGGCCTGATCACCATCTCCTCCCACCCCACCGTTGGTGATCACCCCACCGCCATCAACGACAAAGACAGTGCCTCTGCTAATATTCTAGATGAACGACGGCAACTATAGCCTTCTGCAACGGTGGCGGCGCTTTCGCCTTCTCCATCCCCTTCAATAGTTGTAGATCTCCAGATCAAGGTTGAAAGCTAAGACGTGACGGCAATCTTCGGCTAAAGGTGGGTGGTGGCAGAAGGACCTTGTCGGAGTGGCCACCCACTCACCACCTCCTCCTTTGACTCCATCATCACCCACCCACTCACCGTCATCTTCTCCCATGATTAGTTGTAGCAAAGCTAAAGAACAAAAACAGCAATAGTCCTTCGATTTCCTTTTCCTTTTGCTTCACAATTTTTTGGTTTTGGAATCTAGATTCTTTTTCTTGTTAGCTAAAAGAATTTGGTTATGTTTTAAATTAATTATTGGATGTATTGTTGGTTATTGAACATGCTTTGTGATTTATGGGGTTGCGAAATTGGATTGACTCCACTGTTGGTGTGGTGATGAGGGATTATTTTTGGAAAAAAAAAATGGAAGGCCATTTTAGTATTTTTATTTAAATATTAGTACTCATTTCCATAATATACCAAACATATTTTTAAACTCCATATCCATCCCCATATTCATATTCATCTCCATCTCCATTTCCATTTCCATCAAAATCAATTCAACCGTATCAAACGGGTCCTAAAGCACATTACAATTAACCTAAATATAAGTCATTTGTACTCCATTCTTAAAGAAAAATATATTAAATTGATAAAATTTTCTACATTTACCCTTGTTAAATTTTTTGTTTCTCTTTACTTTACAAATAATTTGACACCTCTCTCTCAACTTTCTTTCTTTCCAATAAAAATTAAATATGGATGAAATTGAAAAAATGTCAATAATTACCCAACAAATTACTTATATTTTGAATTAAACTTTTTGCTATAAATGATTTACATGTAGGTACAGGATGGTAGTTATGTCATAGGGCAAAAGATATTGAAATGAGAATAATAATACGATAGAGTTGTATAATATTAAAGAACAAAACAAATTTGTATATATTATGTTACTTCATGGCCTTTTACATGTTTCTCAAACTACATTGAGGATGAGAGGAAATAAGATATTGACTTTTATAGAAAAGGGCATAAATCTTGGGATTGGCTACAGTCCTCTTCTTTTACCATTCTCTTTCTATCCTCTTCTCCTCCATTACTCATCTCAGCCTTTAGATTGAAATTTAAGCGGTTCAGATTTAATGTGTAATAAAAAGATTATTTTTAAATATTTTTTATTACATGTTTAAGTTATCATAACTAAAATTTGGTATTTTTGAATTTATTTAATTATTTTTTAATAATTTGATATTTTTAAATATTTTTTATAAACATTAATTAAACATTAAATTTGTACCGTTCAGATTTCAATCTAAAGGTTGAGATGAGTAGTGGATAAAAAGAGGACGGTAAGAGTAGAGAACCATAGCCAATCCCATAAACCTTTTGCCTATTTAAGTTTAGTTCACTTTATTTCTTGCATGCAATGTTTACCCTGGTTTGGTGTTTTTTTATTGGAGCTTTCCCTTGTTTACACTCAAAACTGAGAATGAGAAAAGTACCTTCTGATTTGAGTGAGATAATTTTATTCTTGAATTTCTTCAAAAGTTTAAAGAGTTGTACCACCATACAAATTTTCATATTTTTTTCTTAGACTGAAGTAAAGAAATTCATCTCACTTATTTGATAATAATATACAGTTCCTTTGGCTTATTAGCAGATGCAGTTATGGGCAACAATTATAAGCTAAAAGTTACATTACGAAATCATAATTTCTCAGAAGCTAAAGCTTCTAAACAGATCCATATGAGGTGAACTTCTAGGGTAGCCTTAAACTGATTGATTGTATGCAAGTAATGATTGAGTGCTCGTTTGGAATAGCTTATTTTTGGGTAATAAGTGCTTATAATTCGTGATTCACGCTATACGAGGTAAGTATGTGAGAGAAGTTTTATCTCGGCTTGCGTAATAAGGACTTATTTTTCAAATATAAGCTCTTCCAAACATGCACACAGAATAATGATGTCTTGAAAAGCTCTAGCATTTGCAGCCACTTTATCATTGAATGAGCACTTTTGAATTCTTTCTTCACTATCTATCTTTAAATTATTTGTTCATTGGTACAATAAATAGGGGCAAAATTATCACAATTTCATTTACTATACTGAGGGTGTATTTGGTTTGAGGAGAGGGAAAGGAAAGGGACAGGAGGGGAGGGTGGATAAATTACCTTTTTGGGCGGGAGGAACCCAAAATTTACCCTCTCATTAACGGGAGTGAAAGGGTAAAATTTTAGGTTCCTCCCGCTCAAAAAAGTAATTTACTTCCTCTATTCTCCCCTCAAACCAAACACACCTTAAAACTGGACTTATAAATAGAATCAAATTTTTCAATAAAAAAGAACCTATAAATAGGATCAGGACCAGGGTGTTAGTTGCACACATCATCCAAAAGGTGCAACAATGAGCATATAAAAATATGAGAATTGAAATAACAGAGCTCCAAATACTTCCTTAATTGATGCCTCTGATCATTATGATGGGCGAGAAACTTGCTATCGTCAAAATTGTCTGCTGAGACCAATCAATTTGTTATCAGTCAGTGTACCAATCAATTTTCCAATTCCATTGGCCACAAAACAAGGTCAACTTCTCAAATTCGACATCCCATTATTGAAACATAGGAAGTGGAGTCTGGAGGAGATAGAAGGAAAATATGGTAATTGATTGAATGATGATACTATTATAGAATAAGGATCTTTATCATTATTGACTTTTGGCTACAAAAAATTAAACTAGTTAATATATATAGAAGTTCATTCATTCAGACACCATTTGACTACAGGAAAAGATAGATTTGACGAGAATAGTTAAAATAACATGCCTTTATTCTGTACAAAAATTGAAGGTTTTCATGAGAAGATATAAAAAGGATGTACTTTGAAAAATCCCTTTAGTTTTGAGCGGTATGACATCAATTGTCACTCTAAACATGTAATTTTATCTGGTTTTATAAATGGAGTTATATTGGATGTCAACTAGCAACTTAATTATTGGAATTAATTAAATCACAGTCCTAATTTGGCTCCTAAAATGATGCTGATTGTTTCCTCCAATCACTATGACTTGCAAGTCAGAAATGTCTGCTGAAATAGATTCCACATTACAACATCTCTCAAACTTGTTTTCTACATAAGAAGCAGTTGACGATGAACTCTAAAATTAAGAGTTAAAACCAAACAAAAAGAAAAAAAGAAAAATCATGTCTTTGTCCTTCAAAATAATCTTCTTACTTCTCGTATGCTACTCCAATGCAGAATCCCAAGAACCCTTGGGTCAGTTTTGCAATGAAAACACCAACATAACCACTGGGAGGAGCAAATTAACTGCTAACATTGACAAACTTTTAGCAGAACTAGTCCCCAAAACTCCCTCAACTGGCTACGCTTCCGCCTCATTTGGTGAAGATAAAGACCGAGTTTATGGTCTGTCTCAGTGCAGGCAAGATGTGAGCAAAGAAGACTGCTCTATTTGCATACAAGACGCGGCAAAAGAAATCAGAAAGCAATGTCCAAACCAAGCTGATGCAAGAATATGGTATGATTACTGCTTTTTAAGGTATAGTAATGAGATTTTTATTGGGAAAGTTGATACATCTTTTGGTATAATCTATTGGAACCTTGGGAATGTGAGTGATCCTGAAGCTTTCAATAAAGAACTAGGATCTCTGATGGATGAGATTAAAGCTGAAGCTGTAATGGCTAAAAACAAAGGGCTTGGAAAAAGGAAGACAAAGTTATCTTCTTTTGTGACCCTTTATGCTTTAGTTCAATGTACAGGAGACTTGTCTGATGTATCTTGTGCTCAGTGTTTGGCTATTGCAAAAGAAAGCAACTTCAACAAATTATGCAGCAATCGTAAAGGGTGTAGAGTTTTGTATAGTTCTTGTTATGTTCGATATGAGCTCTATCCTTTTTTCTTCCCTCTTGATTCTAATATCACAGAGATCAACAACATTGAGATGATGGCTATTGTTTATCCATGAATGTTTCAATAATCATTCTTAGTTGCCTTATTATTTTTATCAGTTTCAGCATGAAAATCTTGTCATTCCCAAAAATATATATAGATATTGTTATGGCTTATGTAGTTGTTTACCAGTTTTGTGCAGTCCGGTTTTAAAGAGAATCAGTCCAGATGGTTATATATAACTTAGTGAAAGCTAATTCCACTTATATTTGCCATCAGATTAATGAAGGCTCTTCAACTCAAATGAAGGTTCTTTCCAAACACTTAGTATTATTCTTAATTGCCTTATTATTTTTATCAGTTTCAGCACGAAAATCTTGACAATCTCACAAATTGATGCAGATAGCTCCAAAAGCAAGCAGTTACTAGTTTCTTCCTTATAATTTTTTTTTGTTTTTAATTTTAAAACTAAAATTTGATTTGTGACATGTGGTTAGTAGACAAAAAAAATGTGTCCATAACTAGTGTTGAATCTATTTCTTCTATTATGGAAGATCTCAAAAGTAGTGTTCACTTCTAGTGTGTCTAATAATCAAAATGTGTTGATATTTCATTAAAATTTCCTGCAAGCTTTAGCAATATTTTGAAATGTAGTTCAAAGTGTCTTTGGTCTGTTAAATATAAAAGTGGGAAAAATAAAAAATAAAAAAAGCATGTGAAGCATGCTTCTCTGCTTTTATTCTATAATGTATAAGACAAAATAAAAATGACACCAGATTTAACGTGGAAAACCCTCTAATACTGAGGGGGGGGGGGGGAAACCACAGGACCAACTCTAAAAAATTTCACTATATCAAAAGTCATTACAGTGTTCCTAGGAGTAAACATTTAAAAAAGAAGATGAATATAGCATGCAAATAATACTCCTAAAATTACAAAACTGATGATGTGGCTGCTTTGCATAGTGCCAGATGCATAAATTCCACAATTTGTTCTACTTTTATTCTACAATGTATAAGACAAAATAAAAATGACACCAGATTTAACGTGGAAAACCCTCTAATACTAAGAGGGAAAAACCACGGGACCAACTCTGAAAAATTTCACTATATCAAAAGTCATTACAGTGTTCTTAGGAGTAAACATTTAAAAAAAAAAAAAAAGATGAATATAGCATGCAAATAATACTCCTAAAATTACAAAACTGATGATGTGGCTGCTTTGCATAGTGCCAAATGAATAAATTCCATGATATTCCCCAAATATATGAAACTTGACATTTTCAAATATCAGCTCTTCACACCCTGCAAAACCAAGCACAAATGTCAAAAAGTTAAAATTGGTTAGTTATGAATTTGCCATTTTCTCTACATTTTCCACAGTAAAGGCATCTAATCATTCCATTTAATCAATTCGTAACTATGAAGAATTAATCTAATGCATACATTATGTGTTTTTATGGGAAGCAGGCATATTATAGTTCACTAAGTAAAGGAAGCATCTTTTTGCAGCATATAAATATTGATTAGGGAAAAGATCAAGAGGGTGAGACCTGAAGTTTATTCTTATTTGGCTTCAATCTTGTGAAAGCAAATTGTTGGTTCGCTATTATGAATATATATTTTGAGAAGCGTCTATCAGATTTCAAGTTCTCTTGATCCTGCAATGGCTTAGCTGTCCACAAATCTGCATAATTTGTGGAACCCTATGAAGCTTTCTTGCATTTGAGGCCAGTGACTTAAGTACCAGCAAAGGGACTGATGGAAAAGAAACAATCAATAAATTATATATATATATATATATATATTTTGTTTGGAGTTAAAAATATGTAAGTTTTCAAGCTTGAACAACCAATGGTATAATTCATTGCAGTTGAATTCAAATTCAGAATAGGAATGTGGTTTACTTATCACATTCATTCAATTCTCAAATTGAGCGATAAACCAAGATCGAGAATTAGAAGACATATATATATATGGTGATATAATTTGTAACCCAATTTTTTACCTAGATAATATTATTCCAAGTATGTTTTCATCATAAGTATATACATATTACCTTTTTCATATATGTTTCAGCTTAACAACAAAACAACTTACTTGCCATGCAGTAACCATGACTAGAAGGATCAACCTGAACATAGCCATCTTGACCTGGAATTTTCATTGGCAAGAGATAGTAATTAGTGTTAAAATTGATCATAGTAAGGGACACAACAAAATATTATTGCAGCACAAGCTTAACATATTTGTTATAAACTAGAATGCTTTCTTACTTGTCTGAGTTTTTAATTGTCTCCTACAACATTCAATACATTTGAAGAAGCCTTGCCTTTCCCAAACTGAATACCTGCCAAGTTATAAAATCATTAACAGATCATAATTCCTTCAACTGCAAATAAGTATTCCTAAAACTTTCAAATATAAATTAAAGGCTAAATTATACGAAACCCCCATGAACTTTGGGTTTGAGTCAATTACATATAACTTCCTTGACATTTCAAAGTTTAAATTTAACCCCCCCTAACTTTTCATTTTTTAACTATTAACCCCCTGCCATTAAAAACCGTTATCTTTCAAACGGAAAATGCCATGCCAGATTATGAGATGATATGTGGTATCTTACGTGGCATCTTGTGTAAATTACTAATTTCATAAAACCCCACTGAACTTTGAACAATTGCAAAGAACTCCCCCCGGAAACTTTGATAAGTTACAAACAATCCCCTGACATTTCAAAATTTATATTTGACTCTCCTAAAATTTTGATTTATAATATTAAACCACATGTAGTTACTTTTTATCATTTTCATAAATTTATTAAGAATTTTGCTATCATTTATCAATAAAATACTATTAGTTATTTTGTATATGAAAAAAACAAGAATAATATTTAGAAAAATATAAAAATACAAGTCGAAACCTTTGATTCATGATAAATATGCATTACTAATAAAAAAAATTAATGTGGGCATAACCTATCCTCTAACACAAACATAATATTTAAACTATCAAAGCTCAATCATCGTAATAATATATTTAACATAAATGATGATATTTTAACACTATCAATGCTTAATTATCCAAAAAAATAAGTAAATGTTATGCAAATGATGATATTTTTATTTTTATATTGTTTTAATATTATTCTTCTAATTTTTCTGTTTTTGCCATACCAGAAAACTATTTTAATCAACAAATGATAGTAAAAAACCATAATAAATTTATTAAAATGATAAAAGTAACAACTTGAGTTTTAATACTACAAACAGATGTTTTAATATTACATAGGATGCCAAGTAAGATGTTACGTGTCATTTCATAATATGACTTGACAATTTCTGTTAGAAAGATAATGGCCACTTAACGACATGAGGTTAATAATTAAAAAATGAAAGGTCATGGGAGTTAAATTTAAACTTTGAAAAATCAGGAAGGTTATATGCAACTAACCTAAAGTTCAGGGGGGGTTTTGTATAATTTAGTTTAAATTAAAACCATTAAATCACGATCACTGAGCAAGAAAAGGATCAAAATAAACTAAAGTAGTAAAGGAAGCGTCAAATTTGGAGTAGGCTGGAACACCCTTTAGTTGTTCTATGATTTTCGTAAAATCAGAACAAATACAAGTAATCCATTACCTCTGAATGTTTTCAAAGCTTTATAATCCATGCAGCAGGGAATAAATAGTTTGAAATTTAAAGAATGTAATAATCAAATTAAGTGACAGAGGAGTACCTTGTTTCAAAGATCCAGTGAGCAGAGCATGCTCTGTGGGCCTTCCTCTCTTGGAAAAAAATGGTTTTCTGCAATCAAAGGTTAGTTAGTAAGAGTTATATGTATATATATATATACATATTTATATATCATACAAGGTTTTTTTTTTTATAATGGCATAATAGTTACTCATGAGTATACCTTTAGATGTATGCAATGAAGAGTTAGATTTGATCCCCATAGATCCTTATATCTGGGATGTGAGCAATTTTGGGCCACTCTGCTCCTGTTTCTCTCCGGCATCTTTCTTTTAAAGGTTGAGAAGGTCCATCCAAAGCTAGTGTTTGTAAATTCGTGAGGCGACACATTCCTTCTGGAAATGACTCCAAACTATTACATGACTTCACCTCAATATATCGGAGTGAGTGGAGATCACAAATCCACTCTGGTAGAGCCACGAGGTGATGACATTCAATAAAGTGGATTTTTTTGAGAGAATGTAGGCAACCAAGCTTTTGGCACTGTATGTTATAATTCTCATCACCACGCCATGAATCAATGTGGCTAATTGTGAATTCTTCAAGTGTAGCAGAGAGATTTTGCATATGATGGAATGGTTCCTCTGGACTTGAAAATTTTGCAATATAAAGCACTTTAAGAGAGGAGAGATTTTGCATCCATTCCTCTGGTAATTCTTCTAGGTCTATCCCTTCAATGTAAAGAAACTTAAGCATGGAAAGAGATGCAGCCATATGATATGATGTTGACGGCCCATTTGCGCTCACATTTAATGTGTCAAGCAATGGCTTCATGCTACATTCAACTAATTGCAAAAGACTTGCAAGATTTGGGAAAGTAGGCATGCAACTTAACTCTGGGCAACGATAAATTTGTAATGATGAAAGGCGTGAAAATGATGGGAGTGAATGATGCCACTCGTTATCTCTTTTATTTTGGACATTTTCCTCACTTACCCATCCCCTCATCCTTCCACACTCCCAAATTGTTAACTTCTCCAGAGATGGGAAGAAGTTAGTTGATGAGAAACATCCTTTATAGTATATGTACTCCAATTTATCCATGTCCTCAATCCAAAGAGTCTTGAGAGAAACAAGTCCTTCCAACGCTGTCAAGGATTGACAATTTCTCATACCATCAAACGTTAATTCAACAAGATTTGTACATGACAAAAGCCAATTGGAAAGGCATACCCCTGGGTACTCATATATTTTCAATGCCTTCAAATTTTGATGAGGGCGAAGATTTTCCAATAATTGCAAGGCATCACTGCTTTTCATCTCTGAATATTCTCCCCAACCTAGGAACAAGGAAATGAGGTTTTTCTTTGTTCTCAAATTAACATCCTTGGACTCCTCCTCTACATCCCTTACTAAACCAAGTTTCTCAATGCTTAAGCTACCTCTCAAATTAAGTTCTTTCAGTTCATTCAATTTGGCCTTCTTTCTCTCCTTATCATCATTACCCACTACGAAATTTGACAAATGTTGTAGGGCAGTCATCCTACCCAACCCAATTGGCATCCCATCTTCAAAGGCCTTGCAAAGACTTATATCAAGTCGGCGCAAGTTTATCAACTTTGTGATAATATCCACGGAAAATTCAAGATTCATGCAAAAAAACAAACTCAATGTCTGCAAATTGACCAAGTTGCTTATACTTTTGGGTAAACAAGTCAATTCATAAGAAGAGAGATTAAGATACCTCAAATGTCTCATTTTACCTATTGATTTAGGCAAATCACTCATAGAGTAGGAAGACAAATCAAGACTGCGTAAGCGTTTGAACACAAATAAATCCACTGGATTTCTTCCACCTTCTACCTTTATTTCAAGAAAGGTTCTCAATCTACATGGATCCGGTGTATTTAGTAAACTATTTGAGTTATATTCTTCAAAAGAAGCATGTATAGGACGTCCCACAACATTTTTTCTCCTCTCACTGTATAGGCAGTAATCAGAGCCAGCAATTACTTGGGACAAGTCATGCATCAAATCATGCATCTTAAAATATTTTATTTCACCTAGTTCATCCTTCTCAACATCTTGCAAGAATGACTTCATCAACAAAATACGAATATACTCTTCACCGACATCTTCAGGACATTGCTTCTCAAGGAAGCCGTGTGCCATCCACAAATCAATCAATTCATCCTTCACATATTTCCAATCTTTTGGATATAAAGAACAATATGCAAAACACTGTTTTAACTCAATTGTCAAATTGTCATAACTCAACTTTAAAATTGGCATAATTGAATTATTACCTTCAGATGACTTCCAAAAGTCACCTTCCAAGATAGCTTCCCAGTCACTTTCCCGCGATTTTGATCGCAACAAACTTCCCATAACTCTTATTGCTAGCGGAACACCAGCACATTTTTCCGCAATCTTTTGGCCAATAGACTCAAGTTTTGGGGTCATTATTTTATCTTCGTCAAATGCCAAACTTCTCAACAGAGTCCAGGATTGGTCATTTGTTAGTTCTTTCAAACAATATGACGTTTCTACACCCATTTCATTGGCTACCGTTTGATTGCGTGTAGTCAACAAAATCTTACTACCTTGAGTGCCACATATCAAGTATTTTTTCAAATGTAACCACTTTTCTCTATCCTCATTCCACACGTCGTCAAGGACTAGCAAATATCTTTGGCCTTTCAAATTCTCTTCAAGCTTATCTTGAAGCACTTCCAATTGTTGGTCGTTTACTTCCTTACGAGTTGATGATTCCAATATTTTCTTAACAAGTGTTTTCACATCAAAGTCATCAGAAACACACACCCACATTTTCTTATCGAAAACGTTGACTTGAGCATTATTGTAGACCAGCTGGGCAAGAGCAGTTTTACCCAAACCACCTATCCCCACAATAGCAACCAAGGAAACATTTTCATTGTTATTAGTATTTAGCAATAGATCAATAATCTCCTTCTCGCTTTCCTCCCTACCAATGATATTCTCTTCATGCTTAGAACTAGTTTCCCTCCAGTTACTCTTTTCATGCTTCAGGTCAACAACTACTCTTGGATCTAAATTCAACTTGGACATAGTTTCAGCAACAACGTTAAATTGCTCTTTAATTTTTCTAATCTGACGAGCAATTTTGTGGCGAGAAACAATAGGGTTGGAGGATGAGAAGAATTCACGTACCTTTCCCTTTGCATCCCTGTTGCGCAGCAGACGTTGAGTGTGCAATTCATCAAGCAAGTCATCTGCATCGTAAAAAACTTGTTTGAGGTCTCTTATCCACAGCTGGATGAGTTGGTTATTCTGCTGCTTCTTGTCAGCATCAGCAAGAACAGCTTTGATGGCTTCAACAGTTTTCTGGAGCCAATCAATCTCACTCTTGACCCCATAAACGGAAGCAATCTCTTTGAAGGCCAATGAAGCCAAGGTGTTGATGAGACTTGAAGCCACTTCATATGGGATTTGTTCCGCCATTCTTCTCCAGCAACAGACACAAAGGAAGACTCTGGTGTTTTAAGATTAGATCTGGCAAAGATGAAAGTGGAAAGACTATGTTCTAACAGTTCATGGCCTATATAGAAGATAAGAAGAAGACGGCCAGGGATTTTTCTTTTTTCTTTTATTTATTTATTTATTTTTAAAAATAATGGTTTTATATTCAGGAAAAATTATTCACTTTGTTTGTTTTTGACAAGAGAGCAGTCAATTATTGGAATGGGACTCAGGCATTGCTATCAATATTTCATTGTTATGCGCTGGCTCCTCTACAGCATCATTGTCCCCACTATATTAAATTATTAATTAATTGTCCTCTACGAAGCTTCCGGGAAATTGCCTAACCTTGAAATTTCAATTCCCGTGAAGCTTACGTGGCCATTGCTTTCCTTAGAACCGGGCCATTCATTTTGGGAAAAGTATGCCTAAGGATTATTTTCAAAAAAATTGTATGTCCAAACATCTGAATATGTAAAGTTAGTGTAAAAGCTTTTTTTCTTTTTTGCTATTTCAAAAATTATTGTCTAAATTATTTTTTTTGATAAAGTTTAAATTAAATTTTCTCTCAAAGCTATTCTTTTAGAACTAATCATAACCCACATTTAAATAGTACTTTGAGGTCCTTGCAAAACCTTCCACAACGCGGGAGAATGATAATTGACTGTTTTCCTACCCAAAAAAAAATTAAAAATGTAATTTTAAATAATAAATTTTAGAGAATAACTTTTAAAAAATAATGGTTTTCAAACCGCATACCATGATCGTCTTGTCAAACCATGATTTAAAAAAAAAAAAAAATAGTAGATCTAGGCATCTGAATATGCAAAATTATCCCATTAACTTGTTTTTGTTGGATTGGATTACAGATTTAAGGACACTGACATACACAGCTAACTTTGATGTGGATGGAAGTCATTTTTTGATTTTGGAATAAGCAATTTATTCATTTCACATATTTAGTTTTCCTCCAACTCCACATTATTGGGAAGATTTTAGTGGGCCAAAGATAGTAATTGACTCTCGTTTATCCCTGCATGGTGAAGGATGTGACATTGTATTCCATAAGTATAGAAGAGTTGGCAAGCCTTTTTATCATAGAATCAATTGTCACAAAGGTTCTCCGGTCCTATTAAGGAATAACAAGGCAAAATCAACCAACCCCAGACACAATCTCTCTCTCCAAATTTTTTTGAATTGCCCTTTACTAGATTCATAACTCTGGTGGACTTCACTACAAAAAAAAAGGTATTTTGTAGCGGTGTATTTGTAGCGGTTATATTAAACCGCTACAAATTATGACATTTGTAGCGGTTTTTACCTAAACCGCTACAAATTTGTAGCGGCAAGAATATTTGTAGCGGTTTCGTAAAAAAAAACCGCTACAAAATTGGCGCGAAATTCCCGCCAAAACTTGTAGCGGTTATTTTGTAGCGGATAACGCACATAAACCGCTACAAAATACCAAAGGTCACATTTTGTAGCGGTTTTTTCCCAAAAACCGCTACAGAATTTCAAGAGACTCCAAATTTGTAGCGGTTCTGGGCAATAACCGCTACAAAATTTCAAACGTTGTGAAGATTTGTAGCGGTTATTGTAGAACCGCTACAAATTTAATTATTTGTAGCGGTTAGAGTAGCGGTTATTTTGAATAACCGCTACTAATATCTGCCTATTTAAACCCCTCTCCTCCTCCATTTCTCATTTTGCTCATTTTGTTTCCTGAGGTTTCTCTGAGTGGTTTATTCGATATTTGAGCGTTCAGACGAGTCTATAGGAGTTTTTGGTCAGTATTCCACAGTTTTTACACTTGAGGTACGTATATAACACGTATTTTTATTTATATTTTTATTTTTATTAAATTTTTGTATAATAATGGACTTTTTTTTTTTAATTTGTACAGTTGATATGGCTTCAGGACGGGATAAGGGGAAGGCCCCTATACCCCCCAGACCGACTTTATGGGGTGGCAGCAGCCGGGTAGGGGGCAGAGGGAGGGGGCAGCGCGCAGCCAGGGCTACCGAGGCATCTCAGCCCATCCCCCCACAGGATCCGCAGACGATCCCACAGGCGACGACCGCAGCTGAGGTGCCTGAGGTGGAGGTGCCAGAGATTAGCGTTGAGGACTTCCTCAACGAGGAGGAGTTCGAGATCCCGATTAGTGGGTTCAGGGAGATGGAGCAGTTCCTCGATGAGGAAGAGGCTCGGGAGCAGAACAACCCACGAGGGTCGTCTTCGCGGTCCACTGGGTTTGAGGTGCAGGTCGAAGGTAAATTATTTAATTTTTTAATTTTTTAACTTTTTAACTTTGAATTATAATTTATCTAACGTGCGGTCAACTGTGCAGATGAGCAGGGGAACGTGACGACGAGGAGGCTGGATGTGGCCGGTCTGAACAGTATGGACCGGTCCCTGCGAGTTGTAGTGCCGTGGAACGAGGGCACTGACCAGCCGATCCACAATGGGGGTCACCTGCTCAACCGCTTCCTGAGCGACCTGGGATCGAATTGGATGCGGTTCCCCCTGCACTTCCCGACGTGGAGGCACATTCCGAAGGGGCCGAAGGACCAGGCTTGGGAGGAGGTGGTTCAGGTAATTAAAACTATTTAATTAATATATTTTGTAATTAATTCTATTTAATTATTTTTTTTAAATTATGATTTTTAGTATTATTGATATTTAAATGTATTTTTTTCAGCTGCGGTTTGCCGTCCGGGCCAACCGGAAGAGGTACGCCCTCGTGAAGATGGGCGACGCCTGGAGGAACAGGAGGAACCGTCTGTTCCACAGTGTGGATGGGGACGGGACGATGCCTCTGGAGCAGCTGCAGGAGAGCGTCCCGGACGGCGTGCCGCCGAACGACTGGGCGCGTTTCGTCCAGTTCAGGAGGAGCCCTCAGGCGCAGGTAATGTATTTATTATATTTTTGATATATAATTTTCTAATTGTTAAATATTAAATTATAATTTCAATTTAATTTGTATTTAATTTCAAATTTTATAATACATTTAATTATTTGTTTTTCCAGGAGCTTTCTCAGAGGAACGCCGCGATCCGGGCGCAGCAGACGATCCACCACACAGCAGGATCGAAGACCTTTGCTGTGACCTACAGCGAGCTGGTAACTTTTCAAGTGCTTCACTTACTTTTAGCTGATTAGTTCATAATACTAATTGTTTTGTCATTGTTTCAGGAGACGAGGGCACAGCAGGAGAACCGTCAGACGGACTATACGGAGCTGTACGCCATCACACACAGACACCGTGACGGGACTGCGACCTCTCAGCAGGCAGAGGCGGCGATTGTAAGTTATTTTATTATTATATTTTTTATAAAATCAAGTTATTAATGAAAAATAGTAATTATCAAGTTATTATAAAATCAAGTTATTAATTAGTAATTATTAATTATAAAATGGCAGGAGCGGATGCAGCTGTCGCAGGCTGAGCTGCGACAGACCCAGCCTGAGGAGTCACAGGGGTCAGTGGACCCGACGGCTCCTCTGAAGGCGGGCCTTAGTCAGCCTGAGCACCCCGGACGAGTGCGGGGGATGGGGATAGGCGCCAGACCCAGCATGATCTACGGCAGGAGCGCCGCCTCTGAGGCTGGCAGCTCTAGAGGGGTCAGACGTCGGAGGGACGAGTCGATTGACCAGCTGCGGTCAGATTTGGAGCAGACGCAGCAGCAGATGGCGCAGCAGCAGCAGCAGATGCAGCAGATGCTGCAGGTGCACGCAGATACGATGTACGCTCAGCAGACGCAGTGGCGTGAGATCGCGAACAATATGCTCGAGGGAGCCTGGCGTCGGCTGTTCCCGGACGAGCAGCATCCAGCGGTCCCCCCTGTCCCTCACTACGTCGTCCCGAGTACTGCTCCTCCTCCTACTGCTTCTCCTCCTACTGCGCCTCCTCCTGCTGATGACGATGGTGCGGTTCAGTCTGCGCAGCGGCCCGATCCAGCGGCATCTGAGGGAGCCCCACCTGAGGGAGCACCAGAGGATCAGCCCCCAGCTCCTTAGTTTAGGACATTTTCTTTTCTTTTAAACATTTGTAAATATTTATGACATTTTATTTCAGAATTTTCTTATTGTGTTTTATATAATTATATTTATATTATTATATCGCATTGAAATAATTTATAAATGATTTAAATCTAAATTTAAAAAAAAATAAATTATATATATATTTGTAGCGGTTTTAAGTTAAAACCGCTACAAATGTATACATTTGTAGCGGTTTCTAGTTAAAACCGCTACAAATGTATATATTTGTAGCGGTTTTTGGTTAAAACCGCTACAAATGTATATATTTGTAGCGGTTATTAGTACATAACCGCTACAAATATATAATAATTTAATAAATTAAATATAAATATAATTTATTTTTTTAAATATATTTTAAAAAAAATAAATTATATATATTTATAAATAATTTATAAATGTATATTTGTAGCGGTTTTAAACCCGTAACCGCTACAAATTTACTTATATATTTGTAGCGGTTTCTCTTCAGAAACCGCTACAAATATATATGTTTGTAGCGGTTATTACTAATAACCGCTACAAAATGTCAAATCATTTGAATTTTGAAATTTGCCGCCTTTGTGCACATTTGTAGCGGTTATATTATGTATAACCGCTACAACTTAGAAAATTATTTTTATATTTAATGTCCAACGGCTTTAATATTAGTAGCGGTTTTACATATATAACCGCTACTAATTCGTTGAACATTAGTAGCGGTTATATATTTAAAACCGCTACTACTACTCAACAAGTACATTTTGAATTTCCCACCAATTAACGGCTTGAATATTAGTAGCGGTTTTATATATGTAACCGCTACAAAATTATAAACGTTGGAATTTCTGTAGCGGTTGGTGTAGCGGTTTAATAACCGCTACAAAGTTATAAACGTTGGATTTTTTGAATATAAGGTTCTAGGCATTCTTCATTATCTTCTCACTCATCTTCTTCTCTATTCTTTCTTCTCTCTCACTTATAGCTATGGATAAATCTTGGATAAGGTTGCCGCGCAATTCTCCTGAATATTTGTACGGATTAAATAGTTTCTTAGATTTCGCATTCACTCACGCCAGCTGTAACGGCAAGATCGTCTGTCCGTGTCGGAAATGCAAGTTCAAGAAGTGGCATCCACGAAATGTTGTGAAGGAACATTTGCTTGTGAAGCCTTTCCCTGAGGACTATACGTTCTGGGCAGTTCATGGTGAGAAGGCCGGCATTAGATATGACGAGGCTCTTCCTCGAAGTTCTCAAGTAGGCGTTCAAGTAGATGAACATGATCCTGTGAATGATGCTGTGCGTGATGCGTTTGGATTTCAAGGCGACAACTTCAACGAAGAAGTGCACGGCTCTGAGCCGGCTTTTATGGGGAATGAAGCAGCTCGGGATTTTTTCAGCTTGATGGATGAGGCAGATCGTCCTTTATATCAAGGTTGTCGCAAATATTCTAAATTATCTTTCTTGATCAAATTGTATCATATCAAGTGCTTGTGTGGGATCACGGATAAGGGGATGTCGATGTTGCTCGACTTATTACAAGATGCATTCCCCGACGCCGAGATTCCCACAACCTTCTACGAGGCCAAGAAGATCATCAACAGGTTGGGGTTGAATTATCAAAAGATTGATGCGTGCCCAAATGATTGTATGTTGTATTGGGGAGACGATTCCAGCAGGGAGACGTGCAAGAGATGTCACACATCGAGGTACAAGACAATTCGGAAGGGGAAAAAGCAGAAGAAGAAACCCGCAAAGATTCTCAGGTATTTCCCTTTGAAACCTCGTCTACAAAGATTATTTATGTCGTCTAAAACTGCTGAGCACATGAGGTGGCATGCCGTTGATAAAAACGAAGACGGTAAATTAAGACATCCGCGGGATGCAGCTGCTTGGAAAACGTTTGACAACGACTTTCCAGATTTTGCGACTGACCCCAGAAATGTCCGGCTTGCGTTGGCGACCGACGGTTTCAATCCTTTCGGGAATCTTAGCACAAGTTACAGCATTTGGCCGGTAGTCTTAGTTCCCTACAACTTTCCCCCCTGGATGTGTATGAAACAAAGCTCTTTCATTATGTCTATGATCATTCCAGGCAAAAAGGCACCGGGCAATGACATCGATGTGTATCTCCAACCGCTTATTGCGGAATTGCTTGACCTGTGGAATGTCGGCTTGGAGACGTACGACGCTCACAGCAAGACTTTGTTCAACATGCGTGCAGCCTTGATGTGGACGATCAGTGACTTTCCTGGCCTTGGCACATTATCTGGTTGGAACGTGCACACTGGGTCGGCGTGTCCGGCTTGCAATTTCGACTCTGACGCACTGCGCCTTCCCCACAGCCGAAAGTGGTGCTTTATGGGGCATCGGAGGTTTCTCGATGGAACGCATAAGTTCAGATTGCAACGGAATCGCTTCAATGGGAAAGCAGAGAACAGAGGACCACCTCAGACTTTGTCCGGTACAGATATCTTACAGCAGCTTGAGCATGTTGACGTCGAGTTTGGAAAAAGCGACGATTCAGCACAAACTTGCCAAAAGACGCGCAGGACTTCGGCGCCTCAGCAGTGGAAGAAGATAAGTATCTTCTTCACGCTTCCGTATTGGAGATCTAATTTACTTCGCCACAGTCTTGATGTAATGCACATTGAAAAGAATGTTTGCGACAATGTGCTGTATACGCTGCTTAACGAACCCGGAAAGACAAAAGATCACCTTCAAGCTAGGAAAGATTTACGCGACATGGGAGTTCGTGAAGAAGCTTGGCCAGATGAGCATGACAGATTTACACCGGCAAAGTTTACCCTCACAAAATCGAACAAGGATGTCTTCCTCGCGACGTTGAAGAAAATAAAAGTTCCTGATGGGTATTCAAGCAACATTTCTCGATGTGTCGACTTGCAGGCTCGGAAGGTTGCTGGCCTGAAGAGTCACGACTCACATGTTCTTATGCAGCAGTTACTCCCTCTGGCTATAAAGAATACACTTCCTCCCGATGTTTCCATCGTTTTGGTGGAACTTTGTTCTTTCTTTCGGAAGTTGTGTTCTAAGGTTTTGATCGTTGAGGAGCTCGATCAGCTGCAGTCGAAAATCATTCTTACGCTTTGTCACTTGGAGATGATCTTTCCTCCGTCCTTTTTTACTGTGATGGTTCACCTCACGGTCCACCTCGTTCATGAAACAAAGCTCGCTGGACCAGTACAATATCGTTGGATGTATCCGATTGAGAGGTACTCATTTTAAATATGTGCTTTCATTTATTGTCCGTATTTAATGTTTCCTAGTCGTCCTTTTCATCATTTTATATCAATTTTCTCTTATGTACTTCGTAGGTTCCTTGGGAAATTAAAATCTTACGTGAGGAATAAGGCGTGGCCAGAAGGTTCTATAGCTGAAGGCTATATAGGGGATGAGGTGCTTTATTTTTGCTCAAGGTACTTTGATGATCTTGAGACGGCTTTCAACCGCCCCCCTCGTGTTGACGATTGTCCTGAACCTGCGCCGACATCAGGAGAATTTATCCCTCGTGTTGGTAAACCAGTTGGAGCAACTGAGAACTTCAAACTAACGGCAACTGAGAAGTTCCAAGCACATAGACATGTTTTGATTAATTGCACTCAAGTTGAGCCTTTCATACGGTAAGAATTGTACACTCACATGTATGTTATTCGATCTATATCTTTCGTAACATTTCTCACTTTCATTTCACTAACGCCTTTCCATTATTAATTGCAGGGAATTCAGAAGTCATGTCAAGCGTCAGCTCAGGATCCGTACACAGACATCCTCGGAAGTTGATAGGAGGGTCCACAGAGAATTCCCGGCCTGGTTTGCTCGCAGAATACTAAATGACCACAACCCACACTCACCGGATTTCAGAGCTCTCGCAATCGGCCCTCTTGATCATGCAAAACGGTTTACAGCGTACAATGTCAATGGTTTTAAGTTTTGCACGGTTTCACGGGATCAAGGATTGCAAACACAGAATTCGGGTGTTTATGGCACATTTGGGACAAGGAGTTATGCGAGCAGCAGTGACGCCAACATGCAGTTCGGAGGCGTCCCTTACTATGGCAAGCTTCTTGATGTGGTCGAGCTTAATTATCAAGGCCGTTTCACCGTGACGCTGTTCAAGTGTTTGTGGGCAAATACCACGACTTCTCGGGGACTGACAACTGACGACCTAGGGATCACATCAGTCAATTTCTCACGCCCGATTCATACTGGTATTTCTCAAGATGATGAGCCGTATATTCTAGCTTCAGAGGCACATCAGGTTTATTATGTCGAAGACGAGCGGCATAGGGATTGGCACATGGTCGTTCATTTAAAGCCAAGAGACATTTACGACATGGGTGAAGGCGATAACATCGCCTACGAGAGTGAGCCATTTCAGCCAGCTGATTTTGAAAACTACTTCCCTGAAGGCGATGGCAATTTACCTCTACTGCGGTGAGTTTTTTTAAGTCCACGTCATTTCAATTAAATTTTTTAAATTTTATAATACATCAATAACAATAATTTTTCTACAAAATTTCTGTAGGGATGGCGACGATGAGTGATCAAATTCAATTGTAAAAAATTTGTCTTTAAAAAAAATGCAAAAAATGTGTTAAAATAAAATGTAAAAAAAAATTAAAATAATATTTGTAGAATTCAAGTGTAAAAAATTTCTCTTTATAAAAAATGCAAAAAATTTGTGTTAAAATAAAATGTAAAAAAAAATTTAAAAAAAAAATTAATATAATATTTGTAGCGGTTATTAAACCGCTACAAAAAAATAAATAACCGCTACTAAATAATAACCGCTACACTAACCGCTACATTAACCGCTACAAATAATTAAACCGCTACAAAAATATAAATAACCGCTACTAATTAGTAACCGCTACATTAACCGCTACAAATAATACGTGAATCCCTATAAATACCCTTATCACAACTCATTTCAAACACTCCCCAATTTCTTTTCACCTTACCCTTCTTTCATTTCCTCTCATTTACAACATCTTTCGTATGAGTAGAGGAGCTGAATAATACGATCAAATATGGTAACAACATTTTCAATTTCTTTTAGAATACTTCTTTCCTTTCTGTAAAATTTATTCTAAACATCTTTTTTTCTATATATATCTTAACTCTATCTCATTTTCATCTATTTTTCATATACAATTACATTATATTATAAAACATAATAATTCCTTATTACCTAACTATCGTTAATAATATTATTAATATAATTTTATACTAATCATATTCAATTACATTTTTTCTTTTTAATTTATTAATAAATTAAACTATTAAATAATAAACTAATTGAAATAGATAAAATAATAATAAATTAAACTAATTAATATAATATTGAAAAAAAAGAAAAATATCAACGGAAGTTTTTAAAAAAAATTTTAAATATTTGTAGCGGTTATTAAACCGCTACTAAATAACGCGCCTTTTTAAAGATAAATTTAAATTTTTTGGCGGCAAATTTAAATTTCATGAAATTAGTAGCGGTTCTATGAACCGCTACTAATTTCATGAAATTCAAATTTGGTAGCGGTTTCTTAACCGCTACAAATAAAAAAAGTCATTTTTAACAAATTTTCATTTTTATATATTTGTAGCGGTTTTATAACCGCTACAAAAAAAATCTTTTAAGACTGTAAATAAAATTTTTTATATTTGTAGCGGTTATGTAACCGCTACAAATATCTCTTGATTTTGTAGCGGTTAATATTAACCGCTACAAAGTTTGTAGCGGTTATTTTTGATTGAGTAGCGGTTTTGTATAACCGCTACAAAACAGCTTGCAACGTACGATTTAGTAGCGGTTTTTATAACCGCTACTAACCTAGTTTGTAGCGGTTAGAACCGCTACGAATACCTATTTTTAACCGCTACTAAATCACGTTTTTTTTGTAGTGCTTCTGCATCTAGATCACAAGCCTCAAGTCACCCCTTATTGTGTCTAGAAATATTTCCTCCTGATCCCTTCTCATCTTGGCTCTACTTTTTGATTTTTCAACTTTTGACACTAGAATTATTTTTGCGTTATTTTGTATTTCATAATTTCTTAGGTACTTATTTAAGTTCTATAACTATATGTACCATATATTCATTTTAATATCATTTTTCCTTTTTTGAAAAAACCATATTAAAGATAAGAGATGAGATATTGTCTTTTATTGAGAAGAGTTTTCCCTATTTATTTCTTTTTATTGAATGCATGCAATGTTGAGGCTGGTTTGGTGTTGCTTTAGTTTTCTGGTTGGAGTCCTCGCTTGTTTTTGACATGATACTGTTTCTTTTTGTTTTTTAATTGCTCACATGTATCCTTTTATTGAAATTGAAAACAATCATATTTTTATTTTCACTTGTGTTTGTTATGTATGGGTTGTATGTGTTTATGGCGGTAATAATTTTGTTGTCAACCTTTCCCATTGTCTTAGTTGACTCTTGTTAGTTTGAATTTGTATTGCTTGCATATTGGTCTTTAATGGAGCATTCCTTCCTCAACCATTGTAATGGAGCATAATCTTTTATGTATATCATTTTGCCTTTTTTAATAAAATTGTATTACTATTTTAAGAAATACTTTACTCATATCTAAATTCTGATTGAGGTTGATTTTTTAGAATCTTTAGGGTTGCTATCTCTTTATCAAGTTATTATATGATTTAGGTTATGTCTCTTTATCAAGTTATTCTATGATTTAGATTATGTCATTCATTTACTTGACCTTTTGTTTGAATTTCTATTGGATGTTGATTCAGGACCTGCTTAATTTAAGGGAAAATAGTGATTTTGATAAGTTAAGCAAGAAATAACTATTACTTGAATTAGCTTAAAAATGTTGTCAACTTATTTTGATAAATTTCTACGCTTAGCATATTAAAGAAGTGATTCAGGGGCTTTGCAAAATGATGCTTGTTTGATATTTTCTTAATCAAAATTACTTCTTATGTTTTTTTGCCTTAAGCTTAAGGATGAATCCCTTATAAAGACCATTAAAAATAGTAAAAGATAATTGTAATTTTAATGTTCATAATGCTGAAGAAATGTGAGGGCCTGATTTGCCCTGTTTTGAAATCAAACGAAAATGATAGAAATGGGCATCAGTGAATTTTAAAGGAGAAGGTGCAATATATTTAGCTAACTTCCCACACACTATTGCTCCCATTTCCCCTGCCACTTGCTCTAGTTATGGTGGCAAAAAGTTTTGTCGTGAGGGGTTAGGAAGCTCGTAGTCAGAGAGCAGGTTGGGTCAAAAGAAGTTTGGTTTTGCTTTCAGTTGCTGTGATAAATATGTGATATAAAGAAGGAACAGAACATAATGGTTTGAAATCAAAAGAAGCTTGGTTTTCCTTCTAGTTGCTGATAAATAAGAGAACATTAACTGTGTATTCGGATGTATTTTCAAAACCTAAATTTTGAAACAAAATCATGGTTTGGTTGTCAAACACTTAAAATTTTTCCAAATTATGATTTTGATCTCAAAACCTAGGTTTTTGGAAAATCCATTTTTTTTGTTTTTTCTCTTGTGTGGGCCCACCCTCTAGGTCATTTTTCCTGATATGGGCCCCACCCTCTTTCTCTTTTATTGATCCTTTCTCATTATGTGGGTCTCACTCCATGAAGAAAAGCTGTTCTGACCACAATACACAAACACTCTTATTTTATCAAAATCACTTTTTTCTTATAATCTATTCTGTTCAGAATCTATTTTTCAGAAACTATTCTCCACCTTTTCTCTAGAAGTTATTTTCTAAAAGCTAATCCGAACACACTCCGAAGACTAAAAGATCTTGTCACAAGAAAAAAAAAAGGGAGGCATTGGGCCGTGCGCAACCATACATGCTTAATGATGAAAATAAAGATCCCTCAAAACACGTTGAAAATAAACAAATGAGCCACAAACATTTCCAAAGGATTTAGCCCAAAACACTTCAGAAAATGACAAAAACCAAATTAAAGGTCTGGTCCAACCTGTAATGGGCAAAAGGCGGTGTATGGATAAAAAATAAAGGGAAAATTAAACAATTCCTTCCAATAGGATAGGGGACGACATATGTTTGGCAGAGGAAAAAAATAAATTTTTAGGATGTGTTTGATTGGAGGTTTGATTAGGTTAGGTTATGTTAGGTTGGGGAGAGTTAGAGATTAAAAATAGGTGTTTGGTTATAAGAAGGTGAGATGAGATGTGAGAGTTTTTTTTATCCTCTAATGATAATCTTTCTATTTTATAAAACCTTTAAATTTAAGATTTTTTTTAAGGGAGAGAATATTTATGCCTGACCATACCTAAATTGACCGTGGCAATTTTTTAAAAGGACAGGATCGAGGGAGAAATGCCACTCTATCAGAGATCCGTCGAGGTCGTCGGTAACCATGGACGACACCTTCATAGTTGCGCGATAGGAGTTGAAGCCAATATTGCTATCCACGATTTCATAGACAAGGGTGAGTTTGTCGTGATCGATGGCCAGAAGCCTCTCCTTCGACCAACTGACGTGTTGATCGGCGCCGTCGGAGGGGATGGAAGAACCGGAGCAGAATCGGATTCAGCCGGGCTCGCCGTTGGAGCCATGGGTGCCATAGCAGGTGGCCAGAGTAGGGAACAATTTGTGAAGGTTGAAGAAGTCCTTCACCAGCTCCCATGTCTGCTTTGCTGACACATTCAGCAGCGTCGCCGATACATTCCCTTCCCATTTCTACTTTGGATCTTTCTCCATCCTCGAGAGTTGAAATCAACAAAGGCCTCCGCTATCAATTTTTCCACTCAAAGTGAAAAAACAAGACCCGATTTGTTAAGTATAAATAACAATAAAATAGAAACAGAAATCTAGTAAGTATCCCACAACAGACATTTTGGCGAAAATATTCATCATGTTTTTACTTAAAATAAGAATATGCAAGTAATAATTCTCCGATTTTATTCCTCTTTCAGATTTGCAAACCTTCTAGAGACCGGAGATTAGGTAACAGCATATGTAATCCCATTCGAGGATGGAGAAAGGCTAATTGTCCAGCTGATAAGGTTCCTCCTTTGTTACTAGTAGTGTGGCCATAGCTTATAAAATAATAATTTTATAAATAATTATTATTAATAAATACTCCCTCCGATCCTAAATATAGGATAAAGTTTGTAGTGCAATTTGCACTACAAATTTTGTCCTATATTTAAGACCGGAATTAGTACATGATAAAAGAAAAGGGAAAATATATAGAAGGACATTTTTGTCCACTTATAGTTAACTCCCCTAACCTAACCTCTTGAACCAAACAAGATATCAAATCTCCCATATCCTCTTCTTGAATCAAACAATATTGTAACCTCCCCTAACCTAATTTAAATAAACCTCATCTAACCTAACCTTCGTTGAACCAAACACATCCTTAATCTCTCTAGTTTTAACTCGATTATAACTTAATTCCTAATCAGCCCATATAGCTTTGACTAATTTGTAACTTAAAGCATGTTTGTTTGGGCTTAAATTTGCTTATAAGTTGCTTTTTACGTAAATCGAGACACAACTCCTCTCACATACTTACTTCGTATACCGTAAATCACTATTAAAAAGCAACTTATAAGCAATCGAATCGCTAAAACAAACATACCCTTAATCCCTGAACTTTAATTCACCAATCCCTACAGTTTTAAGTATTTTAGAATTTAGCCATTGGCCTTTATTATATATATAATTTTATTTTCTAAAATATGGGATATAAATCATAAAATAGTTAAAACTAAAAGGGCTTAGTTGAAATGAGTCAAAATTCAAAAACTAAGTTATACCGAATTAGAACTATAAGGATTAAATTAGAACTATAAGGATTAAGTTATAACTGAATTAAAATTAGAGAGACTAAAATATTAATTTTCCGTAACAATAAAATACCAGGTAATCAAATCATACAGCCTTGGTTTAGGTTCTTTCCTGGCTGCTCCTCAAGGACAAATATTAATTATGCAGTGGGACGTCAATGCTAAAATTGTGTAATCGTTTTTCAACTGTTTCTTCTCGGTAATTTCCATTTTCAGAAGTCAAGCACTCCAGGTCTTTTCTCTATGTTTAGCTTCATCTTTGTGATTACAAATCTCTCTCTCTCTTTTCAGACTACAATTGCTCCTTTACTCAGTCAGAAAAATGCGCCTGGCTTCTCTCCCTGACCATTACGGTCTATTGCGCCTCCTTTACTTGCAACGACAGTGTTTTTGTGCAGAATGTCAGTGGGTGTTGGTGTGATTGTCTGGTTCATGGAATAGAAAAATAAAATGAAATGAAAAACTTTTTAGTTCTTAGTCAGAAAAATGCGCCTGGCTTCTCTCCCTGACATTCTGCACAAAAACGCTGTCGTTGCAAGTAAAGGACGCGCAATGGACCGTAATGGTTAGGGAGAGAAGCCAGGCGCCAGAAAAATGGCCGAACAAGTTCCTTATGGTGTGGTTGTGAGTATCATCAACAGGTTAGCTTCATCGGCCTTCAAAGAAATTGCATTGATTTATGGGGTCAACAGTGAAATAGAAAGGCTTAAGGCTTTGGGATCACGATTTCTTAAAAAATAAGTTCTTATTACGCAAGCGAAGATAAAACTCCTCTCACATACTTACCTCGTATACTGTGAATCACGATTTATAAGTATTTATTATTCAAAAATAAGCTATTCCAAACGAGCACCGTTGAAGCCATTAAAGCTGTGGTTGTTGATGCAGAGCAAAAACAGAGGAATGACCAGCTCATCAAGATCTGGATCAGGAGGCTCAAACAAGTGCTTCTCAAAGCCGATGACTTGCTTGATGACCTGCAAACCCAACATCTGCTGTGCAAAAGAGACGGAAAAAGAAAGGTACGAGAGTAACGAGACTACTTTACATCCTCAAACCCAATTGCCTTCCTCCTCAAAATTGCTCGTAAGATAAGATAACTAAGAGAGCAATTTGACGATGTTGCAGGAGAAGTGTCTAAGTTGAATTTAGATTCGAGAGTATTAGTAATGAGGCACATTGAGAGCAACTGGAGGGAAACTAGTTCTAAGCATGAAGAGAATATCATTGGTAGGGAAGAAAGCAAGAAGGAGATTATTGATCTACTGCAAAACACCAAAATAGCAATCAAAGTGTTTCTGTGGTTGCTATTGTTGGGATTATGGGTGGTTTAGGTAAGACAGCTCTTGCCCAGTTGGTGTATAATAATGCTCAAGTCAACAAATTTTTCAATAAGCAAATCTGGGTGTGTTGCTTCAGAAGAGTTTCATGTGAAAGCACTGGTTAAAAAAATATTAGAATCATCAATTGGCAGTGATATAAAAGACCAACAATTGCAGTTGCTTCAGAATAAACTTGAAGAGAATTTGATTGGCCATAGATATTTGCTAGTCCTTGACGATGTCTGGAATGAGGATAGAGAAAAGTGGTTACATTTGAAAAAATATTTGATGTGTGGTGTTGAAGGTAGTAAGATTTTAGTGACCACCCGTAATCAAGAGGTAGCAACATGTATGGGTGCAGAAAACCCATTTGTTTTGAAGAACCTAACAAATGATCAATCTTGGGATTTGTTAAAAAGCTTAACATTTGGAAAAGATAGGATAGAGACCCAAAACCTAGAGTCTATTGGCCAGAAAATTGCAGAGAAATGTGGAGGAGTACCTCTAGCAATAAGAGCTATGGGAAGTATGTTATCCAAAATAGAGGAAAACAATTGGGAATCCATATTGTTGGGTGTCTTTTGGAAGTTATATGAAAGTAATGATTCAATCATGCCTGGACTCAAACTTAGCTATGATCAATTGTCCTTTGAATTAAGACAATGCTTCGCTTATTGTTCCTTGTATACAAAAAATTGGAGATATGATAAGGATGACCTGATTGAATTATGGATGGCGCAAGGCTTCCTAGAGAGTCAAAATGAAAAACAGAGTCTAGAAGACATTGGGGAGAATATGTTTATATTTTGTTGAAGAGGTCATTTCTTGAAGATGTTGAGATGAATGAATTTGGTGAAATAAAATATTTTAAAATACATAATTTGATACATGACCTTTTACAATCTGTTGCCAGCTCTGATTGTTACTTGCAAGATGAGAAGAGAAAAATGGTTGCAACTCCTGTGCACGTTTCTTTTGACTGTGATTCCAATTGTTCATTGGATTTGTTGAATGCGAACAGATTGATAACTATGCTTGGCATACAAGGACTGCTGGAGATTGATCCATCTAGTTTAGTAGACTTCAAATGTTTGCGGAGTCTAAATTTGTCAAAATGTTTGAATATCAGAGATCTGCCCAGCTCAGTTGGTAAAATGAAGCACTTAAGATATCTCAATCTCTCTCATTGTGAGAACTTGACTAGTTTGGCCAAGAGTCTAAGCAACCTAGTCAATTTGAAAACTCTGAACTTAATAGGATGCTATGTTCTTAAATTTCCTATAGACTGGGTCACAAAGTTGGTCAGTTTGCGTCATCTTCATATCAATAACTGTAAGGCCTTTGAAAGTGGACAGCCAATGGGGCTGGAGAAATTGACAACCCCACAAAGTCTATTAAGAAACCTCACTTTCCTTAGTCTAATTTTCATAGAATCTGATGCATCACACCTAACTACAACAAACATCTTATTTGAGAATCGCAAATCACAAACATGCAACACTAAATTCTTTTCATAAAAATTTTAATGTTCGCTTATCTTCATTTATACAGTGGTTCCTTCCCAAAGCTTTAAGTTCAATCACTCCTCTCACCCAAAGCTGCAGCAATTTGAAAAATTGAAGGTGGGAAGAGGTTTAGAAGATTCGCCTTACTCTGTTTCTAATATTGCATGCAGTGATTAGCCTCTCCTCCTCCTCCTTCTTCCCTTTCCGGCCACAATCTTCACAGTTCTTTTCTCTCGATCTCTCTTGCTCTGTTCTGGATTCTAGCCGAAAAGGAAGAGGATACTCTCATTGTTCTCTTTCTCATTATCTTCTCATCATCTCATCTGCACCCTTAGATCATAAAATGGATGGTTTAGATTTAATCTTTTATAAAATTATTATTATCATATTTTATAAATTAAAATTTATTTATTTTTTATTAATGGTATATATCATATTCTAAGAGTTTAAATTTATTTATTTATGTTTATAGAAGAAATTTTATAAAAGATTGGATATGAATTATATATTGCTTTAATCTAACGGTGGATATGAGATTATAAGAAGAAATTAGAAAGAGGACAATGAGAGAAACCCAACCTAGCCGAAAATGAGAGTGTGAGGGGTAGAGAACATGACTTGGCAGGGAAGAGCCAAGGGTGTGACGGTGGTAAAAGACCATTATGCCCTTCATTAACTTTTTGTTTTCAGTTTGGTCCTTTTCTCAATATTCTAAATAATTTCTAGAAAATTTTCCATATCACATTATAAAGGATTTCTTGCTTAATGAGCTTCTTTAAGCCATAAAGCGATTTTCCTAAAATTTTTAAACCAAATGATAATCTCTAACTATTTTTCTTGATTGTCTGAGAAAACTGACCTTTAATTCCTAAAAACAGCTTTAAAATAGTTTAGGCTGCTTTTGGGGAAAGTAAACCTCTCCATGATTTTGCTAATTCCCCAAAATAATATTTTGTAATGTTTCCCCAACCTCTTTAGGCCACTAAATAATGTTAATACTTTTTCCCCATTCAGTTCCTTAAAACTTCACCTAAAAATAGGCCTTTGGCCAATAATTCATTTTTGAGGTTTTATAATTATAAATAATATCTCTATACCTCAAATATGCGCTAGAAATCTCTTTTCTACTTTTTCATAATTTCTCTAATTTTTAGGCATCTTTCCATAATTATATTTTTTACATTCATGTAGGGCAGATTAATACTCATACTTAGCATACTTTCATAACATAATCACTCAAAGCCCCAACCTCTAACCCACTCAGATAATTTAGCTCCTTAACTTGGTCTTTTTACCTTGATTATCCTACTTCTTGATCTCTGTCTTGTAATTCATTTTGCCTACTGTTTTGAACAATTCTACAAGAGGAATTCAGCTTCAATCTCAAAATTAGAAAATTATAGCCACAATTTTGTGACCACTTAGCCTCAAACATGTGTGCATCCAAACACAACATTCATTTCTTTGAGTTTAATGGTCCCAACTTATGCTAGGGACTTGCTACGTAATACCACCTTTTCTAATCCCAATATCATGTTTTAACTTGTAACAAAACTCCACTCCCTCTTAATCATTCAACACTGTCTGAATCAGGGAATAGGGGAAAATTGTATAACTTAAACTCAATTGCTTTAAAGCAATATAATATGTTCTGCTAAGTTTGCGTCTTTCACTATGCTTTAGCGATCGGAGGAACTTATTTGATACTTGAAAGTATCCTAAACCAGCAAGCTCTTTAGGATTGCACTCCAATTGCCAACTTCAATATTTAAATTAATTAGACCCATTATCATTTTAAGGCCTCCAAGTATCATTCAGCCATCTAGAGTACGATTGTTCAGCATAAGGAAGCATTCAACCTCAAAGCTTAAAATAGATCCTAGCTTCCAAGTTCACTCACCACGCTGGACACAAATTTAAACATATGTATCTTTCTTTTATTGCTAGCCACATCTTAGGGGCCTTTTGAACATAACTCAACTGTGGTTTAGAAATTTAACTCACTTATTTCGTATTAAAGTACCTTAAAACAGTGAGCTTTTCCTTGAATTTCAGCTTCTAAAAATTTAGCCCAATTGGTCAAATTAACTCCTAAAATTCAAACAGAATTATTTATCTAACCTAAAATTCCAGGTTTGAAATATTCTCCCCAAAAATTCAAAACCCTGTTAGAGCAAGCGTTTCACCCAAGAGGGGGGTGAATTGGGTTATACTAAAAATTTCGTTGCAAATATGAAAACTTGACGGTGAATATAATGCAATAAAGAGAAAGAAGAAATAAAACCGAAGTGTACACCAGGAGTTATACTGGTTCGGCTACAACCACTTTGACCAACGTCCAATCCTCAGAATATCTCTGAGAATTTCACTATAACTTCCAAGATTCAGTGGGTTCTTGGCACCTCAGTACAAGCAAGTTCCTTCGCCTGGACATTCGCTCCCCCTTACAAGTTGTAATCCAATCCCGACTCAAGGTTCCACAATCTTAAGTTACCTCAATAACAAATATTGAGTTTGAATGAAATATCTCTCTCACAGAGTAAATAAGAATCACTGAAGTACAGAATTACAAGTATAAGTAAAACAGAGTATTGAACTTGATAATGCGTTCGTGTGTGTGTTCTTGTTTTTTTTTTCTGTTTGGATGTTCCCATATATATATATATATATCACTTGCATGTAGGTTATGATGGAGTTTTGACATGACCGTGTGTGTGTCAAATGAAACAAGTCCCACATTAGTTGGGAGACAGAGAATATAATTGTATATATTATACCTTTGTGAATTTGAGCTAGTAAATGGGCCAAGAGGAAGAGTGGGCTCACATGCACAACAACGGGCCATGAGGAGGCAAACACAGTGGAAATCTGGCAATTCCCCATTGCGCGCGAGTTAAATATAGACTAGGCACTTTTTATCAAATATTTTTTTGGAAAAATTAAAAATTTATTTTGTGAAAATAGCTTACCCGAAAAACCAAGTTTTTGATGTATTTGAACTTGAGATCTCAACATTTTGGTTACAAGGGTATTAACCAGATTTTATTTTGTTTAACCGGCAATCATTGCCAATGTTCATGTTGCAGGCCATTATCCCCATATTCCATAACTGATCAATAAAATATTTTTATGACCTTCAATGTTCAGAAACCACTGGTTTAATCGTGTTTATTGCCATTGATTTTTGCCTAACATTTGAGTGCATGAGAGGTCTATAAAAGGCATTGCCTGCAAGAGGTTCAAGCACCTTGCTCAAAAATCTCAAGCACTCTCTTCCTCTTTAGCTTTTTTCTTTGTCTCATATTCTCTCTACCTTCTAGTTACCTTATATTTTGCTATTCTATTCATCCAGTATCTGTAGGAAGAGTCCAATTTATCCTGGGAGTGCTGCTTCCAATCAATTGGGAGTTATGGAATAGCTTTTAAGGACAATGTCATTGAACGTAACTCGGATTACACAGTGTATTTGCAGGAACTTCGCCAAGAGGTTCAACCTTCTCCTCCTTCCTCTTCTCTTTTTGACATCACATGGTTCCTTCACGCCACTCAGCTCTCCCCCCCTCTGTTTCTATTGTGTAAATGATGAAATATGGAGAAATTACATGTTGCTGATGGAATTAAACTAGAGGAAGATAAGTAGTCATTCAATGGAGCCTTAAGATACTTTTATACAGTCCCCATGAGACAACTGAACAGAACTCCCATGAAATAAGGAGCTGCAGATCCGAACAGTAGCCTCCCACAAACAATACTCACATGCAAACCATAAAACAAAGATCATAACCTATATCCCATCATTCTATTGATGTTTCTTATGCTTGGCTAATGAGTTCTTCATTTTCTCTCCCTAAACCAGAATTTAAAGGCATCATCTTCTATCAAAATATCCATCAAATGCAGAAAATGAAGATGGAATGGAAGTCTAGACACTTACCTTAACTTATACTTAGCTTTGCATGTGAGATTTCACCTCAAAACTTTAGCTCAAAATTCACTCATTAATCATACAAACAACATCATTTATTAAATCTGGAAATTCCCAGATTTTAAAAGGGGAGCTAAATGAAGTTGTGTCTAGGTTATTCATGGGAAAGATGAGTTAAAAATTAATTTGGAAGCTGGAACTTGAATAAAGTTTAGGATCAGACCCAAAATTCAGATTTATGTTTCAAATTGCTAAGTATTGATGCTAGAGAATTACATCACGATTGGAGAAGTTTAAAATGATGATATATATGTGTAATTTTAGTACTGTCAAGGGGATCGAATTAGTTGATGGTATAAGAATACATACACAAGCATAGGAATAATGAAAAAGAATGACATTTCAAGTCTCCCTAAATCTAACACCTACATGAATAAGTATATCTGTATATTTCCCAAGATGACCAGCCACACTCTTAGTGTAGGCCGTAAAGTTTGTTTTAAAGCTAAGATTTTAAGAAAGGAAGTTATAAATGGTAAAAGTATTAACCTACCCTTACATATGCATATAAATTATAGGATCTGACTTGTGTCCAAGCCCACCAAGGAATCAACAAAGAAAGAAGCAAGGTGAAGGTAATTTGGAAGAAAGAACAAGAGGTAGTAACTCTTTTCCTCTCATGTTAATGTGCATTGGTTTCCGCATGTTTGTTTGTTCCATTTTGCTGTAGTTAAGCATGAGAACATGTAAATTATCCTTGCATAGATATTTGCCATGGCCATGTGCAACAGATAGATTGGCAGAGCAGTTATCTGCCTAGTATGTGCATTAATTATTTATTCATTTTATTTATTTGTAAAATGAATGCACCAGTTATTGATACAATTTATCTATCTGCAAGGGATTGAGCACTAGTTAATTATTCAGTTCAATTATCAGTAAGATATATGTACACCAGTTAGCTTTTCAGCTCAGTTACTTGCTAGGTCTTGTGCTCTATGGCTTATTCTTACATGCATAGTTATTAACCTTATATGATTAACATGATGAAAAGTAGTCGTTACTGAGATTTTTCTGAATCTCACCCTTCTTCCATGCTATACAGTAAGGGCAAGGGCAAAGTGGTTGGTGAAGATTGTGAAGATTGAAGAAGGTTGGAGTTGAAGGAGCTTGATAATTGTGTC
This sequence comes from Inga oerstediana, assembly GCA_963210345.1. NCBI lineage: Eukaryota > Viridiplantae > Streptophyta > Magnoliopsida > Fabales > Fabaceae > Inga > Inga oerstediana. The sequence goes on along the minus strand of OY723404.1, from coordinate 13,624,039 downwards.
TTGTTCAAGTTTTTGACTTTATGTTTAGCTATGATTACTTTTAATATTATTAAGGATGTATATGTATATATGTTTTTGCTTGTAAATACCACCCCATAAGGAGGTATAAGGGCTTATCAATGCCCAAGATAAGTGCTATGCCATTAGCATAGCAAAAATGGACAAAGTAGGTTAGTTAGCTAGTTGGATGCCAAAAAAAAAAAAAGGTTAGTTAGCTAGTTGTTGTTTTATTTTGAGCTGCGATTGTGAGAGTAACGTTTGACAGAGCAAACTTATGAATTAGAGTATGGAAATTTGTGATATGGCAGTACACATCTTGAGGTTTAATACAAGTCCTAGATCATAATTTTTGGATCTATGGATTAATAGTTATGATTTTTCTAATATAACGGAGAAGTTAGGAAATATCTGTTAACAAAATGTTTTGTACAGATCTTATAAATGGGTGTTTCTATACCAAATAGAACATAAATGAACCTAGGTCTTATTTGTCTTTTATAGAGCATTTCAAGAGCTAAAAATAGAGCTCTGAACTACTAATTTTAGAGATATATTGTATTAGTTATGATTTTCTAAAGTTTTTAGGAAAATTCATTATCTCCTAGTACCTTATTTTATAGAAAGAGTTTTTAAGTTATAAAGTTTTTAGTTTTACCAATGGTTCTATTTGGGTTACATGTGGTTCTTAAATGGCTAAACAACTCTAATAAGTGACCCTAGAGTGAGGTATTACATTTTTGGTATTCCATAACCTGGTCTAGTTCATGTGACCAAGACAGCCAAATCAGTCTGACCTGATCATTATATTAGTTTTTGTCGTAATTGGGCTAGAATGAATTTACCGGGTTTTGGGTATTTTCCATAGACCTAAATGAAAATAAGTTGTGGCAAATCAAGGGGTGAAAAGAAAAGTGAAAAAAAAAAACTTTCACATGTCTCTAAATAAAAAATAATAAGGTGAATGAAAGTTCGAATCTCTATTGGGAAAGGTGATCATATTTAGTGCCCGACTCCAATAGGAGGATACTTATATATGCTTAGCAAAAAAATAATAATAATGATAAGGTGAAGGGAATTTGGGCTTTCAATGATTGATGAAATCATTTAAAAATCAAATAAACAATAGTCACCAACAAGGGTTAGGTCTAGTAGAATGGGTTGAGGATAAGATATTTAATATAATAGATTCCTTTGTTTGGTGTGAGGGATTGGAGGGGAGAAAAATTTTTTATGAGTTGAATTTTAAAAGAATGAAGAAGTGGGGTAATAAAATTTTAATAAAAAGAATATATAAGATAAAAGAGTAAAAAAAAATTAATTAAAAATTGTTAACCTCACTTCTCTAATTTTTTTAAATTCAATTCAAAAAAAAATTTCCTCTGCCCACTTTTCCTCCCCCCCCTCTCAAACTAAATTAGTCTCCAATGTGACATGTGATAAGTGAGTCTAATAACGCCTTAGGCTTCCATTTTTGAAAAACAAAATATAATGTTACAATTTTTTTGAATTTTTGTATCACATTACATCATAGTGATGTCACTAACATTTTTTTTTTAAAATTACATTTATAAATGCTAGGAAATAAATTAAACCAAAAATTTCATTATTGGAGATAAAGTCTTTAGCACAAAAGGAGCTAGAGTATTATGTGAAGTTTATGTTCTATCATCCAAGATAATATGATTATAAAAATAAAATATGATATTTTTATTCAAAATTGATTTTAGTAAAGAGAGCATAAGAAATATATGTACCAAAACATGCGATCGGATCCAACAAATTAATGGTGTTTGGTGTGAGGGAGAAGCATTCCTCTTCATCCATATTCCTCATGGAAAATTAACAAATCCCAAAAGTTATTCCATCAATCACTTAAAGAATTTCTTTTTCAAATTTTTTTTAAAAAAATAACCTTCAAGGAATATATTGTTGCTATGTATGCAACATATATGGATATACAGCGTCGTGCCTTAATGAGGTGGTTTCGCAAATAGTGTATGGGTAGTAATTATGCTTAGTAACCTGGAGATATTTACTCTATTAATGATAGATTAATTGGATTAAAAAGTGGGCGAATTGAGTTTCAATCTTACCTTATTAAAAAAGGATCCTAAGAAAAGGCACCACTACTACAGAAATCACGATACATGAAGGTTAGTAACTGCCATACTTCATGATTCCGAAGTGTCATATATGCAGGCGCTATATTTGCTCCTCACAGATAAATTACGGTTCCTAACAATTTTTCTTAACCTATTATAATGGTTATAAGATAACACCTATCATCTATTGAGGCTTGGTGAGGCTGTGATATGTACATTGTTGTGATAATAATTGACAGGCACACGTGAACAACTGTTATAATATATGGTAATGCTTACATTATACATAACAGTCTCATTTTGACAATCGTAATTTAGTCAGTAACATAAATAACAATTCCTAAATAAGAACCATGAATTTTTATAATATATGACGGTTGTTATATAACAACGATGATATATGGTTGTAAGACTCTTCAAGTGAGAGTTTTTGAGCTAGTTGGACAAAACTGTACATAATAGAACAATACCTCCCACATCAAATTTCTAAGCAATATGGGATAGATCAGGATATTCCAGGCTTTGTGGGGAGAATCAATGGTAACTGTTGACCTATATAACTGATAATGTAACTGCTTACCTATAAATTGTGTCTCTTCACAAGAATTAACCTTAGAAAGCAATGGTTTAAGGAAAAAAACCTACAAATATCCATATTGGAAAGGCTGCATGGGGTATGTGAACCCTTGATCAAAATAGGGGGTAAGCAAACCCTTGAGTTGCAATGGTTTGCTTACCCCTTGCGGCCTTTCCTATATATAGATATTCGTGCTTTTTTCCACCAACCCATTGCTTTTCTGGCTTAATTTCTGATAAGACACAGGGTATAGGTGACGAACACTTACATTATGAGATATATAGATCAAGAGTGTGATTGATTCAAGCCACAAAGCCTAGAAAATCTTCATTTATCCCATATTGCATGGCTACTTGATATGGAAAGTACAACTCTATTAGATAGAGTAGAGACAAAGTAGCTCAGCGACTCTCACATTAAAGAGTTTAGGATTGATCACAATGTTGAATTTTAGAGCTCTTAACTTAGTGCCACCTGCTCAATACAAAAACAGGACAAGAACCTTCGATTAGAGTAATAATAGGTTTTCCAAAAAAAAATTATAAATTCAAAATAGCAATTTAATGTCACCTTGAATGCTTGATTGCATTTTGGTATCAATGAACTAGTTTATTTATCACATCCCTATTGATATTTTCGAAGCAACTTCTAGAGATATGGATATTTCCAAGAAAGGAGGCATTTGCTTGGGAATCCATATCTCCTAAAGTGACTTCAAAAAAGATCAACAAAGTTGGAATTGTGAATCAAAGCAATGGGTTAACAACTTCCTATAACATGAAAGGAACCTTTGATCAAAGCAATACTAGGGTTTCCAAACAATATAACTTCACAAAAGGAATTTAAGGAACCTTAGATCATAGCAATAATGGGTTTTCTAAAAAAACATAACTTTACGAAAGCAATTTAAGGAACCTTCGATAAGAGTAATAATGGGTTTTCTAAAAAACATAACTTCACAAAAGCAATTTAAGGAACCTTCAATTAGAGCAATAATGGGTTTTCTAAAAAACATAACTTCACAAAAGTAATTTAATGTCACCTTAGATATTTTATCACGTCGTGACTTTACAAAGGCAGCCCAATCGACTAAGGCTCACGAACAAAAACAACTCACGCGTCAGTTGCTAAGACAAGGGTTAAGTGCATTCACTAGCACAGTTGTCACTAAGAAGTTGGATGAAGGCTTTTTATGGTAGGATTCAACTAAAAATGACTCCTGATGGCCAGGAAAGACAATAGGAGTCGTAGGGTTAAGATGATGGTGGGTTTCATTTCTAACAGATCAAGTGTCAAGCGTATTTTGTTTCAGACGTTTAAATAGAAGAGGAATGGTAGGGTTTTTTGAGTTATCGTGCCTAAGACTTTATATCAAGGTTGGTCCGAAAGAACTGATATTTATTTGTTTACATTTAACACAGTTCTTTGTTAATAACCTTTATGTAATTCACTTTTTTTACATGGTATTCTAATAAGGGACATGTTTTACTTAATAACCATTATATATTTCACTTTTTTTAAAAAAAAAATTTTGGTGGTTGATTATGCAACCACCTTTTTTACAAACAAACTAAAAAAAACAAAAAGATTAAGTTTATAAACAAACTAAAAATAAAAATATATGGAGATGTTTTAAAAATCTAATGCATTATTAGATTCTTCCTTCTACAGTAACTTATCCACCTTCTCGTTCAAAGATTGAACGAGAGTGATAAGTTCCTTCAAGCACTGGTCTATGTGTCCTTGCTCTAGCAGGTAAATCTAAAATATATGATGGAGCTCGTAGGTCACGTGGATGAGCCCTTCAATGCTTGTTGGTAGAGGGAGTTCCCCTTTTAGTTTGTCCCAAGATGACAAGCCAAAAGTTCTCTTGCGTTTGTTCATAAGTTTGGTGAAGATGTTGGCTATAGGAAGTTGAAATAGAAGAAGAGAAGTGGAGTTTAGTCTTTGAACGTTTATATAGAGAGAGTTTCGTGGATTATTGAGTCGTCGCGTCATTTAGATTTACATATCAGATCATTATATTTTATAAAGGGTGACAACTGGTTTTTAATAACCGTTATTAATTTGTCCAAGAGTGATCATTTGTAATGTTATTGAAGGTTGTTCTTTTCTGATTGTCATTAAGAATTAACAGTATAAGAACCGTTATTTATTTTATTTCATAATGGTATTTTTCTAAAAATCTTTGGATATATTCTATTTTGACAAAATATTTAAAAAGACAAAACGATAAAATGAAAAAAAAATAACAATGGCGAGTAGCCTAATGAACTAATGAGATCACTAGGCTACTCATCACCTGATTGAGGATTAGCCAGGATCATTGTTAGGATCATGGCTAATCTTATATTCATCAAGTATGAGATTGGCCTTCAGGTTCATACTGTAGAGGTATCCAGAAAGCCTCCTCATGGCATGGTCAATCTGTTGTACATATCACAACATTGCCTCTAGTTGAGGAAGCATAGGATGTAGAGGCGGAGGCGGTGGCGGTGGTGGAGGTTGAGGAGGAGGAGAAGGAGGAGGTAGAGGATGACATCAAGAGTTTTTTGACATGCGTTCTACACGCCATTTCATCTTGACGATTGAGATATAGAGAACAAAGATGAGGACGATGAAGAAAATATAGGAAAAACATAAAAAAAATGTGAAGTTTAAATAGTAGACATCTGGAAGGGATGTGTAAAAACTATCATTGTACATGCTAGAAGTTGAATAGTAGATCATAATAAAAGGTTACCTCGTTCATTCTCATGATGACAAGGAGGCACCCATAGTCTACACGGGAAAGAGGAAAGATTTTGAAAGCTTTAATTAATATTTATTAAGTTAGAATCATTATATATGACTACTCCTATACTAACGTTTTGAACGTGCTGCATGAAATTCCAACCTAAGCTTTCAATAGTTTGAGTTGGATGGCTTAAAACCCATATTGATTTAACATAAACATAGTACTCCCTCCGGTCCTTAATATAAAATTTATTTACCAAATTTAATTAGATTAAGGAAGTTAATTAAGTTAGTATATATTTCATGTTTTTTTTCTAAACAATCATAATCATCTTCTTTAATTCCCTCTATCTTTTCCTTACTTGATTATTGTTGTGGGAACATTAATGAGGGTTGTTGGAGATAGTTAAAATCATTAGTTAGTTAAGATCTTATCTTATTAGTTAAGATCATGATTAGTAATTGAACCCTATAAATAGATGTCCTAGTTAATGTATTTAGTATGTAGGATAGTAAGATCCACACTATGTTAAGAGAAATGATAATTTGAGTATCTTTTTAGATAGGGAAGTCCCTCCAAGATTCCTGGAGTTAGGGTTACTAGTTAATCACCCTTAAGTGAAGGATGATCATTCTTGTTAAACCCAAGTAGGTTGATTTGTATCTTGTAAACAATCATGTTAGCACTGAAGATTTTTCTTGATTTTATTAACAAGGGTAAATTAGGAAAAGATTGATAATAAATATGAGAAATAAATCTTATGTTTAGGATCAAGATCAATCTGCCATTAGATCCTATATTAAGGACAGAAGGAAATAAAATAATATTGAAGCATGCCATCATCATAATTATATCGATATTCAATTACAATGATTTTATATTAATTAATTACAGGGATAAGAAAGACAAAGTTAAAAACAAACACACGCAGTCAGTCTTCCCATTAAGCATTTCAATAATGCCCTAGCTAACAAATTAAAAGTTTTACTTTCAAAAGTCACGGCCATGTAAAATAATGACACCAAACTCCTTTCAGAAGTCTTTTTGAGACATGAGGTTGTGAGTTTAAACCCTTTATAAATATAACAGGTACGTGAGTTATGTTGGAAAATAATTTTCAATATGCTCAAAAGAGTCCCTGAGAAGCCAAGAATTACAGAGAAGGCCTAATTAATTGGGCTTTGAAGCTTAAATGTGTAAGAGTTAAGTAGGAGTTTAGTTATTATTGTTGTTAATTGTTCGTTGACGAGGTCAATATGATGAGATGATGATTTATTTACTTATTTATTTAAGCGTTGCCTTGTGATTTTCTGATGGAGAAAACGATCCAAGTGAAGAATTCAAGCAACAAGGCAATGACAGCCAAAGCAACAAGGGCTGCCACGTAAGCAACCTTCTATGTTCTTTGAGGGCTCAAGATGTTGAAACCTCCGAAAATGTTAATGATTCCGAGGATGATGGCAGTATATCCCACACTGTGATGATACATATTCCACCAAAATCTGTACCTTTGGTCTTTCTTCGGTCTAAACACCAATGCCAATACCGGCAATTTTTCAACACACCCAAACATGCCAAATAGATATACATCCAAAGAGCTATGACTAGTCACAAGTTACAAATAGTATGGTTCATTTTCACTTCATGTCATGCAATGCAGGCGACACCAGCTAGTGGCTACTTTATTTTACCAAATGGAGTCGGTTACAAGGGATTACAAGATATTACTCCATCTGGCCCTAAATATAGGCTGCTTTTGAGAAGAAATTCTCGATTCTTAATATAAGTCATTTGGTGGATCATTAATTAACTTTCTCTAAATACTGCCCTTTTTACAATTTAACAAGAGAAGGCTTCAAGTTTAATAATGTAGAGTTTCTCTTTGCTCTTAAATATGGGCAAAGCTAGAAAAATGTTTTATTTTTAGATATAACTAATGAATCAACTACATATTCTTGATTAATTCTAATGAAGTAATTAGAGGTAGGTGACTTGTATATACTTCCTCCGGTCCACAATATAGGGTACTTTTATAAAAAATGCATGGTCCACAATATAAGTCACCTTCTGTTTAATTAATGCTCTTTTTTCTGTTTTGCCCATGTAATTAATACCCATTTTTCAACTTTGTCCCACTCATTATATCCCCATCTCTCTAAAATAACACTCCCAATGCAATTAAAAACATTTCTTAAGAAGGGTAAAAGTGGGAAAAAATTACATTTTGAGATATATTAAATAACATAACTATCATTTCTTCTTTACGTGATATAGTTAAGGTGCCCTATATTGTAGACAAGAGGGAGTAATGCAAACTAGAGAAAGTAATTGCTCCCGTCCCTATATAAAATATTCTTGTAACTGAATTGTGGTGTTCAATAAAATAATTAAAATTGGTTAAAAGTAATAAATAGGTAGGAAATACATTTTTTACTGGTAAAAAAAAAGGTAGGAAATACATTTTTTTTTTTAAAAAAATACCTTTGTTTATGAATAAGAGAGAAAATGATAATGAGAAAAATGATGAATGTGTGGTGGAAAGATGATGGAAAAGAATAAAGTCTAAGTCAACTATTTAATTAATTAATGCAGTATATGAAATTAATTGAGGTTAAAATGATAAAAATGTAAAATGTACTTAGTAGTCAGACAAATCCAAACAAAAACTTATAAAAAGGGATAGGGCCATTTTTTTTTTAAAAAAAACATATTTTATAAATAGGGACGGAGGGAATATATTCTATCAAGAATCATATATCTTGTTCACAACTTGCTAGATCCTTGAAGGTTTTGAGTTTGAGTTCTAGAGAAGACACATGTGATGAGAGGGGAAGCCACAAACCTTAAACTCTGAGTCGGATACCGGATAATAATATCATATATATATATATAATTCACAACTAGAGAAGAGCCAGAATACTGCCCATGGCCTCGGATGTGATCTAGTGGCTTGAAAACTTTCTAGTAAACGAGAGGTTATAGGTTTAATCCCACTTATAACCTTAATCAGTTAATATCTCCCCTCTAACCCCCCCCCTAAAAAAAAAAAAAAAGAATAGCCCGAATAGTCATATTATTACCTGTCACGTGGCGAGGCAGAAAAGAGTAATTCCAATATTGCGAACTATGCCGAATGCCTTGAGATTCATTTCCAAGCTTAAGACCAATAATGGCCCATCCTGAAACTCCATTGGCGTATCCTGCAACTTGACAGAACACATGGAGATAGAACCATGCAGGGTCCAATGACGGAAATACCCTCATGTATCTCGCTATTATCACCCCAACTGGGAATAGAAACCTCCAGCTCCCTGCACTTGCCCCGTTTGGTATGCTTGAATTGGAGCCAAGGAAATGGAAATGGAAATGAATTCCATGATGTAAGCATGTTTGGTATGATGGAATTGGCCTCCATGGAAGAGCCAATTCCATCAAATTGATGGAATTAAGCTTCCATCATATACCCCATAGAATTGTAACAAATTCCATGGAATTCTCATTTTACCCTTAAGATTTATAATTTTATATGATCATTTCCATCTATTACCCTCCACTACCTTTAAAAAAAATAAAAAAATAAAAAATTGAAGGACATTTTGATATTTTTATATAAAAATTAGATCTCATTTCCATGACATACCAAACATACTTTTAGTCCCTATTTCCATATCCATATCCATATCCATTTCCATCAAAATCAATTCCAGCGTACCAAACGGGCCCTAGCACCCCATGAATCTGCACCCATATATATTCATTAAGTAATTAAACAATAATCAAATTATATTCATTTATATTCCATACTCTCTCCAGTCCACAATAGAAGATGTTTTTAGAAAAATAGTTTGGTCCCAAATATAAGTTACTTATAAGGTAACTAATGCTCATTTTTTAGTTTTGCCCATAAAATTAATGTTCATCATTTCCATTTTACCTACTCATTAAATTTTCAAACATATTTTCCAATAAGGGGAAAAAGTGGGGGAAAAAATTCAATTTATGACATATTCAATAAGTTAACCATCACTTTTTATTCCCCATAAATTTGTTAAGGATAAAACTTAGGTCCAGTTGTTTAGTCCATTATGGTCCAATTAGCAAATAAAATGCTGCCACATGGATTAATTTTACACTTCAGCACTTGACCCCACTTAACCCCAAATGATTCTGTCAAACAATCGTTAGGTAAGAGATAGCAATTAGTGTTAAAATCAAGGTACTAAAACTCGGACCGGTCATTGAACCGGTCGGGGTACTGGGTTAAGGGTCAGTGGGTCAAACCGGGACCAAACCGGAGCTAAACCGGGACCAAACCGGTGAAAAATTGAAAATTTTAGACTTATAGTATGAAATTCTAAAGGAAAATTTTTTTTTTTTTTTTTTTTTTAGTAAAAACCCCAACCCGGACCGGACCGGTTTTCCGGCCGGTTCGCCGGTTACTGGGCCGGACCGGCCGGTCCGGTCCGGGTTTCACAACATGGGTTAAAATTGATCATAATAAGGGACACAACAAAATATTATTGCAGCACAAGCTTAACATATTTGTTCAAAACTAGAATGCTTTCTTACTTGTCTGGGTTTTTAATTCTCTTCTACAACATATTATTTAGGGTGATTCCACAACTTGAGTGATATTACTCTTTTCAATTCTTCTTTCCATATATATGAAACTTGAGAATTTCAAATATCTGCTCTTCACCCTACAAAAAATAGAAAGTAAAAAAACCACGAACACCAAAAAATTCCAAATTTTTATTTATGAATTTGCAATTTTCTCTAAATTTTCTTCAATAATTATAGACAAATAAGAACTAAAGCATCTAATCATTCTATTTAACTAATTCATAACTCCAGAGTTAATCCCATGCATAGTAGGCTTTTAAGGTAAGCATTTATATTTCTGAAAGCAAATTGTTGGTTCTCTAGTATGAATATATAATATTGAGAGAAAGATCCATCATATTTCAAGTTCTCTTGATCCTGCAATGGCTTCACTGTACACAAATCTTCATGATTTGTTGAGCCCAATGAAGATTTCTTGCATTTGAGGCCAGTGTCCGTGTTTTTAATTATCTCCAACAACATTAAATTGATTTGAAGAAGCCTTGCCTTCATAGAAAAGATTAAGTAACTAGGTAGCAGATGAAGCGTCAAATTTGGGGTAGGCTGGAGCAGCCTTTACTTGTTCTATAATTTTTTTTAAAAACAGAGCAAATACAAGTAATCCATGAACTCTTTGAATGTTTTCAAAGTTTTAAAATCCATGCGGCTGGACATAAGCATGACTAGTTTGAAATTTAAAGATGGGAAGAAGTTAGTTGAAGAGGAAAATCCTTTATAGTATATGTACTCCAATTTCTAAATTTGCTCTTTGCAAAAAGAGTTTTGTTACCAAATATTAACAGTTTTCAATACCAAAGAACTTTAATTCAACAAGATTGATACATGACAAAAGCCAATCGGAAAGGCATATATACCCCCACAACTAGAAAAAAAAAAAGCTTTTTAAACTAGTTGAAATTAACTTTTTTAATCAGGTTTAAATCTGATCTTGTATCGACCAGTTTAAAAAATCTGTCCTTATTAAGATTGGACTTACAACCCGTCTTAAAAAGTTTCAATTTACATTTAAAAAAAAATGTTCACTCTTTAGACCAGGTAATTCTAAAAAGTGGACAAGTGTTTTTCAAAAAAAAATTTACGCTTTATTTTGTTTGACAGAAACCTTGTTGGCCTACTGGATATTATTATATAAGTTATATTATGCGATATAAATTCTACAGCAGCCCTAAAAATACAAATGAAATCAATATAAAAAAATAATTATAACTAATAATCATGAATTTAAGCCCTATATTATTAGATAATTATTAAATCTCAATTCTGACATTTGTTTTTTCAAGGTTTACTTTTTTTTGCTTACATTTTCCCCACCTCCAAAAGAGTTAGATGATTTTTGAGTGTTGGATTTAGTGGATACAAAGAAGTAAATGAGATTAGAAAGGAATGAGTTTCATTTTACCAGCAAAGATTGCACCATGTTGCTTTAGTTCAGATGGGTTTAAGTTTGATCAAGCTTTTCTCATTACAATTACACCGTTCAAAGCCAAAGCCGAGTCAAGACCACTAGAAAATCCTGTGTTTTCCGTGTGTTAAAAGAAACATTATAAGAATAAAAAATTTTACACTTAAAAGAGAGAATGTGAAATGTACCTTCCGATTTGAATGAGATACTTTATTCTTGAATTTCTTCAAAAGTTTAAAGTGCTATACTACCATACAAATTTTCATATTTTTTTGGGAAAATTACATTGAGGTCCCGAACAAGAGAGAATATGAAAAAATAGTCCATTGAAATCTCAAAATTGCATTTGAGTCTCGTGGGACTTTTTTGCAATAAATTCTAATCATGGACTTATCAATCGACGCCTATAGACTTACCAATGGTCGCCCCTAAACTTGTCAATGGAAGCCCTTAGACTTTGCAATGACACGCCTCTAGACTTGTCAATAACGTGCCCCTGGACTTTTTAGCAAGGTATTAAAACTCGGACTAGGTATTGAACCGGTCGGGGTACTGGGTTAAGAGTCAGTGGGTTAGACCGGGGTCAAACCGAAGCTCAACCCGGGCCAAACCGGTGAGAAATTGAAAATTTTAAACTTATTAGTATGCAATTCTAAAGGAAAAATTAAAAAAATTGATTTTTTTAAAAAAATTAAAAAACCCAAACTAGACCGGGTCACCAGACCGAACCGGTCTGGTGCTCGGTTCGGCGGTTCCCGGGCCGGTCCGGTCCGGGTCTGGGAACCCTGTTTTTTAGTGGACGCCCATGGACTTGTCATCGAAATTGAAATTTATTGTAAAAAAATCTCATAGGACTTAAATGCAATTTTGAGATTTTAAAAGACCATTTTTTCATATTTTCTCTTGTTCAGGACCTAAATGTAATTTTTCATATTTTTTTCCTTAGACTGAAGTAAAATATAGTATTGTCTTGAAAAGCTTGACTGCTAGCATTTCCAGTTACTTTATCATTGACAGTACCCCTTAAATAACTAAGTTATGCATTTGTGCATAGATGAATGTTGACAGCTAGGTTGAATTTGCATGCTGTGCCCGAATGAAAGAGAATGACAATTAAATGATTTTTTTGGCTACTAATGCATTTTTATCCAAAAGAAAACTATACTGATTATAATCATGGCAAAAGTTAACCGTTAAGCAACAAGGCTGAGCACACCAAACTAGTAATCAGCCCAATGATTACAAAATATACAAGAGTTGGAATACTTAGATCCCTTTCCATCTATGAAGCACTAATACTAACACAGACATGCTTTGGACAATGCAACACAGAAAGGAATATTTATTTAAATGCAATGTGAAGCATTGTGTCATATTTGATACAAGAGTTACAAACATATTAAACACAATACATTTCAGTTTTGAATTATTGATGCTTCATAGCTTTCCATACAGCACTTGAAACAGATTGAAGACCAACAGAAAATATCAAAAAGGTAAAATTAAAACCTTGAGGAAGTGTCTCTTTCTGCTTCATCATTGGCCTTTGGTGCTGACACTGCATTCTGCAAAAATGCAAAAATTTAGGTGATATGATCCTTGTGTTTGCAGGAAGAATAGGCAATGGATCAAAGATTGATAGATTTACTCTACAAGACTACTGGAACAATCACATTTAGGACTGTGGACACTCTGGGATTCTAGCCAGGAAGATACAACAGCTGTCTGAAAGGTTTGTAGAAGCAGAGACATTATTGAACATTGATAATTACCTATACACAGTTTGTTTGCTGTGGACAGATGAAAGTCTGGACATTGGTGTTGAGCCATTGTTGAGCAAAGTGAGGTGGGGGATTTGGTAGTTAAGAGAAGTTAAAAATGATCTAATCTCTGGCCCATGCAAAAAGCTCTTAAAATTTCTGGGTTAGCATAAAAAAAAGTGTAAGTTGGCGAATGATGGAGAATTACAAGAGAAATTTTGCAACTTGAGTTGGTGGAAGAGCGTTGTTCCCTACTCTGCTACATTAACATTACCTCAAGACACAAGGGGATCAACAAATAGTTGTGAAATCTTTGTGGGATTGGCTTATCATTTAATTAGAGGCTACAGAGCCCATAGAAAAAGCTGTATGCATTCCTTCAATAAAAAAGAAGAGAATTTGGTTCGAGTATGAATGCAGAAACAGTTCAGTATATTGCGGTGGTGTTGGTCAAATCAGTGACTGGTGGTGGATTAAATAAAAGTCACAGAAGTAGGTACCGAGCAGTACTAGAAATTAGTTTCCTTCAAATAAAATCATTACCAAACCCCAACAGATGAAGATTTCAGCTCGAAACCTCAAATTCCAAGATAAAACCAGGATTCAACATCAACAAGTAAACAAATTACAGCTTCATGTAATAATTCGCCATTTCCAGCTCAAAATAAAAAAAAAAACTAACAACATGAAAAGTGAGAAAGAGCAGGGTAACTGACCCGTAGCGACAAGAGCAAGATATTGACTTTTTGAACATGCTTGTAACAAGAAGGAAATTAAAGCATATGCAATAACGCAAAAGATATTGAAATGAGAATAATAGTGTTAGAAACTTAGAATTGCATGATATTAAAGAAGAAAACTTCAGGTAAAAAAAGTGAATAAACAACAAACAAATTTATACCTATATATTATGTTATTTCATGGCCTTCTACATGTTTCTCAAACTACATTGAGGATCAGCGAAATAAGATATTGACTTTTATTGAAAAAAGGATAAACCTTTTGCCTATTTAAATTTAGTTCACTCTATTTCTTGCATGCAATGTTTAAGCTGGTTTGATGTTCTTTTGGTTTTCTAATTGGAGTCCTTGCTTATTTTTATCATGACACTGCTTTTCTTTAATAGCGTAGTGGTATTTTTTGTTTTTTTTTTTGGGAAGGTAATCACATTTTGCAAGATAATTAAACCCGGACCGGTCAGTGAACCAGTCGGGATACTGAGTTAAGGGTCAGTGGGTTAGACCGGAGTCAAATCGGAGCTAAACCGGAACCAAACCGTAAGAAATGGAATATTTTAGGTTTATAGTATAAAATTCTAAAGGAAAATTTTTTTAAAAAAAAATTAAAAAATTTGACCCGGACTGGGTCACCGAACCGGACCGGTTTAGAGGCCGGGTTGCCGGTTTCCGGTCTGGTTCCGCCGGTTCGGTCCGGGTTAGATAACACTAATATTTTGTCTTCAATTCTATTTTAATAGCTCACCGGTATTCAATTGATTGACGTGGAACCTTAATTTTTAACCCTAGCGAAATGCTGAACCAATTCCCCATAAAAGCTTGATTATGAAGTAGTAATAGGAAGAAGATTTCCTCATTTTGAATTTCCTGATCCAAATAGTCCATCCATGCATGAACTCATTAGATATGACATTAATTTTGTTCCAAGAGCAGGGGTAGATTAAAAAAAAAAGAAAAAAGAAAAGAAATAACTATCACTTGAATTGGCTTAAAAAATGTTTTCAACTTATTTGGATAAATTACCTGGCTTAGCATATTAACAAAAGTGATTCAAGGCCTTTGCAAAATGATGGTTGTTTGATGTTTATTACTTTGTCAAAATATATTCTTCTTCTGTATTTTGCCTTAAGCTTGAACAAACAGGGCAACAGGCTCTCATTGGAATCTATATTATGATTCTGGCTTCTGGCCAAAAATATTATCAAGTCGCACACATTCAGAAGATAACAATTAGTATATAAAAGTATCAGAATTGAAATAATATTGTGCCAGAAATACTTCCTTAATTGTCTGCAGAGAAAGACTGGACAATACACTATTATTCCCAAATTTGTTATCAGTATACCAATCAATTTTAGAATTGCATTGGCCACAAAACAAGGTCAAATATTCAAATTCAACATCCCATTATTGAAAACCAGCAAGTGGTGCCTGTAGGAGATGGAGGTACAGTAGAATAATTGATTGAATGGTGATATTATTATGTAACTAGCATCTTTTTTGTCCCTCTTCTTTTTTTTTTTAGTTAACTATACAATAAGCATCTTTGTCATTATTGACCTGTGGCTCCAAAAATTTATCCGTTAAAATACATAGAAGTTCATTCATTTAGACACCACCATGACTACAGAAAAAAGATAGATTTGAAGAGACTAGTTAAAATAACATGTCCTTATTCTGTATAAAAATTGAAGGTTTTCATCAGAAGATATAAAAAGACATACCATATATATATATATGGTGATATAATTCATAACCCAATTTTTTATCTACCAAATATTCTCAAAGTATGATTTAATCATAAGTATATACATATTACCTCTTTCATACATGCTTCAGCTTAACAAGAAAACAACTTGCAATGCAGTAACCATAACTCGGAGGATCAACCTGAACATAGCCATCTTGACCTGGAACTTTCATTGGTAATAGATAGTAATTAGGGTTAAAATTGATCATAATAAGGGACACAACAAAATATTATTGCAGCATAAGCTTAACATATTTGTTCAAAACTGGAATCCTTTCTCACTTGTCTGAGTTTTTAATTCTCTCCAACAACATTCAATAGAATAGAAGCAGCCTTGCCTTCATAGAAAGCATCAAGTATGTGCTAGTGTGAGTAAGCTCAGGTGTCTAACAAGTTTTCCAATTACTTCATCCCAAATTGAATACCTTCCAAGTTATAAAATCATTAACAGATCATAATTCCTTCAACTGTAAACTGCAAATAAATATTCCTAAAACTTTCAAATATAAATTAAAACCATGAAATCATGATCACTGAGCAAGAAAAGGATCGAAATTAAGTAGCAGAGGCAGCGTCGAATTTGGAGTAGGCTGGAGCAAAGACAAGTAATCAATTACCTCTTTAAGCTTTTTAAAAACAGTGTAATAGTCAAATTTAGTCACAGAGAAGTACCTTGTTTCAATGATCTAGTGAGCAGAGCATGCTCTGTGAGGCCTTCCTCTCTTGGCCAAAAATGGTTTTCTGCAATCAAAGGTTAATATATATATCATACAAGGTTTTTTTTTTTTTTTTATAATGACATAATAGTTTCTCATGAGTATACCTTTAGATGTATACAATGAAGAGTTAGATTTGATGCCAATCGATCCATATATCTGGAGCAATTTCGGGCCACTCTGCTCCTGTTTCTCTCCAGCATCTTTCATTTCAAAGTTGAGAAGGTCCATTCAATCGTAGTGTTTGTAAATTCGTAAGGCGACACATTCCTTCTGGAAATGACTTCAAATCATCACAAGACTGCACCTCAATAAATCAGAGTGAGTGGAGATCACAAATCCACTCAAGTAGAGCCACGAGGTGATGACACGCAATAAAGTGGATTTTTTTGAGAGAAAGTAGGCAACAATGGTTTTCGCACTGTAAGTTATAATTCTCATCACCATGCGAAGAATCAATTTGGCCAATTGTGAATTCTTCAAGTGTAGCAGAGAGATTTAGAATATGACGAAATGGTTCCTCTGAACTTGAAAACCTTCCAATAGAAAGAAGTTTAAGAGAGGAGAGATTTTGCATCCATTCCTCTGGTAATTCTTCTAAGTCTATCTCTTCAATGTAAAGAGACTTGAGCATTGAAAGAGATGCAGCTATATGATCTGATATTGATGGCCCAATTAATGTGTCTAGCAATGGCTTCGTGCTAGAGTTAGTTAATTCCAAATGCCTCACGAGATTTGGAAAAGTAGGCATGCAAATTAACTCTGGGCTCGTAATGATGAAAGGCGTGAAAATGATGGTAGTGAATGATGCTGTTGGACGCCTAAAAACACAGGCTAACTGAACTGTATACTTTATTGATCATAACATTTTTGTACAACACAACCAGAAAGTCCCTGCTCATATATATATACAGGTATATTAGAGAATACAAAATAACATAACTAACATTGGGCCCTGTTAACACTAGATATTGGGCCTGTTACTATAACATTGACGTAGGCCCAGTCTAACTACTCTACTTGACACTCCCCCTCAAGTTGGAAGTGTATAGATTGTAAACTCCCAACTTGCACAACAGACTATGAAAAGTATCATTCCCAAGTGCTTTGGTTAATATATCACCTAACTGTTGATGTGATCTCACATGGTGTAAGCTAATTAACTTAGCTTGAAGTTTTTCTCTGACAAAGTGACAATCCACTTTAATGTGTTTCGTCCTTTCGTGAAATACCGGATTAGTCGCAATATGTATAGCAGCTTTGTTGTCGCAGAACACAGCAGCAGGTCCTAGTCTTTTGACTCCTAAATCTGATAGTAATCCAGTAATCCAAGTAATCTCTGAAGTTGTCTTGGCGAGAGCCCGATATTTGGCTTCTACAGAAGATGTAGAGACCGTGGATTGCTTCTTGGATTTCCAAGACACCAGAGATCCTCCAAGTTTAATGATATACCCGGTAACCGATCTTCTAGAGTCACCACATCCAACCCAATCAGAGTCACAAAAGCATTGTAGCTCCATGTCACTGGATGAAGACAAAAGAATTCCTAAACCAGGGACGCCTTTCAGGTACCGCACCACCCTCATGGCTGCTTCCATATGAGATTTTCTAGGCTGCTGCATAAACTGGGATAATACCTGCACAGGGAAACATACATCAGGTCTAGTCATAGTGAGGTAGAGGAGTCTACCTACCAGATGTCGATACATTTCTGGTTCTTTTAAGAATGGGTCTTCTTTCTTCTTCCTTTGTTGATCTTTCTTCTTCCCTTTTCTTGTGTTTGGGTGCTGGCACAGTTTCGAATTCTCCTACATTGGAGTATATTCTGGTTTTGCTGCACTTAACCCTGTGTCTATTAACAAGTCTAAAACATACTTTATTTGATTGAGAACAATCCCCTTCTCAGATTTTACGATTTCTAAACCCAGAAAATACTTTAAGGAACCTAAGTCTTTGATCTTGAAGGTCTTATGTAGATGTTCTTTGATTGTATTTATTCCCTCCAAACTATTTCCTGTGATTAAAAGGTCATCCACATAAACCAGCACAATTATAAATTCTGTTCCTTTCCTTCATAAAAAAAGAGAATAATCATACTTACTCTGTTGAAAACCTCCATCAAGTAGAGCTTGTGTCAACTTGATATTCCATTGCCTAGAGGCTTGTTTCAGCCCATAGAGAGACTTTGTCAACTTACAAACCTTATTAGGACCAACGTTTGAGAAACCTTGGGGAACTTGCATGTACACATCCTCATTCAAGTCCCCTTGAAGAAACGCATTATGCACATCCATTTGAAAACAAGCCCATTTATTCATTGTAGCCAACTTAAGAACTACCCTAACCGTTACCATTTTCACTACAGGAGAAAAGGTGTCATAATAGTCTATTCCTTCCCTTTGGTTGTATCCTTTTGCTACTAGGCATGCCTTAAATTTATCTATACTTCCATCAGCCATATATTTTACTTTATAAACCCATTTACACCCTATTGGTCTTTTCCCTGGGGGTAGATCCACTATTTCCCAAGTATGGTTCGTTTCTAAGGCTTGAATTTCTTCGTTCATTGCTTTTACCCACCTAGGGTCTTCTATGGCCTCTTTATATGTGGTTGGTTCAATCACATCTTCAGTACATAAAAGATAATGCTTATAGGATGGTGAAATATGAGAATAACACAAGTAATGACAAATTGGATAAGGAATATGCTTTCTATGATGCTGTTTCTTATTCTGTACAGTGTTAATCTCATCAACTGCAGGAGGATTAGAATTTTGCAAACCTGGACAGTCATAATCTGTGAGCCATGATGGTGGTTTCCTTGACCATGTAGGTCGCTGTTCGGTTCTCCCCATGCCATGTTGTGTATCAGTCTGCTCCTCAGTAAGTGGAGGCGCATTATGATTCAAATCATCAAGAGGAAGCTCCTCATTTGGGGACTCATGAACAGGTTGAGTGCGCAAGTCTTGGTCACCAGATATCTGTTTACTCAAGTCTGCAGCATAGTCATCATTATACAAGAAAAAATCCCTACTTTGTGATTGTGCTCCCCCTTGACTCATATCCAAATGATTTTTAAAAGGTAATTTGTTTTCAATAAAAGTTACATGTCTACTAACAATTATGTCTTTACTTCTCATATTATATAAAATGTACCCTTTGCTTGTGGTTGAATATCCCAGAAAAACACAAGGATCAGTCTTGGGTTTAAACTTATTAGTATTAGACAGATTAGAGGCAAAGGCAAGACATCCAAATATTCTCAAATGACTTAAATCAGGTCTTTTCCCATGTATCAGCTCATAAGGAGTTTTATAATGTAGAACTTTACTAGGTGTTCTATTGATTAAATAGGCAGCTGCTTTGACACATTCTCCCCAAAACATAATAGGAATTCCAGCTTGGAACATCAAACATCGGGCTACCTCAAGTAAATGTCTATGCTTATGCTCAACCAAACCATTTTGTTCAGGTGTATGAGGGCAAGAGGTTTGATGAATAATCCCTTTTCCTTCAAATAATATTTTATTTTCATTGTTCAGAAATTCAGATCCATTATCACTTCTTACTCCTTTAACCGCAAGTTGAAATTGGTTCTCTACATAAGCCAAGAAGGTTTTCAAATGTCCAGTCACTTCTGATTTATTTTTCATCAAAATAACCCACGTACCTCGAGAGAAATCATCAACAATAGTCAAGAAATAACGAAATCCCTGGTGTGTTGTTTCCCTATAGGGTCCCCACACATCCAGGTGCAATAATTGAAAACAAACTGAACTTCTTTTATTGCTGTTGGGAAAGGGCAGCCTTGGCTGCTTGGATTGCAAACAGACATCACAGACAATATCAACAATATTATTGTCAAACATATGTAAGTGTCTAAGGATTTGAAAGGATGGATGTCCTAGTCTGTAATGCATAGTCCTAAAGTTGTCTAAGTTTCGACTTTCATGAGATGCAAGGCAAGTGGCAGATTTCACAGGCTTATTTCCTGTTAACATGTACAACCCATTATCCATTCTACCAATCTCCATAACCTTCCCATTCGAGTTGTCCTGCACAGTACAAAATTTAGGATGGAATGATACAGTACAATTATTATCACAGGTCAACTGGGAGACAGAAATCAAATTAAAACATAAACCAGGAGCATAGAGCACATTCTTAAGAGTTATATAATTGCACAATCTTAGGTCCCCGGTATGTGTAACTGGAAGTAACTGCCCATTAGGGATTCTAATCTTCTTAATATCACCACTATATGGCCTTACATGATTTAAGAGTTTGTAATTGCTGACAACGTGGGTTGAAGCACTCGAATCTATTAACCATATAGAAGCAGAAGGTTCATAAGAGTTAGAATGTCGCAAACCTGTAGTGTTGCCAACCACTCCCACAGTTCCCTCATTAGGAATCTTGTCCTTCTTCAAGAGTTGTAGAATCTGTTCATACTGCTCATGAGTCAAGCTTGGCGTCACAGCAGTGGTGGCACCAGTTGGAGGAGAATTATGCACTAGAGGGTCAGCGTTGACTTGATTTATGATATCCTCAGGGGGCTTATTGCCACGGTTATTGTGAAAATTTGGAGGAAAACCAATAATCTGGAGGCAATTGTCACGAACATGCCCTCGTCTGCCACAGTGAGAGCATTCCTCTGAGTTATAGTTCCTTCCACGTCCCCTAAAACGTCCTCCCCTATTAGTTCGGCCTCCCCTGGCCAACATGATTGTATTTTCACCAGAGGAAGGTGCAGGCATGGAACTAATGGCACGCTGGTCTTCATCTTGGGAGACAAGCGTATAAGCTTGATTAACAGTAGGAAAAGGCGTTAACATAAGAATGTGACTACGCACCTGATGATAGGTCTCATTCAGACCCATCAAGAATTGGAATAATCGTTGTTCTTGAACTACTTTGGCATATTCTTTGGAGGTTGGGCATGTGCAGGTCGGCAGGACCACCATGGCAGAATATTCGTCCCAAAGATCTTTCAATTTGGAATAATATTGGGAGACAGACATGGAACCTTGACTGAGGTAATTGATGGTCCTGTGTAGACCAAAAATTCTTGTGCCATCGCGCTTGTCAAAACGCTCACGGAGATCCTCCCAAACCGAATAAGAGGAGGCAGAGAAAGTCAATCCAGTAGAAAGATCTTTAGCGACAGAGCTAATGATCCAAGATAAGACAACGGCATCGCATCGATCCCATTGGGAGCGAAGATTGGGCGCCTGTGCCTCCCATTTACATGTGCCGTCAATGAATCCAAGCTTGTTCTTGCCAAGAAGAGCCAACCTCATTCCGCGGCTCCAACTCGGGTAATTGGCGGTACCGGTAAGCAAGTGAGGGACCAAAGATGTTGATTGTGTGTCAGAAGGATGGAGATACAAGGGATTTTGAAAATCAATAGCAGATTTTGAGGATTCATCGATGGCAGCCATAGGATTCAAGAAACCGAATGTTGACAGAAAAACGAGCTGAAGAGAAAGGAATCTGGTGTAGGCGAGAAACACGCCGGTGTAGGCGAGAAACAGAGATGAAATCAAGAAATCGAACCTGATAGCCACCAAAATCACAGATCGAGGCAAAGGGATGAAAGCACGGTGGGAGAACGAACACTTTAGCAAGATTGTCGATGCAAAAGGAAGAACTGGGGCGTGGATTCAAGAAAAAATGGGTCGAACCGACATGACCTGAACCGCGGATCCATATAACATGACCCGAACCGCTGAACCAGAGTCCACCTGCTCTGATACCATGTTGGATGCCTAAAAACACAAGCTAACTGAACTGTATACTTTATTGATCATAACATTTTTGTACAACACAACCAGAAAGTCCCTGCTCATATATATATATAGGTATATTAGAGAATACAAAATAACATAACTAACATTGGGCCCTGTTAACACTAGATATTGGGCCTGTTACTATAACATTGACGTAGGCCTAGTCTAACTACTCTACTTGACAGATGCTACTCGTTATCTCTTATATTTTGCAACTTGAGTTGGTGGAAGAGCGTTGTTCGCTACTCTGCCGCATTAACATTAATTCAGACATTGCAGATACACCAACGAAAGACACAAGGGGATCAACAAATAATTGTGAAATCATTGTTGTGGAAAATAGCAGTTAAAATAGTTTACCTGTGTGTAAATATGTATCTTGTGCTCAGTGTTTGGCTATTGCAGAAGAAAGCAACTTCAACAAATTATGCAGCAATCATAAAGGGTGTAGAGTTTTGTATAGTTCTTGTTATGTTCGGTATGAGCTCTATCCTTTTTTCTTCCCTCTTGATTCTAACATCACAGAGATCAACAACACTGAGATGATGGCTATTGTTTATCCATGAATGTTTCAATAATCATTTTTAGTTGCCTTATTATTTTTATCAGTTTCAGCATGAAAATCTTGTCAATCCCAAAAATATATGTAGATATTGTTGTGGCTTATATAGTTGTTTACTAGTTTTATGCAGTCAAGTTCTAAAGAGAATCAGTCCAGATGGTTATATATAACTTAGTGAAAGCTAATTCCACTTATATTTGCCATCATATTAATGAAGGCTTTTTAACTCAAATGAAGGTTCATTCCAAACACTTAGTATCATTCTTAATTGCCTTGTTATTTTTATCAGTTTCAGCACGAAAATCTTGACAATCTCAAAAATAGATGCAGCTAGCTCCAAAAGCAAGTAGTTACTAGTTTCTTCCTTATAATTTTTTAAAATTTTAAAGATAAAATTTGATTTGTGACGTGGTTACTGGACATAAAAAATGTGTCGAAAACTAGTGTTGAATCTATTTCTTCTATCATAGGAGATCTCAGAAGTAATGTTCACTTCTAGTATATCTAATAATCAAAATGTGTTGATGCTTCATTAAAATTTCCTGCAAGCTTTTAGCAATATTTTGAAATGTAGTTCAAAGTGTCTTTGGTCCATTAAATATAAAAGTGGGAAAAAAAATAAAAAAAGCATAGTGAAGCATGCTTCTCTACTTTTTTTCTACAATGTATAAGATAAAGTAAAAATGACACCAGATTTAACGTGGAAACCCCTCTAATACTGAGGGGAAAATACCACGAACCAACTCCGAAAAATTTCACTATATCAAAAGTCATTACAGTGTTCCTAAGAGTAAACATTTTTTTTAAAAAAAGATGAATATAGCATGTAAATAATACTCCTAAAATTACAAAACTGATGATGTGGTTGCTTTGCATAGTGCCAAATGAATAAATTCCACAATTTGAGTGATATTACCCAAATATATGACCACTGAGATTTTCAAATATCAGCTCTTCACAACCTGCAAAAATAAGCACGAATGTCAAAAAGTTAAAATTTGTTAGTTATGAATTTGTCATTTTCTCTAAATTTTCCACAGTAAAGGCATCTAATCATTCCATTTAATCAATTCGTAACTATGAAGAATTAATCTAATGCATACATTAGGTGTTTTTATGGGAAGCATGTATATTATAGTTCGCTAAGTAAAGGAAGCATCTTTTTGCAGCATATAAACATTGATTAGGGAAAAGATCAAGAGGGTGAGACCTGAAGTTTATTCTTATTTGGCTTCAATCTTTTGAAAGCAAATTGTTGGTTCGCTATTATGAATATATATTTTGAGAAGCGTCTATCAGATTTCAAGCTCTCTTGATCCTGCAATGGCTTCGCTGTCCACAAATCTGCATAATTTGTTGAACCCTATGAAGCTTTCTTGCAATTGAGGCCAGTGACTTAAGTACCAGCAAAGGGACTGATGGAAAAGAAACAATCAATAAATTATATATATATTTTTTGTTTGGAGTTAAAAATATGTAAGTTTTCAAGCTTGAACAACCAATGGTATAATTCATTGCAGTTGAATTCAAATTCAGAATAGGAATGTGGTTTACTTATTACATTCATCCAATTCTCAAATTGAGATAAACCAAGATCGAGAATTAGAAGACATATATATATGGTGATATAATTTGTAACCCAATTTTACCTAGATAATATTATTCAAAGTATGTTTTCATCATAAGTATATACATATTACCTTTTTCATATATGTTTCAGCTTAACAACAAAACAACTTACTTGCAATGCAGTAACCATAACTAGCAGGATCAACCTGAACATAGCCATCTTGATCTGGAACTTTCATTGGTAAGAGATAGTAATTAGTGTTAAAATTGATTATAACAAGGGACACAACAAAATATTATTGCAGCATAAGCTTAACATATGTGTTCAAAACTAGAATGCTTTCTTACTTGTCTGAGTTTTTAATTCTCTCCTACAACATTCAATACATTTGAAGAAGCATTGCCTTTCCCAAACTGAATACTTGCCAAGTTATAAAATCATTAATAGATCATAATTCCTTCAATTGCAAATAAGTTTTCCTAAAACTTTCAAATATAAATTAAAGGCTAAATTATATAAAACTCCTTTGAACTTTGGGTTAGTCGCATATAACCTCCCTGGCATTTCAAAGCATGGTTATTAAATCGAGATACGAATCGTGAATCGAAAAGCCTATTTTTGGAATCGTGAATCGAAACGTATCGTGAATCGTAAGATTCATGATTTATTATTTAGAAGGATATATTAATTAAAAATCTCATAAATTATGGAAATCACTTAATCTAAATTAAATTCAGTTGAAAGATATCAAATATCATGAATTCATGATAAACATTAGATTTAGATATTTTATATATAATAATTTATGTATGATCTTTTTTTTTTTAAAATATAACCCAATTTGATTGGATTTCTTCAATTTAGGCGTTTTAGTGTTTTATATTTTATAACTTTTACTTTTATTTTCAAAGTCAAAAAGTCAAAAAGGGGAATATTAGAATAGGAAAGACGCTGGGAATGGAAAAGCAAATCGAAGAAACCAAAAAAGAAAGGGATGAAAGCTGAAACGTCAGCATGAAGAAGGGGGAGGACTGGATGGCGTACAAATCCGACCGGAAAAGCAAAACGACGAAACAAAAAAAGAAAGGGATTAAAGTCTGAAACGTCGACAGAAAGAAGGGGGGGAGGATTGGGTAATGCACAGATCGGACCGGTTCTGTGCGACTGTGCGTGACCCGTAATCTTTGAAATCGCTCGACTCTCCTCAGAATTGCGATTCCGGCGATTCTGGCGAGAATCGTTCGATATAGGTTCGATTCAGCGCCAAAACGAAACACATCACCGATTCGCATCGCTGGGAGCTTGTTTTGGATCGATTCGTACGATTCGTATCTCGATTCGTCCGATACTAATAACACTGTTTCAAAGTTTAAATTTAACCCTCCTAATCTTTCATTTTTTTAACTATTAACCTCCTACCGTTAAGTAACCGTTATCTTTGAAACGGAAAATGCCACGCCAGATTATGAGATAACATGTGATATCTTACATGACATCTTGTGTAAATTACTAATTTCATAAACCCTCCTGAGCTTTGAACAATTGTAAAGAACTCCCCCCAAGGAACTTTGATCAGTTACAAATAATCCCCTGACATTTCAAAATTTATATTTGACTCTCCTAAAATTTTGATTTATAATATTAAACCACATGTAATTACTTTTTATCATTTTCATAAATTTATTAAGAATTTTGATATCATTTATCAATTAAATACTATTAGTTCTTTTGTATATGGCAAAAACAAAAAGAATAATTTTAAGAAAAATATAAAAATACACGTCGAACCTTTGGTTCATGATAAATATGCATTACTGATACAAAAATTAATATGCGGGCATAATCTATCCTCTGACACAAACATAATATTTAAACTATTAATGCTCAATCATCGTAATAATATATTTAACATAAACGATAATATTTTAATACTATCAATGCTTAATTATCCCAAAAAAATAAGTAAATGTTATGCAAATGATGATATTTTTATTTTTATATTTTTTAAATATTATTCTTCTAATTTTTCTGCTTTTGCCATACCAAAAAACTATTTTAATCAACAAATGATAGTAAAAAAACTTAATAAATTTATTGAAATGATAAAAGTAACAACTTGAGTTTTAACACTACAAACAAGTGTTTTAATATTACATAGGATGTCATGTAAGATGTCACGTGTCATTTCATAATGTGACGTGACAATTTCCATTAAAAAGATAAATGTCACTTAACGGCAGGGGGTTAATAATTAAAAAATGAAAGGTTATGGGAATTAAATTTAAACTTTGAAATGTCAGGAAGATTATATGCAACTAACCCAAAGTTCAAGGGGATTTTGTATAATTTAGTTTAAATTAAAACCATTAAATCACGATCACTAAGCAAGAAAAGGATCGAAATTAACTAAAGTAGTAAAGGAAGCGTCAAATTTGGAGTACGCTGGAGCACCCTTTAGTTGTTCTATGATTTTTGTAAAATCAGAACAAATACAAGTAATCCATTACCTCTGTGAATGTTTTCAAAGCTTTATAATCCATGCAGCTGGGAATAAATATTGAAATTTAAAGGATGTAATAATCAAATTAAGTCACAGAGGAGTACCTTGTTTCAAAGATCCAGTGAGCAAAGCATGCTCTGTGGGCCTTCCTCTCTTAGAAAAAAATGGTTTTCTGCAATCAAAGGTTAGTTAGTAAGAGTTATATATATATATATATATATATTTATATATCATAAAAGGTTTTTTTTTTATAATGGCAAAATAGTTACTCATGAGTATACCTTTAGATGTATGCAATGAAGAGTTAGATTTGATCCCCATTGATCCTTATATCTGGGATGTGAGCAATTTTGGGCCACTCTGCTCCTGTTTCTCTCCAGCATCTTTTCTTTAAAGGTTGAGAAGGAAAAACCAAATCTAGTGTTTGTAAATTCGTAAGGCGACACATTCCTTCTGGAAATGACTCCAAACTATCACATGGCCGCACCTCAATAAATCGGAGTGAGTGGAGATCACAAATCCACTCTGGTAGAGCCACGAGGTGATGACATTCAATAAAGTGGATTTTTTTGAGAGAATGTAGGCAACCAAGCTTTTGGTACTGTATGTTATAATTCTCATCACCACGCCATGAATCAATGTGGCTAATTGTGAATTCTTCAAGTGTAGCAGAGAGATTTTGCATATGATGAAATGGTTCCTCTGGACTTGAAAATTTTTCAATATAAAGCTCTTTAAGAGAGGAGAGATTTTGCATCCATTCCTCTGGTAATTCTTCTAGGTCTATCCCTTCAATGCAAAGAAACTTAAGCATGGAAAGAGATGCAGCCATATGATCTGATGTTGACGGCCCATTTGCGCTCACATTTAATGTGTCAAGCAATGGCTTTGTGCTACATTCAACTAATTGCAAAAGACTTGCAAGATTTGGGAAAGTAGGCATGCAACTTAACTCTGCGCAACGAAAAATTCGTAATGATGAAAGGCGTGGAAATGATGGGAGTGAATGATGCCACTCGTTATCTCTTTTATTTTGGACATTTTCCTCGCTTACCCATCCCCTCATCCTTCCACACTCCCAAATTGTTAACTTCTCCAGAGATGGGAAGAAGTTAGTTGATGAGGAACATCCTTTATAGTATATGTACTCCAATTTATCCATGTTCCTTATCCAAAGAGTCTTGAGAGAAACAAGTCCTTCCAACGCTGTCAAGGATTGACAATTTCTGATAGCACCAAACTTTAATTCAACAAGATTTGTACATGACAAAAGCCAATTGGAAAGGCATACCCCTGGGTACTCATATATTTTCAATGCCTTCAAATTTTGATGAGGGCGAAGATTTTCCAATAATTGCAAGGCATCACTGCTTTTCATCTCTGAATATTCCCCCCAATCTAGGGACAAGGAAATGAGGTTTTTCTTTGTTCTCAAATTAACATCCTTGGACTCCTCCTCTACATCCCTTACTAAACCAAGTTTCTCAATGCTTAAGCTACCTCTCAAATTAAGTTCTTTCAGTTCATTCAATTTGGCCTTCTTTCTCTCCTTATCATCATTACCCACTATGAAATTTGACAAATGTTGTAAAGTAGTCATCCTACCCAACCCAATCGGCATCCCATCTTCAAAGGCCTTGCACAAACATATATCAAGTCGGCGCAAGTTTATCAACTTTGTGATAATATCCACGGAAAATTCAAGATGGCACAAACGCAATTTCAATGTCTGCAAATTGACCAAGTCGCTTATACTTGTGGGTAAACAAGTCAATTGATGAAAACATTTAGAAAGATTAAGATACCTCAAATGTCTCATTTTACCTATTGATTTAGGCAAATCTGTCATATTGTAGCGAGACAAATTTAGACTACGTAAGCGTTTGAACACAAATAAATCCGCTGGATTTCTTCCATGTTTTACCTTTATTTCAAGAAAGGTTCTCAATCTACATGGATCCGGTATATTTAGCAAACTATTAGAGTTATACTCCTCAAAAGAAGCATGTATAGGAGGACATTCCACAACATTTTTTCTCCTCTCACTGTATAGGCAGTAATCAATGCCAGCAATTTCTTGGGACACGTCATGCATCAAATCATGCATTTTAAAATATTTTATTTCACCTACTTCATCCCTCTCAACATCTTGCAAGAATGACTTCATCAACAAAATACAAACATATTCATCACCGACGTCTTCAGGACATTGTTTCTCCTCACCATTTTCAAGGAAGCCGTGTGCCATCCACAAATCAATCAATACATCCTTCGCATATTTCCAATCTTTTGGATATAAAGAACAATATGCAAAACACTGTTTTAACTCAATTGCCAAATTGTCATAACTCAACTTTAAAATTGGCATAATTGAATTATTACCTTCAGATGACTTCCAAAAGTCACCTTCCAAGATAGCTTCCCAGTCACTTTCCCGCGATTTTGATTGCAACAAACTTCCCATAACTCTTATTGCTAGCGGAACACCAGCACATTTTTCCGCAATCTTTTGGCCAATAGACTCAAGTTTTTGGGTCATTATTTTATCTTCGTCAAATGCCAAACTTCTTAACAGAGTCCAGGATTGGTCATTTGTTAGTCCTTTCAAAGAATATGACGTTTTCACACCCATTTTATTGGCTACCGTTTGGTTGCGCGTAGTCAACAAAATCTTACTACCTTGAGCACCACATATCAAGTATTTTTTCAAATATAACCACTTTTCTCTATCCTCGTTCCACACGTCGTCAAGGACTAGCAAATATCTTTGGCCTTTCAAATTCTCTTCGAGTTTATTTTGAAGCAATTCCAATTGTTGGTCGTTTACATTATTGCCAATAGATGATTCCAATATTTTTTTAACAAGCAGTTTCACATCAAACTCTTCAGAAACACACACCCACATTTTCTTATCAAAAAAGTTGTTGACTTGAGCATTATTGTAGACCAGCTGGGCAAGAGCAGTTTTACCCAAACCACCTATACCCACAATAGCATCCAAGGAAACATTTTCATTGTTATTAGTATTTAGCAACAGATCAATAATCTCCTTCTCGCTTTCCTCCCTACCAATGATATTCTCTTCATGCTTAGAACTAGTTTCCCTCCAGTTACTCTTTCCATGCTTCAGCTCAACAACTACTCTTGGATCTAAATTCAACTTGGACATAGTTTCAGCAACAGCGTTAAATTGCTCTTTAATTTTTCTAATCTGACGAGCAATTTTGTGGCGAGAAACAATAGGGTTGGAGGATGAGAAGAATTCACGTACCTTTCCCTTTCCTTTATTATATTTTGCGTCCCTGTTGCGCAACAGATGTTGAGTGTGCAATTCATCAAGCAAGTCATCTGCATCGTAAAGAACTTGTTTGAGGTCTCTTATCCACAGCTGGATGAGTTGGTTATTCTGCTGCTTCTTGTCAGCATCAGCAAGAACAGCTTTGATGGCTTCAACAGTTTTCTTCAGCCAATCAATCTCACTCTTGACCCCATAAACGGAAGCAATATCTTTGAAGGCCAATGAAGCCAAGGTGTTGATGAGACTTGAAGCCACTCCATATGGGATTTGTTCCGCCATTCTTCTCCAGCAACAGACACAAAGGAAGACTCTGGTGTTTTAAGATTAGATCTGGCAAAGATGAAAGGGGAAAGACTATGTTCGAACAGTACATGGCCTATATAGAAGGTAAGAAGAAGACGGCCATGGATTTTTCTTTTTTTCTTTTATTTATTTTTTTATGGGAGAATTGTAAATAAATACCTTGTTATAAATTAATTGCTGAATGCTATCATTGAAGATTTATTACACATAACGGCAAACATTTTATACGTAATAAAAGATTGTTTGCATATTTATATGAAAGATTTTTACATACGCAAAAAATAATTTACACAAAATAAAAGATCATTTACCCACAAAAAAAAATCACTTATACACTTGATTACAATCAATAATTAATTTATTCTAAAGATATTTTTGGATAATTTTCTTTATTTAAAAATTATTCACATTGTTTTTTTAACAGGAGAGCAGTCAATTATTGGAATGATGGGACTCAGGTATTGCGATCAATATTTCATTATTATGCGCTGGCTCCACTACAGCATCATTGTCCCCACTATATTAATTCATTGTCCCCTACGAAGCTTCCGGGAAATTGCCTAACCTTAAATTCAATTCCCGTGAAGCTTACGTCGCCATTGCTTTCCTTAGAACCGGGCCATTCATTTTGGGAAAAGTATGCCTAAGGATTATTTTCAAAAAAATTGTATGTCCAAGAATCTGAATATGTAAAGTTATTGTAGAAGCTTTTTTTCTTTTTTTTTTTGTTTTTGCTATTTCAAAAATTATTCTTCAAAATTTATTGTCTAAGTTATTTTTTTTGATAAAGTTTAAATTATATTTTCTCTCAAAGCTATTCTTTTAGAACTAATCATAACCCACATTTAAATAGTACTTTGAGGTCCTTGCAAAACCTTCCACAACACGGGAGAATCATAATTGACTGGTTTCCTACCCAAAAAAAAAAAAAAATGAAAAATGTAATTTTAAATAATAAATTTTAGAGAATAACTTTTAAAAAATAATGGTTTTCAAACCTCATACTATGATCGTCTTGTCAAACCATAATTTTAAGAATTTGGATAGTTTAACTCAAACAATGGTTTTAAGAATTAAAAATTAATGTTTTTAAGAATTAAAAATTATTTTAAGTTTTAAAAGGGTGTTTGGCTGCTTCACTGTTAAAATTATCATTTGTCCAAAAAATATGCAAAATTATCCCATCAACTTGTTTTTGTTGGATTGGATTACAGATTTAAGGACACTGATATACACAACTAACTTTGATGAAGATGGAATCATTTTTTGATTTCGGAATAAGCAATCTGTTCATTTCACATATTTAGTTTTTCTCCAACTCCACATTGTTGGAAAGATTTTAGCAGGCCGAAGATAGTAATTAACTCTCGTTTATCCCTATAGGACATTGTATTCCATAAGTATAGAAGATTGGCAAGCCTTTTTTAATCATGGAATCAATTGTCACAAAGGTTCTCTGGTCCTGTTAAGGAATTACAAGGCAAAATCAACCAACCCCAGAAACAATATTTCTCTTCAAATTTTTTTGAATTGCCCTTCACTAGATTCATAACTCTGGTGGACTTCTGCATCTAGATCACAAGCCTCAACTCACCCCTTATTGTGTCTAGAAATATTTCCTCCTGATCCCTTCTCATCTTGGCTCTACTTTTTGATTTTTCAACTTTTGACACTGGAATTATTTTTGTGTTATTTTGTATTTCATAATTTCTTAGGTACTTATTTAAGTTCTATAACTATATGTAACTTATATTTGTTTTAATATCATTTTGCCTTTTTTGAAAAAAAAAACATATTAAGGATAAGAGGAGATGAGATATTGGCTTTTATTGAGGAGAGTCTTGCCTATTTAGTTCACTTTATTGAATGCATGCAATGTTGAGGCTGGTTTGGTGCTCCTTTAGTTTTCTGGTTGGAGTCCCCGCTTGGTTTTGACATGATGTTGTTTCTTTTAGTTTTTTAATTGCTTACATGTATCCTTTTATTGAAAACAATCATATTCTTAGTTTCACTTGTGTTTGTTATATGCTAGGTTACGAAATCTAGACTGAACCAGTTGGTTCGGCTTAGAAACAGGCGAATTGGTCTGATTCGGGAGTCAAATAGATTCACTTTTTTAAAAAAACAAATTTTTTTTAAATTTTCTTTATAATTTCATATTAATAATCATGAAATCTACACTTTTTTCACTGGTTTGGTCTCGGGTTTGCTTCGATTTAATTCCGATATGACCCACTGATCCTTAATCCAGTACCCCAACCAATTTAGTGATTGGTCCAAGTTTAATTATCTTGGTTATGTGTGAGTTGTATGTGTTTTTGGCGGTAATAATTTTGTTGTCAGTCTTTCCCATTGTCTTAGTTGATTCTTGTTAGGTTGAATTTGTATTGCTTGCATATTGATCTTTAATGGAGCATTCATTCCTCAACCATTGTAATGGAGCATAATCTTTTATGTATATCATTTTTCCTTTTTTTAATAAAATTGTA
Organism: Inga oerstediana; assembly: GCA_963210345.1. NCBI lineage: Eukaryota > Viridiplantae > Streptophyta > Magnoliopsida > Fabales > Fabaceae > Inga > Inga oerstediana. The sequence continues at coordinate 13,591,124 of OY723404.1, read as the reverse complement.
TTACTATTTTAAGAAAAACTTTAGTCATGTGTAAATTCTGATATATAATTGAGGTTGATTTTTTTAGAATCTTTAGGGTTGCTATCTCTTTATCAAGTTATTCTATGATTTAGCTTATGTCGTTAATTTACTTGTCCTTTTGTCTGAATTGATTCAGGTCCTGCTTCGTTTAAGGGGGGAAAGGTGATTTTGATAAGTTAAGCAAGAAATAACTATCACTTGAATTAGCTTAAAAATGTTGTCAACTTATTTTGTCAACTTATGGTGTGGTTGTGAGTATCATCAACAGGTTAGCTTCATCAGCCTTCAAAGAAATTGCGTAGATTTATGGAGTCAACAGTGAAATATAAAGGCTTAAAGACACTGTTGAAGCATTAAAGCTGTGGTTGTTGATGCAGAGCAAAAACAGAGGAATGACCAGCTCATCAAGATCTGGATCAGGCTCAAACAAGTACTTCTCAAAGCCGATGACCTGCCTGATGACCTGCAAACCCAACATTTGCTGCGCAAAAGAGACGGAAAGAGAAAGGTACGAGACTACTTTACATCCTCAAATCCAATTGCCTTCGGCCTCAAAGTTGCTCGTAAGATAAGAAAGATAAGAGAGCAATTTAACGATGTTGCAGAAGAAGTGTCTACGTTGAATTTAGATTCGAGAGTATTAGTAATGAGGCACAATGAGAGCAACTGGAGGGAAACTAGTTCTAAGCATGAAGAGAATATCATTGGTAGGGAAGAAAGCAAGAAGGAGATTATTGATCTTCTGCTAAACATGAACAATAGCAATCAAAGTGTTTCTGTGGCTGCTATTGTTGGGATGGGTGGTTTAGGTAAGACAGCTCTTGCCCAGTTGGTGCATAATAATGCTCAAGTCAACAAATTTTTCAATAAGCAAATGTGGGTGTGTGCTTCAGAAGAGTTTCATGTGAAAGCACTGGTTAAAAAAATATTAGAATCATCAATTGGCAAATGACCAACAATTGCAGTTGCTTCAGAATAAACTTGAAGAGAATTTGAATGGCCAAAGATATTTGCTAGTCCTTGACGATGTCTGGAATGAGGGTAGAGAGAAGTGGTTACATTTGAAAAAATATTTGATGTGTGGTGTTGAAGGTAGTAAGATTTTAGTGACCACCTGTAATCAAGAAGTAGCAACATGTATGGGTGCAGAAAACCCATTTGGTTTGAAGAACCTAACAGATGATCAATCTTGGGATTTGTTAAAAAGTTTAACATTTGGAAAAGATAGGATAGAGACCCAAAACCTTGAGTCTATTGGCCAAAAAATTGCAGAGAAATGTGGAGGAGTACCTCTAGCAATAAGAACTATGGGAAGTATGTTATCCAAAATAGAGGAAAACAATTGGGAATCCATATTGGAGGGTGACTTTTGGAAGTTATATGAAAGTAATGATTCATTCATGCCTGTACTCAAACTTAGCTATGATCAATTGTCCTTTGAATTAAGATAATGCTTCGCTTATTGTTCCATGTATACAAAAAATTGGAGATATGACAAGGATGACCTGATTGAATTATGGATGGCGCAAGGCTTCCTAGAGAGTCAAAATGAAAAACAGAGTCTAGAAGACATTGGGGAGGAATATGTTTATACTTTGTTGAAGAGGTCATTTCTTGAAGATGTTGAGATGAATGAATTTGGTGAAATAAAATATTTTAAAATACATAATTTGATACATGACCTTTTACAATCTGTTGCCAGCTCTGATTGTTACTTGCAAGATGATAGGAGAAAAATGGTTGCAACTCCTGTGCATGTTTCTCTTGACTGTGATTCCAATTGTTCATTAGATTTGTTGAATGCGAACAGATTGAGAACTATGCTTGGCATACAAGGACTGCTGGAGATTGATCCATCTAGTTTAGTAGACTTCAAATGTTTGCGGAGTCTAAATTTGTCAAAATGTTTGAATATCAGAGATCTGCCCGGCTCAGTTGGTAAAATGAAGCACTTAAGATATCTCAATCTCTCTCATTGTGAGAACTTGACTAGTTTGGCCAAGAGTCTAAGCAACCTAGTCAATTTGAAAACTCTGAACTTAATAGGATGCTATGTTCTTAAATTTCCTATAGACTGGGTCACAAAGTTGGTCAGTTTGCGTCATCTTCATATCAATAACTGTAAGGCCTTTGAAAGTGGACAGCCAATGGGGCTGGAGAAATTGACAACCCCACAAAGTCTATTAAGAAACCTCACTTTCCTTAGTCTAATTTTCATAGAATCTGATGCATCACACCTAACTACAACAAACATCTTATTTGAGAATCGCAAATCACAAACATGCAACACTAAATTCATTTCATAAAAATTTTAATGTTCGCTTATCTTCATTTATACAGTGGTTCCTTCCCAAAGCTTTAAGTTCAATCACTCCTCTCACCCAAAGCTGCAGCAATTTGAAAAATTGAAGGTGGGAAGAGGTTTAGAAGATTCGCCTTACTCTGTTTCTAGTATTGCATGCAGTGATTAGCCTCTCCTCCTCCTCCTTCTTCCCTTTCCGGCCACAATCTTCACAGTTCTTCTCTCTCGATCTCTCTTGCTCTGTTCTGGATTCTAGCCGAAAAGGAAGAGGATACTCTCATTGTTCTCTTTCTCATTATCTTCTCATCATCTCATCTGCACCCTTAGATCATAAAATGGATGGTTTAGATTTAATCTTTTATAAAATTATTATTATCATATTTTATAAATTAAAATTTATTTATTTTTTATTAATGGTATATATCATATTCTAAGAGTTTAAATTTTATTTATTTATGTAGCGCCCGGAATTTGGAAAAGGAAAATACTTATATCAAGTTTCTTATATCCATTTCGTCAAGTTTTCCAATCATATGTGACCATGTGTTATATTTTTGAATTATTATCAATAAACTATAAATCCAAATGCGAAAAATAACACACATGGTCATGTGTGATTGGAGAACTTGATGTAATGGATGTAAGGAACTTGATGTAAGTATGATCCTTTGGAAAAACATGGAGCCGCCACCAAAATTTTAAAGATAGGATAACTTTGGAAACCTGTTTAAAAATGGAAACTGGTCTATAAAAACCATTTAGGGTTCGAGAGTCGATTGTGTGTGGGGAAGGTGTTAGGCACCCTACAACACCCATTTATAAGAATGGTTACCCTAAGTTAATTATTTAAAAATATTATGGCATTTAACTTTATTATAATTACCCAAATAAAAAAAAACAGAATATTTACAAAACTAAATGAAAAAACTAAAGGAGAAGAAAAAAGAACACTTATTTACAATAAGAAAAAATATATTTATTTAAAAAAAAGAACATTTATCTACAACAAGAAAATAAGAAAAAATATATTTATTTACAAAATTAGACTTGACCTAGAATGAAAACCTAGGGCCTACGTACCCTTTAGAGGAATCAAAGCCCACGTAGTTCGGGGGTAGAAAAGCGTGTCACTTGGTTGGTGATTTTTAGAAAAATGTTTATTTAATTTATTTGAGAAAAATATCTTTTTTTTTGTTGGGTTTGTGTTTTTTACTTTTTTTTTCAAAAACGTTTTTTTTATTTTCTTGTAAAAGAGAGTTTTTCCATTTTATTTTCATTTATCAAAATGTATCAAAATATTTATTTTTTCTTTTTTTTTTTTTTGAAAGAGGACCTAAGAAAGGGATTAAGAAAAAAAGAAAAGTAACACAAGTTAAACAAAAAAGAAATCAAAAGTCAGGAGATTTATGCGTACATTTTATTCTTTTAACCCGCTACAATAAGAGATAGGGTGATAGAACCACATAATAAACAAGAGGCAAGTACAATTATATTATCTATATTTATTAAGCATAACACCTAATATCATAAGAAAATAGGACAGCACATACCTCTTGCCTATGTATGAGATAATTCAGTTGGACAATAAAATGCAAATCCACAAGACTACAATAAGCTAAAACACGTCCAGCAACATCATAATACAAAGTAAAGCAATGTAATGCATATTGGATAAAGTCATAGTGCATGAATGATGAAGTAAGCATGAACCAAGGGATATTAGATGAGAGAGAAAAAAACGAGATGTAAAAGTGAAATCAAAGAAAAGGATGAAAACTCAACCATAGACCTTATCTCCTTGCTCTCCCAAAATTCTTGTCCCTTTTGCTTCAACCCTTGCACTCCTATTTATAATCTCAAGGTAGGGTTTTCTTCATAAATGCTCCCTTTTTTCTTTTTTAATTTTCATTTTTTGATTTTTTTTTTTTGTATTTTATGTTAAGAACTACCTAACTTGACCCAATCACTATCAATGGAGATTTTTTTTTAAATTTTAATTTTCGTTTTTTTATTTTTTTATATTTTCTATCGATAAAACTTCCTAACTTGACCTAATTACCATTAGTGGAGATTTTTTCGTTTTAAAATTTTTTTTCATTATTCTCCCCACAAGTAACTTCCTAATTTAAACCTATCAACATAAATGAGATTTTTATTTATTTATTATTTTCCCTTAATGAATGACAATGCCAATCATATCAATTAGGGGATTTATTTGAATTTTCGTTTTTTTTTTTAATTTTTCCCTTTCAATGATGATTGCCTATTTAGACACCGATCATCATCAATAGGAGGATTTCCTTATTTTTTCTTATTTTCGTTTTTTTTTATTTTTTCTTTCAATGATGACTGCCAATTTGGACACTAATCATTATCAATTATTTTTGTATTTTTTAGTGGGGCCCGGACAAAATAGGGTATTCACAGTTGCCCCTCTTTACTTGTTTCGTAGCTGAGAAAAGTGAGATTCTCGTCTATGAAGCAAGTAAAGATAAGAACACATATTTTGTCCGGCCAGAGAACAAGGTGCCCTCCTTGGAACCAAAGAGGGTCTGGACAAAATACAGTGTCCATGCCCCTCTTTACTTGGTTCATAGGGGAGAAGAACGCAAGTGGAGATAGATGATTACCTGGAATGGAAGTTAAGCGACTAGTAGCATAGGACTTTGGTGGGGCGTAAAAGAATTGTCACAGCCGGTACTGGGTTTTGAGAGTGCCTGCTGATACAAGGCTTTGAAAGAATAATGCCTGCCGTTACAGGGCTTGAAAAGAATCGTGCCAGCCGTTACTGAGCTTTGATGGTGCCTGTTGGTACAGGACTTTGAAAGAATAGTGCCTGCCGGTACAGGGCTTCAAAAGAATTGTGCCAGCCGTTATTGGGCTTTGAGGGTGCCTGTTGGTACAGGGCTTTGAAAGAATAGTGCCTGCCGTTACATGGCTTTAAAAGAATCATGCCAGCCGTTACTGGGCTTTGAGGGTGCCTGTTGATACAGGGCGTTGAAAGAATAATGCCTGCCAGTACAGGGCTTTAAAAGACTGGTGCCAGCCGATACTAGGCTTTGAGAGTGCCTGCTGATACAGGGCTTTGAAAGAATTGTGCCTGCCGGTACAGGGCTTTGAAAGGGTGCCAGCCGTTACTGGGCTTTGAGGGTGCCTACCGGTACAGGGCTTTAAAAGGGTGCCTGCTGATACAGGGCTTTGAAAGGGTGCCAGCCGTTACTGGGCTTTGAGGGTGCCTGCCGGTACAGGGCTTTGAAAGGGTGCCAGCCGTTACTTGGCTTTGTGGGTGCCTGCCAGTACAGGGCTTTGAAAGGGTGCCAGCCGTTATTGGGCTTTGAGGGTGCCTGCCGGTACAGGGCTTTGAAAGGGTGCCAGCCGTTACTGGGCTTTGAGGGTGCCAACCATTACAGGGCTTTGAGGGTGCCTGCCGTTACAGGGCTTTGAAAAGGGTGCTATGAACATGTGATGCCCATTGGAGTAGTGCTTATGAAGATGATGACATTGATAATGATGATGACAGCGATGACGAAATCCTAATGATGATGAAGAGGATGATAATGGCCATGATAATGAGGGGAATATCAAAATAGTGAATTCATGATAGAGGTGATGACACTAATAATGATGATGACAGTGATGATGGAATCCTAATGAGGATGATGAATACCATGATAATGCTAATGATGATGATGATGATGATAGTAGTGATGATGATGATGTTAATGGTGATGTTGATAATAGAGGTGATGACATGCTAATGTGAATGAGTGCAATAATTGTGGTATTAAAGAATAGCCTGGCAGGTGATATTGCTCCTTCTTCGTCCAGGTGCCTAACCAGTACCCCGTTACTTGAGCAGTCTTGTCGGAGGTATGAAGATGAGATTCACATAGATGCCACAGCCTAGAACCCTCAGTTTAGATTGTGTCCCTTTGTCAACTATTTGACCCCACGACAAAAATTCCAGTTGGGACCTTCGCTAATGATCCTGAAATTACACAAGTTAAATGGGAGTAGAGGACACCATGTATATCAATGTGAGTGTTTATCCAGCCAAAAGTTGTGCTTTCATTAAAAAGAGTTGCCCTTATACAAATCATGGCACAAAGTTTGACTTGCGATTTAATAGAAGGGAAAGAGATACTAAGGATGAAGATTCATTTAAAAGAAATGATCTTCCAATATTCAAGTGGATGCATTATGATGAGCACATATTGGTGTAGGCGTGATGTTATTAGGAGGTCCTTCGCTTTTAGTTCCGTGTAGTCCCCCTGATGTTGCCTTGCTTAATTGCCAGAGATATGCACTCTTCGACGAATGATTAAGGAGTCTTTCAAATAGACAACATAAAGAGAGTCATGGGGCTAGGACTGATAACCTTCTTTGATATGTGTTTGATCCGCCCTTTCGGGTTTTCAACTTAACAGCTCCCAATTTTGTGCTCTAATTTTTGCCTAAGCTGCCCTTTCGGGTTTTCAACTTAGCGAGCTCTTTTTCTTTTCTTTTGTTTTTTTTGCCTAAGCCGCCCTTTCGGGTTTTCAACTTAGCGAGTTTTTTTTTTGCTCTAACTTTTGCCTAAGCCGCCCTTTCGGGTTTTCAACTTAGCAAGCTCTTTTTCTTTTTTTTTTCTCTTTTTTTTTGCCTAAGCCGCCCTTTTAGGTTTTCAACTTAGCAAGGTTTTTTTTTTGCTCTAACTTTTGCCTAAGCCGCCCTTTCGGGTTTTCAACTTAGCGAGCTCTTTTTTTTATGCATAGTATTTCTTTACAGCATCTGAATTGATTGGTCTTGGTAAATCTTGGCCATTCATGTTTGTCAATATCAATGCCCTACCAGAGAAAGCTTGCTTAATAACATATGTGCCTTCATAATTCAGAGCCCATTTACCTCTATCATCTTCTTGATTGGGTAGGATCTTCTTGAGGACTAGGTCTCCTACTTTAAACCACATGGGTCGTAGTTTCTTATTAAAGGCCCTTGCTACTCGTGACTGATATAACTGCCCATGACATATTGCTGTAAGCCTCTTTTCTTCAATCATATTTAGTTGTTCAAATCGAGAGCGTATCCATTCACTTTCATCTATGTCTGATTCAGCCAAGATTCTTAGGGATGGTATTTCTGCTTCGATTGGAGTGACAGCCTCCATGCCATAAACTAAAGAGTAAGGGGTTGCCCCATTTGAAGTACGCATTGTGATACGGTATCCGTGTAATGCATATGGAAGCATTTCATGCCAATCCTTATAAGTCACTGTCATTTTGCCGATGATCTTCTTAATGTTTTTATTGGCTGCCTCAACTGCACCATTCATCTGTGGCCTGTACGGTGCAGAATTATGATGTTTGATTTTGAACTAATCACATAATTCTTTAATTGATGCCCCGTTGAGGTTTGGTGCATTGTCAGTTATAATCCTCTCTGGTAACCCATATCTACAGATGATGTTAGTCTTTAAGAACTTGATGAAGGCCTTCTGAGTAATACTAGCAAAGGAATTGGCTGCTATCCACTTAGTGAAATAGTCAATAGCAACGAGGATGAAACGATGACCATTCGAAGCTTTTGGGTTAATCGGCCCAATGACATCTATTCCCCACATGGAGAATGACCATAGAGACACGAGACTATGCATTATAGTCGGAGGGGCATTAGCTTTGTTAGCATATATCTAGCACTTATGACACTTTCTAACATAATTGATACAATCCTTCTTCATAGTTATCCAATAGTAACTAGATCTTTGAGCTTGTTTAGTTAATGAGTGTCCATTTGCATGTGTACCGCATACGCCTTCATGGATCTCCGCCATAATCTTGTGCGCCTCCCTCATGTCTACACAGCGTAGCAATGTCCCATTAAAGCTTCTCTTATATAGGACGTTATTACTAATAAAAAAGCCCATGGCCAATCGCCGGATGGTCTTCTTCTCATTATGTGTCGCGTCTGGCGGGTAAGTACCATGCTCCATATACATCTTGATACTATGGTACCTAGGTTGTTCGTCGTGTTCTCTTCCAATATTGAAGCAAAATGCTGGCGATCTTCTAGTTTCAATTTGTATTGGCTAAACTTGGACCCTACAATCAAGTTGGATCATAGCTGCCAAAATAGCTAACGCATCAGTGAAGCGATTCTTTTCTCTAGCCATATGATGAAAATTGATTACTTCAAAGTTTTTGATCAACTCTATCAAATACTCTTGATAAGGGATCAACTTTGGGTCTTTAGTACGCCATTCGCCAGTCACCTGATAAATTATGAGAGCTGAGTCACCATAGACTTTTAGGTTTTTTATCCCAAGATCTATGGCAGCCTGGAGACCATTAATACAAGCTTCATATTCTGTTATGTTATTGGTGCAGTCAAATCCTAACTTTATAGCAATCGGAAATTGCTTTCCATCTGGGGATATGATTACTGCCCCTACACCATTGCCATGCATGTTTACTGCCCCATCAAAATACATTTCCCACCCCTTCTATTTGCTTTCCTCGATCGGATCTTTTGTAGCACATATGTCTTCATCTGGAAATTTGAAATCTATTAGCTGGCATTCATCTATGGGGTTTTTCGCTAAGTGATTTGCATCGTACCACCCTTGACAGATTTTTGAATGACATATCTTATATCATATTCATACAATATTATTGCCAATTAGAGACTCTTCCAGCTACATGCGGGCTTTCAAAGATGTACTTGAGTGGGTCTACTCTAGAAATTAACCAAGTGGTGTAGTAAAGCATGTATTACCTCAACCTCCTTGTAGCCCAGACTAAACCACAACAAGTTCGCTCGATCATCTGGTAACGTGACTCACAATCATTAAACTTCTTGCTCAAGTAATAGATCGCTTGTTCTCTTCGCTTAGATGCATCTTGTTGCCCCAGCATGGTTCCTATGGAGTTTGGTCACATTGTCAAATACAAAACTAAAGGTCGTCCTGGTATAGGAGGAACCAAAATTGGGGGATTTAGCAAATAATCCTTGATCTATCAAATGCCTGCTAGCAATCTTCATCCCACTTCCTTGTGCAGTTCTTCTTTAAAGCTTGAATATCAGCTCACAAGTTGCAGTCAGGTTGGCAATGAATCGTGCAATGTAATTTAGTCGCACCAAAAAGCTTCAAACTTCCTTCTCTGTTTGAGGAGGGGGCATTTCCCGTATTGCTTTGTCTGGATCTACTGTAATCCCTTTTTGGCTAACAATGAAGCCCAACAATTTTCCAGATAAAGCCCCAAAGACGCATTTGTTAGGATTTAGTCGTAGCTTGTACTTGTGTAGCCTTTCAAACAGCTTTCTTAACACCACAACATGGCTTTCTCCCTCAGAAGATTTAGCTACCATATCATCCATGTGTACTTCAAGTTCTTTATGCATCATATCATGGAAGAGTGCCACCATGGCACGCTGATAAGTTGCCCCATCATTCTTTAGCCCGAATGGCATGACGCGGTAACAATAAATGCCCCATTGTGTAATAAATGTGGTTTTTTCTTTGTCTTATCTATCCATAGGGATTTGGTTATACCCTGAGTACCTATCCATGAACGAGTACTTATAGCTACGGGCTGTAATATCAACCAGGACATCAATATGAGGCAATGGAAAATCACCTTTTGGGCTAGCTTTGTTCAGATCTCGATAATCCACGCACATTCGAATCATGCCGTCCTTCTTTGGGACAAGAACGCTATTTGCTATCCCATGTGGGTATTTAGCTACTTCTAGGAAACTCGCTTCTAATTGTTTCATCACCTCCTCTCGAACCACTAAGGACATATCGGAAGTGAGCCTCCTCAATTAGTGTCTAGGAATAAGGGGATCTTGTGAGAAGCAATACCTAAATCAAGGCCTAGCATGTCTTGATAAGACCATGTGAACACATCTATGAATTCTTTGAAGAGTTCAACCATTTGCTCTCTTTCGGGGTTATCTACTATCTTTAGTTTCTCTTTTCTTCCTCTATGCCCATATTTATCACTTCAATTACATCTTCATGTGGGCACATCCTATTGTCATCGGATTCGAGGATTTTTTTGTATACTTGAATGATCTCATTATCATCATACTTGTAATCATGCATATCAATGGCAACAAGCGAATCATCATTCAGGGACTCAGGAACCTCTGCGTTGGACATGAGTTCCGAGGAAATCGATTTCCTAGAAGGCGAAAAATGAACAACGAATAAATAGAAGGAAAAAGAAAAAAAGGAATGGATATAAATAAGTGAATTTTATTCGCATATCATTCTTTATTCATGGTTCATATAAGAGCTCGCCTAAAGGCGCATACAAAACAGAAAAGGACAACTTTTACTAGACATGTTACTCTAAGATAATAGAATTGAAGGTGTCCTTAAACTCCCAATTTTCCAGAGCCTTTCCAGAATCACCAGCTGAAATCCACGTGCAGGTCTTTTTGCCTATTGTTGAAACCATTGCAACAGTCAGCTTGTTTAGCAATTTAGAGAACATCAAGAATTTCTTCCTTATATAGGGATTTTCAGAATGCTAATCTTCCCTTCCTATCCAATGATCATATTAGATTCGGCTTCATTTGCACTGCTAGCTGCCATCTGACGACTACGTGAGTGTGTGTTGTATGAACGCGTATGGGGTAACTAGTTAAGACATCTAGATGGAGCAATATTGTGTCACTTGCTTATAAAGGAATAAAATATCATTAGCTTATTTGAACTCATAATTTCAAGCAGGCATAACGAGTTATCCATGGTGTATTGGCATAAAGGTATTTCGGCACAAGCATCCTCTAACTTCCTCAGGGAATTTGTTATTCCACAGGGAGAACTAGAGTTGATCATTAGATAGGAGGGACCTTGAATCCTATCCTAGCCAAGATCTTGTCATTGACCATAGTGATAAGAATGTAATACACCTTTCCTATAGGAACTTGATTTAAACCTGGTTCTTGTGTCGTTTAACCTTTGTGCCAAATTTTTAGTTGCTAGCTAACTTGCTTGTCCTTTATTAAAGAAAATAACAGGAAGAGTCATAAAGTATTTCTGAATGCATGCTATGCAGATGATTACATGTGCTTTCTAGCCTTGATATGGGTGATGGACATTGAGAAAAAGAACTTCATCTCCTCAAGAGATCCAATACCCCATAGGGAGGATGAAGTACCCATTAACCTGCGAATAGCCCTGGTTATTATGCGGCTAAGGGCTTTGTTAAATGTGTATTATGTCCAAGGCCCATATCAAATGAAGCTAAATTTCAATAGATGATGCAAGGATACCTCATGAGACATGAAAGAGTGATGACTTATACTCCAAGTTTTGATATGGGTGATTGACATTAAGAAAAAGAACTTCACCTCCTCAAGAGATCCAATACCCCATAGGGAGGATGAAGTGCCTATTAACCTACGAACAGCCCAAGCTATTACGCGGCTAAGGGTTTTGTTAAATGTTTATTATGTCTAAGGCCCATATCAAATGAAGCTAAATGCTAATAGATGATACAAGGATGTCTCATGAGATATGAAAGAGTGATGACTTATACTTCAAGTTTTGATATAGGTGATGGACATTAAGAAAAAGAACTTCACCTTCTCAAGAGATTTATTACCTCATAGGGAGAATGAAGTGCCCATTAACCTGCAAATGACCCAAGCCATCACGCGGCTAAGGGTTTTAAAAAATGATGATTATGTCCAAGGCCCATATCAAATGAAGCTAAATGTCAATAGATGATGCAAGGATACCTCATGAGACATAAAAGAGTGATGACTTATACTCCAAGTTTTGATATGGGTGATGGACATTAAGAAAAAGAACTCCACCTCCTCAAGAGATCCAATACCCCATAGGGAGGATGAAGTGCCCATTAACCAGCGAACGGCCCAAGCTATTATGCGGCTAAGGGTTTTGTTAAATGTTTATTATGTCTGAGGCCCATATCAAATGAAGCTAAATGCCAATGGATGATACAAGGATATCTCATGTGATACGAAAGAGTGATGACTTATACTTCAAGTTTTGATATGGGTGATGGACATTAAGAAAAAGAACTTCACCTCCTCAAGAGATCTATTACCTCATAAGGAGAATGAAGTGCCCATTAACCTGCGAATGGCCCAAGCCATCACGCGGCTAAGGGTTTTAAAAAATGATGATTATGTCCAAGGCCCATATCAAATGAAGCTAAATGTCAATAGATGATGCAAGGATACCTCATGAGATATAAAAGAGTGATGACTTATACTCCAAGTTTTGATATGGGTGATGGACATTAAGAAAAAGAACTCCACCTCCTCAAGAGATCCAATACCCCATAGGGAGGATGAAGTGCCCATTAACCTGCGAACAGCCCAAGCTATTACGCGGGTAAGGGTTTTGTTAAATGTTTATTATGTCTCAGGCCCATATCAAATGAAGCTAAATGCCAATGGATGATACAAGGATATCTCATGAGATATGAAAGAGTGATGACTTATACTTCAAGTTTTGATATGGGTGATGGACATTAAGAAAAAGAACTTCACCTCCTCAAGAGATCTATTACCTCATAGGGAGAATGAAGTGCCCATTAACCTACGAATGGCCCAAGCCATCACGCGGCTAAGGGTTTTAAAAAATGATGATTATGTCCAAAGCCCATATCAAATGAAGCTAAAATGCTAATGAATGATATAATGATACCTCAAGAGTCCTAAAGGATTATCTTTCATTGAGATGTTTTCTAATATGATTGATAGTCTTTTAGGGTCACGGACCCTTAGACTAAGGTTGGCTATCTAATGCATACACCGTCCTTGTGATGTATCTTTATGTGAAGTGATGCTAGATACATACTCAAGTGGAGCGACAGTTAGTCACTTGATCCTAGGGGTTTCATTGATAATGCATGGATGACAATAATGATTATCAACAATAAGTAAATATATGCCCTCCAGTGTCCTATTTTAGGAATGACCCTAGGTTAGTAGTATCTATCCTAAGAAAGGTAGGTACTAATTAATTGGGTAGGTCTATAATTTCTACTAATAGGTGCAGTGGTTTCAAGGTGGTTTTAATTCTCACAGATAAAGGTCTCCTAACTGCCCCCATCGTAAAGATGAAGACCCCATTTGATGAAATTGACCTTCAAGGGGTTCTGAAAACCCCACAGGGATCAATCTCACCAAATGAGTAACAGCTACGATGAAGTCTTCACAGTAACCTCAGGGGGTTCTTAAAACCCCACAGGGAGACCACTAGAAACTTCCACTCACCTAAGGAACTCACAGACTCGGGTATATGGCCCAAAATGTGTGTGAGGAGAATAGTGTATGTGTTCAGTGTGTGTGGAGAGCATACCAACCTATGGGCCTAGGTTCTACCCAACCCTCATCTGCTAAGCAGATCACAAGATAGATAGAAAAAAGGAGAATAAAAAACAAACGAATATATGAATAAGAAATTTAATAAATAAAAACAACTATTCACAAAAAATAATAATAATAAGAAAAGGGTAATTAAAATAAAATTAAGGCCAAATTATTTTTAAACATTTAACTTAAATAGGCTTGACTCTCAAACTGTCCCCAGTGGAGTTGCCAAGCTGTAGCGCCCGGAATTTGGAAAAACATGGAGCCGCCACCAAAATTTTAAAGATAGGATAACTTTGGAAACCTTTTTAAAAATGGAAACTGGTCTACAAAAACCATTTAGGGTTCGGGAGTCGATTGTGTGTGGGGAAGGTGTTAGGCACCCCACAACACCCATTCATAAGAATGGTTACCCTAAGTTAATTATTTAAAAATATTATGGCCTTTAACTTTATTATAATTACCCAAATAAAAAAAACAGAATATTTACAAAACTAAATGAAAAAACTAAAGGAGAAGAAAAAAGAACATTTATTTACAATAAGAAAAAATATATTTATTTAAAAAAAGAACATTTATTTACAACAAGAAAATAAGAAAAAATATATTTATTTATAAAATTGGACTTGACCTAGGATGAAAATTTAGGGCCTACGTACCCTTTAGAGGGATCAAAGCCCATGTAGTTCGGAGGGTAGAAAAGCGTGTCACTTGGTTGGTGATTTTTAAAAAAATGTTTATTTAATTTATTTGAGAAAAATATCTTTTTTTTGTTGGGTTTGTGTTTTTTACTTTTTTTTTTCAAAAACGTTTTTTTTATTTTCTTGTAAAAGAGAGTTTTTCCATTTTATTTTCATTTATCAAAATGTGTCAAAATTTTTTTTTTCTTTTTTTTTGAAAAAGGACCTAAGAAAGGGATTAAGAAAAAAAAGAAAAGTAACACAAGTTAAACAAAAAAGAAGTCAAAAGTCAGGAGATTTATGCGTACCTTTTATTCTTTGAACCCGCTACAATAAGATATAGGGTGATAGAACCACATAATAAACAAGAGGCAAGTACAATTATATTATCTATATTTATTAAGCATAACACCTAATATCATAAGAAAATAGGACAGCACATACCTCTTGCCTATGTATGAGATAATTCAGTTGGATAATAAAATGCAAATCCACAAGACTACAATAAGCTAAAACACGTCCAGCAATATCATAATACAAAGTAAAGCAATGTAATGCATATTGGGTACAGTCATAGTGCATGAATGATGAAGTAAGCATGAACCAAGGGATATTAGATGAGAGAGAAAAAAACGAGATGTAAAAGTGAAATCAAAGAAAAGGATGAAAACTCAACCACAGACCTTCTCTCCTTGCTCTCCCAAAATTCTTGTCCCTTTTGCTTCAACCCTTGCACTCCTATTTATAGTCTCAAGGTAGGGTTTTCTTCATAAATGCTCCCTTTTTTCTTTTTTAATTTTCGTTTTTTGATTTTTTTTTTATTTTATGTTAAGAACTACCTAACTTGACCCAATCACTATCAATGGAGATTTTTTTAAAATTTTAATTTTCGTTTTTTTTTTTATTTTTTTGTATTTTCTATTAATAAAACTTCCTAACTTGACCTAATTACCATTAGTGGAGATTTTTTCGTTTTAAAATTTTTTTCATTATTCTCCCCACAAGTAACTTCCTAATTTAAACCTATCAACATAAATGAGATTTTTTTATTTTTTATTTTTTATTTTTTTATTTATTATTTTTCCTTAATGAATGACAATGCCAATCATATCGATTAGGGGATTTATTTTAATTTTCGTTTTTTTTTTTATTTTTCCCTTTCAATAATGATTGCCTATTTAGACACCGATCATCATCAATAGGAGGATTTCCTTATTTTTTCTTATTTTCTTATTTTTTTTATTTTTTC
This sequence comes from Inga oerstediana, assembly GCA_963210345.1. NCBI lineage: Eukaryota > Viridiplantae > Streptophyta > Magnoliopsida > Fabales > Fabaceae > Inga > Inga oerstediana. The sequence continues at coordinate 13,575,538 of OY723404.1, read as the reverse complement.
TTTCAATGATGATTGCCAATTTGGACACCAATCATTATCAATTATTTTTGTATTTTTTAGTGGGGCCCGGACAAAATAGGGTGTTCACAATTAGTAACTGCCATACTTCACGATTCCGAACCGTCATATATGCAGGCGCTATATTTGCTCCTCACAGATAAATTACGGTTCCTAACTGTTTTTCTTAACCTATTATAATGGTTATAAGATAACACCTATCATCTATTGAGGCTTGGTGAGGCTATGATATGTACATTGTTGTGATAATAATTGACAGGCACACATGAACAATTGTCATAATATATAGTAATGCTTACATTATACATAACAGTCTCATTTTGACAATCGTAATTTAGTCAGTAACATAAATAACAATTCCTAAATAAGAACCATGAATTTTTATAATACATGACAGTTGTTATATAACAACGATGATATATGGTTGTAAGACTCTTCAAGTGAGAGTTTTTGAGCTAGTTGGACAAAACTGTACATAATAGAACAATACCTCCCACATCAAATTTCTAAGCAATATGGGATAGATCAGGATATTCCAGGCTTTGTGGGGAGAATCAATGGTAACTGTTGACCTATATAACTGATAATGTAACTGCTTACCTATAAATTGTGTCTCTTCACAAGAATTAACCTTGGAAAGCAATGGTTTGAGGAAAAAAACCTACAAATATTCATATTGGAAAGGCTGCATGGGGTATGTGAACCCTTGATCAAAACAGGGGGTAAGCAAACCCTTGAGTTGCAATGGTTTGCTTACCCCTTGCGGCCTTTCCTATATACAGATATTCATGCTTTTTTCCACCAACCCATTGCTTTTCTGGCTTAATTTCTGATAAGACACAGGGTATAGGTGACGAACACTTATATTATGAGATATATAGATCAAGAGTGTGATTGATTTAAGCCACAAAGCCTAGAAAATCTTGATCTATCCCATATTGCATGGCTACTTGATATGGGAAGTACAACTCTATTAGATAGAGTAGAGACAAAGTAGCTCAGCGACTCTCACATTGAAGAGTCTAGGATTGATCACAATGTTGAATTTTAGAGCTCTTAACTTAGTGCCACCTGCTCAATACAAAAATAGAACAAGAACCTTTGATTAGAGTAATAATAGGTTTTTCAAAAAAAATATAAATTCAAAATAGCAATTTAATGTCACCTTGAATGCTTGATTGCATTTTGGTATGACTGAACTAGTTTATTTATCACATCCCTATTGATATTTTCGAAGCAACTTCCAGAGATATCGATATTTCCAAGAAATTACTTGGGAATCCATATCTCCTAAAGTGACTTCAAAAAAGATCAACAAAGTTGGAATTGTGAATCAAAGCAATGGGTTAACAACTTCCTATAACATGAAAGGAACCTTTGATCAAAGCAATACTAGGGTTTCCAAACAATATAACTTCACAAAAGGAATTTAAGGAACCTTAGATCATAGCAATAATGGGTTTTCTAAAAAAACATAACTTTACGAAAGCAATTTAAGGAACCTTCGATAAGAGTAATAATGGGTTTTCTAAAAAACATAACTTCACAAAAGCAATTTAAGGAACCTTCAATTAGAGCAATAATGGGTTTTCTAAAAAATATAACTTCACAAAAGTAATTTAATGTCACCTTAGATATTTTATCACATCGTGACTTCACAAAGGCAGCCCAATCGACTAAGGCTCACGAACGAAAACAACTCACGCGTCAGTTGCTAAGACAAGGGTTAAGTGCATTCACTAGCACAGTTGTCGCTAAGAAGTTGGATGAAGGCTTTTTATGGTAGGATTCAACGAAAAATGACTCCTGACGGCCAGGAAAGACAACAGGAGTTGTAGGGTTAAGATGATGGTGGGTTTCATTTCTAACAGATCAAGTGTCAAGAGTATTTTGTTTCAGACGTTTAAATAGAAGAGGAATGGTAGGGTTTTTTGAGTTATCGTGCCTAAGACTTTATATCAAGGTTGGTCCGAAAGAATTGATATTTATTTGTTTACATTTAACATAGTTCTTTGTTAATATCCTTTATGTAATTCACTTTTTTTACATGGTATTCTAATAAGGGACATGGTTTACTTAATAACCATTATATATTTCACTTTTTTAAAAAACAAAATTTGGTGGTTGATTATGCAACCACCTTTTTAATTTTTTTACAAACAAAATAAAAAAAACAAAAAGATTAAGTTTATAAACAAACTAAAAATAAAAATATATGGAGATGTTTTAAGAATCTAATGCATTATTAGATTCTTCCTTCTCCAGTAACTTATCCACCTTCTCGTTCAAAGATTGAACGAGAGTGATAAGTTCCTTCAAGCACTGGTCTATGTGTCCTTGCTCTAGCAGGTAAACCTAAAATATATGATGGAGCTCGTAGGTCACGTGGATGAGCCCTTCAATGCTTGTTGGTAGAGGGAGTTCCCCTTTTAGTTTGTCCCAAGATGACGAGCCAAAAGTTCTCTTGCGTTTGTTCATAAGTTTGGTGAAGATGTTGGCTATGGGAAGTTGAAATAGAAGAAGAGAAGTGGAGTTTAGTCTTTAAACGTTTATATAGAGAGGGTTTCGTGGATTATTGAGTCGTCGCGTCATTTAGATTTACATATCAGATCATTATATTTTATAAAGGGTGACAACTGGTTTTTAATAACTGTTATTAATTTGTCCAAGAGTGATCATTTGTAATGTTATTGGAGGTTGTTCTTTTATGATTGTCATTAAGAATTAATAGTATAAGAACCGTTATTTATTTTATTTCATAATGGTATTTTTCTAAAAATCTTTGGATATATTCTATTTTGACAAAATATTTAAAAAGACAAAACGATAAAATGAAAAAAAAAATAACAATGGCGAGTAGCCTAATGAACTGATGAGATCACTAGGCTACTCATCACCTGATTGAGGATTAGCCAGGATCATTGTTAGGATCATGGCTAATCTTATATTCATCAAGTATGAGATTGGCCTTTAGGTTCATACTGTAGAGGTATCCAGAAAGCCTACTCATGGCATGGTCAGTCTGTTGTACATATCACAACATTGCCTCTAGTTGAGGAAGCATAGGATGTAGAGGCGGAGGCGGTGGCGATGGTGGAGGTTGAGGAGGAGGAGAAGGAGGAGGTAGAGGATGACATCAAGAGTTTTTTGACATGCATTCTACACGCCATTTCATCTTGACAATTGAGCTATAGAGAACAAAGATGAGGACGACGAAGAAAATATAGGAAAAACATAAAAAAATGTGAAGTTTAAATAGTAGACATCTGGAAGGGATGTGTAAAAACTATCATTGTACATGCTAGAAGTTGAATAGTAGATCATAATGAAAGGGTACCTCGTTCATTCTCATGATGACAAGGAGGCACCCATAGTCTACACGGGAAAGAGGAAAGATTTTGAAAGCTTTAATTAACGTTTATTAAGTTAGAATCATTATATATCACTACTCCTATACTAACGTTTTGAACGTGCCGCATGAAATTCCAACCTAAGCTTTCAATAGTTTGAGTTGGATGGCTTAAAACCCATATTGATTTAACATAAACATAGTACTCCCTCCGGTCCTTAATATAAAATTTATTTACCAAATTTAATTAGATTAAGGAAGTTAATTAAGTTAGTATATATTTCATGTTTTTTTTTCTAAACAATCATAATCATCTTCTTTAATTCCCTCTATCTTTTCCTTACTTGATTATTGTTGTGGGAACATTAATGAAGGTTGTTGGAGATAGTTAAAATCATTAGTTAGTTAAGATCTTATCTTATTAGTTAAGATCATGATTAGTAATTGAACCCTATAAATAGATGTCCTAGTTAATGTATTTAGTATGTAGGATAGTAAAATCCACACCATGTTAAGAGAAATGATAATTTGAGTCTCTTTTTAGATAGGGAAGTCCCTCCAAGATTCCTGGAGTTAGGGTTACTAATTAATCACCCTTAAGTGAAGGATGATCATTCTTGTTAAACCCAAGTAGGTTGATTTGTATCTTGTAAACAATCATGTTAGCACTGAAGATTTTTCTTGATTTTATTAACAAGGGTAAATTAGGAAAAGATTGATAATAAATATGAGAAATAAATCTTATGTTTAGGATCAAGATCAATCTGCCATTAGATCCTATATTAAGGACAGAAGGAAATAAAATAATATTGAAGCATGCAATCATCATAATTATATCGATATTCAATAACAATGATTTTATATTAATTAATTACAGGGATAAGAAAGACAAAGTTAAAAACAAACACACGCAGTCAGTCTTCCCATTAAGCATTTCAATAATGCCCTAGCTAACAAATTAAAAGTTTTACTTTCAAAAGTCAGGGCCATGTAAAATAATGACACCAAACTCCTTTCAGAAGTCTTTTTGAGACATGAGGTTGTGAGTTTAAACTCTTTATAAATATAACAGGTACGTGAGTTATGTTGGAAAATAATTTTCAATATGCTCAAAAGAGTCCCTGAGAAGCCAAGAATTACAGAGAAGGCCTCATTAATTGGGCTTTGAAGCTTAAATGTGTAAGAGTTAAGTAGGAGTTTAGTTATTATTGTTGTTAATTGTTCGTTGACGAGGTCAATATGATGAGATGATGATTTATTTATTTAAGCGTTGCCTTGTGATTTTCTGATGGAGAAAACGATCCAAGTGAAGAATTCAAGCAACAAGGCAATGACAGCCAAAGCAACAAGGGCTGCCACGTAAGCAACCTTCTATGTTCTTTGAGGGCTCAAGATGTTGAAACCTCCGAAAATGTTAATGATTCCGAGGATGATGGCAGTATATCCCACACTGTGATGATACATATTCCACCAAAATCTGTACCTTTGGTCTTTCTTCGGTCTAAACACCAATGCCAATACCGGCAATTTTTCAACACACCCAAACATGCCAAATAGATATACATCCAAAGAGCTATGACTAGTCACAAGTTACAAATAGTATGGTTCATTTTCACTTCATGTCATGCAATGCAGGCGACACCAGCTAATGGCTACTTTATTTTACCAAATGGAGTCGGTTACAAGGGATTACAAGATATTACTCCATCTGGCCCTAAATATAGGCTGCTTTTGAGAAGAAATTATCGATTCTTAATATAAGTCATTTGGTGGATCATTAATTAACTTTCTCTAAATACTGCCCTTTTTACAATTTAACAAGAGAAGGCTTCAAGTTTAATAATGTAGAGTTTCTCTTTGCTCTTAAATATGGGCAAAGCTAGAAAAATGTTTTATTTTTAGATATAACTAATGAATCAACTACATCTTCTTGATTAATTCTAATGAAGTAATTAGAGATAGGTGACTTGTATATACTTCCTCCGGTCCACAATATAGGGTACTTTCATAAAAAATGCATGGTCCACAATATAAGTCACCTTCTGTTTAATTAATGCTCTTTTTTCTGTTTTGCCCATGTAATTAATACCCACTTTTCAACTTTGTCCCACTCATTATATTCCCATCTCTCTAAAATAACACTCCCAATGCAATTAAACACATTTCTTAAGAAGGGTAAAAGTGGGAAAAAGTTACATTTTGAGATATATTAAATAACATAATTATCATTTCTTGTTTACGTGATATAGTTAAGGTGCCCTATATTGTAGACAAGAGGGAGTAATGCAAACTAGAGAAAGTAATTGCTCCCGTCCCTATATATAATATTCTTGTAACTGAATTGTGGTGTTCAATAAAATAATTAAAATTGGTTAAAAGTAATAAATAGGTAGGAAATACATTTTTTACTGGTAAAAAAAAAGGTAGGAAATACATTTTTTTTTAAAAAAATACCTTTGTTTATGAATAAGAGAGAAAATAATAATGAGAAAAATGATGAATGTGTGGTGGAAAGATGATGGAAAAGAATAAAGTCTAAGTCAACTATTTAATTAATTAATGCAGTATATGAAATTAATTGAGGTTAAAATGATAAAAATGTACTTAGTAGTCAGACAAATCCAAACAAGAACTTATAAAAAGGGATAGGGCCATTTTAAAAAAAAAAAAAAACAGATTTTATAAATAGGGACGGAGGGAATATATTCTATCAAGAATCATATATCTTGTTCACAACTTGCTAGATCCTTGAAGGTTTTGAGTTTGAGTTCTAGAGAAGACACAAGTGATGAGAGGGGAAGCCACAAATCTTAAACTCTGAGTCGGATACCGGATAATAATATCATATATATATATATATATATATATAATTCACAACTAGAGAAGAGCCAGAATACTGCCCATGGCCTCGGATGTGACCTAGTGGCTTGAAAACTTTCTAGTAAACGAGAGGTTATAGGTTTAATCCCACTTATAACCTTAATCAGTTAATATCTCCACTCTAAAACAACCCCCCCCCCCCCCCCCCCCCCCCAAAAGAATAGCCCGAATACTCATATTATTACCTGTCACGTGGCGAGGCAGAAAAGAGTAATTCCAATATTGCGAACTATGCCGAATGCCTTGAGATTCATTTCCAAGCTTAAGACCAATAATGGCCCATCCTGAAACTCCATTGGCGTATCCTGCAACTTGACAGAACACATCGAGATAGAACCTTGCAGGGTCCAATGACGGAAATACCCTCATGTATCTCTCTATTATCACCCCAACTGGGAATAGAAACCCCCAGCTCCCTGCACTTAGCACCCCATGAATCTGCACCCATATATATTCATTAAGTAATTAAACAATAATCAAATTATATTCATTTATATTCCATACTCTCTCCAGTCCACAATATAAGATGTTTTTAGAAAAATAGTTTGGTCCCAAATATAAGTTACTTATAAGGTAATTAATGCTCATTTTTTAGTTTTGCCCATAAAATTAATGTTCATCATTTCCATTTTACCTACTCATTAAATTTTCAAACATATTTTCCAATAAGGGGAAAAAGTGGGGAAAAAATTCAATTTATGACATATTCAATAAGTTAACCATCGCTTTTTGTTCCCCATAAATTTGTTAAGGATAAAACTTAGGTCCAGTTGTTTAGTCCATTATGGTCCAATTAGCAAATAAAATGCTGCCACATGGATTAATTTTACACTTCAGCACTTGACCCCACTTAACCCCAAATGATTCTGTCAAACAATCGTTAGGTAAGAGATAGCAATTAGTGTTAAAATTGATCATAATAAGGGACACAACAAAATATTATTGCAGCACAAGCTTAACATATTTGCTCAAAACTAGAATGCTTTCTTACTTGTCTGAGTTTTTAATTCTCTTCTACAACATATTATTTAGGGTGATTCCACAACTTGAGTGATATTACTCTTTTCAATTCTTCTTTCCATATATATGAAACTTGAGAATTTCAAATATCTGCTCTTCACCCTACAAAAAATAGAAAGTAAAAAAGCCACGAACACCAAAAAATTCCAAATTTTTATTTATGAATTTGCAATTTTCTCTAAATTTTCTTCAATAATTATAGACAAATAAGAACTAAAGCATCTAATCATTCTATTTAACTAATTCATAACTCCAGAGTTAATCCCATGCATAGTAGGCTTTTAAGGTAAGCATTTATATTTCTGAAAGCAAATTGTTGGTTCTCTAGTATGAATATATAATATTGAGAGAAAGATCCATCATATTTCAAGTTCTCTTGATCCTGCAATGGCTTCACTGTACACAAATCTTCATGATTTGTTGAGCCCAATGAAGATTTCTTGCATTTGAGGCCAGTGTCCGAGTTTTTAATTATCTCCAACAACATTAAATTGATTTGAAGAAGCCTTGCCTTCATAGAAAAGATTAAGTAACTAGGTAGCACATGAAGCGTCAAATTTGGGGTAGGCTGGAGCAGCCTTTACTTGTTCTATAATTTTTTTTAAAAACAGAGCAAATACAAGTAATCCATGAACTCTTTGAATGTTTTCAAAGTTTTAAAATCCATGCGGCTGGACATAAGCATGACTAGTTTGAAATTTAAAGATGGGAAGAAGTTAGTTGAAGAGGAAAATCCTTTATAGTATATGTACTCCAATTTCTAAATTTGCTCTTTGCAAAAAGAGTTATGTTACCAAATATTAACAGTTTTCAATACCAAAGAACTTTAATTCAACAAGATTGATACATGACAAAAGCCAATCAGAAAGGCATATATACCCCCACAACTAGAGAAAAAAAAAGCTTTTTAAATTAGTTGAAATTAACTTTTTTAATCAGGTTTAAATCCGATCTTGTATCGACCAGTTTAAAAAATCTGTCCTTATTAAGATTGAACTTACAACCCGTCTTAAAAAGTTTCAATTTACATTTAAAAAAAAAATGTTCACTCTTTAGACCAGGTAATTCTAAAAAGTGGACAAGTTTTTTTCAAAAAAAATTTACGCTTTATTTTGTTTGACAGAAACCTTGTTGGCCTGCTGGATATTATTATATAAGCTATATTATGCGATATAAATTCTACAGTAGCCCTAAAAATACAAATGAAATCAATATAAAAAAATAATTATAACTAATAATCATGAATTTAAGCCCTATATTATTAGATAATTATTGAATCTCAATTCTAACATTTGTTTTTTCAAGGTTTACTTTTTTTTGCTTACATTTTCCCCACCTACAAAAGAGTTAGATGATTTTTGAGTGTTGGATTTAGTGGATACAAAGAAGTAAATGAGATTAGAAAGGAATGAGTTTCATTTTACCAGCAAAGATTGCACCATGTTGCTTTAGTTCAGATGGGTTTAAGTTTGATAAAGCTTTTCTCATTACAATTACACCGTTCAAAGCCAAAGCCTAGTCAAGACCACTAGAAAATCCTGTGTTTTCCGTGTGTTAAAAGAAACATTATAAGAATAAAAAATTTTACACTTAAAAGTAGGGGTGTTCAAAGTATCCCGGTCCTGGTTGTCCCGGCCCGGTCCCGGATATTTTATCCCGGGAATTTCCCGTCCCGGCCGAGACCGGGACCGGGAAAACCCGGAACCGGGACCGGGACCGGGATCACACCTTGTGATCCCGGGAATTCCCGGTCCCGGTTTTGTTTTTTCTTTTTTTTTCTTTTTTCCTTAAAAAATAGGTTATTATTTTATTTTTGTATTTTTTACCCCATAAATTAAGTTATCATTTGATAAAATGTATATCACATATTTAGTTAGAGTTAAATTGTATATATTGTGATACAAATCCTAACTATATAATGTATAAAGATAATAACAAAAATGATGAATGTGATAATAATATGTTATTTTTCAATTCTAACTCAATTTATGTGATTTTTATTACCTTATTAGGTGTTAAATAATTACTTTAAACACTAGATTATAAAAAAATTTAACTAATATAATTATATTATTAAGACCGGGAATTCCCGATCCCGGTCCCGGGAATTCCCAGTCCCGGTTGTCCCGGGAATTTCCCGGGACCGGGACCGGGACCGGGAATGAGATCCCAGTTGATATATCCCGATTTTATCATAATATTGAATATCATATTTAGGGATTTTATCATTAATTTTTGGGTTAAATAGCATTTATTATGATTAAATTGAATTAAAGATGATTGTGTGAAAATAAATCTTAAAAAGCATATATTTGTTATAATCTTGTAATTATTTTTTTTAAAATTTGAATTTTGAATAAAGATATTACAAGATATTGATCTGAATTGTAGGTCACAGTGGAAAAGGAGGAGTTGAGGGACCAAAATGTAAAGATTTTTAAGGACTGAAGCAGAAAATAAGATTCTACGTGTGGCTCCAAGAGAATTCTGACAGAAAAAGGGCCCCTTTCTGTAATATTGGCTGTCACTTTCAGAGAGGAAAATATCAGAGATAATTACAGAAAAGTACCCTGAATTTTCAAAACGCCATTTGGGTCCCAAAATACGCACAGCACCGCTGGAACTGATTCATCTGCTCTCAGAGGAAATTACAGAACAGGACCCCGAATTCAAGAATTGCTAGTTTGGTCCAGATCTTCGGAAATCAGCGCCTTAACACCTCTGAAACTGATTTTTTGTCCAGATTCTCATATAAAATCGTGGAAAATCAGATCTAAATATTTCCTGAAGATTATATCCCAAATTTAAAGAGATTTGACCTAGATTTCAAATTAATAAAAAGGAATCTAAAATTAGAGAAGAGGAGACAGCCGCAGACCAATTTTTTGACACCACAGTGCACAGCCACAGCAGCGGCAGAACGAAAAATAATCGCACCAGACGCACGCGCAGACAAGAACGAGAACGCAGTGGCAGACGCGAGAGAGGAAGAGAAGAGACAAGCTTCACTAATAATTTCATCATCTTCTTCTTCCTTTCATCTTAATTCCATGGATTCTTGGTGTCTTGAAGGGGTTGTAGCTGTGATAGGCTCCATGAGAGGCTAAATTCCTTCTTGCTTCTTGGAGATGGAAGACTGGTTTGAGCTCCAGAGATACATTCAGGGGAGTTAATTGTTTTAATCTTTTTTATTTAATTATGTAACCAATTTCCTGAGTTAGGATTTTATGTTATATGATTAATTTACTGAGATTGCGAGTTGTTTATCTTAGTAGGATTGAACAATTGTGATTTAGATTGGTTTATGTGATTTGAGGTTTAATTTCTATATTTCCTTTTGGTTTAATGTGGTTGTTTATTCTTTCATAGTTTGAATGAATATTATGACTGCTTAGATTTTGTTTGAATATTTCAGTTGAATGTTCATTGTATAGAGGAACAAGTTGCATGAATCCAATCCTAAATTGCACACTAAGTGGTATTTAATAGTGTATTAAGAGGTAATTATCTAGCTAGAGTTCTAGGGGTAATCACCAATTAATATACTAGACTTAGCGAGTTGTTAAGGTTTAATTTTTGACTTAGTGAGTGGTTTAACTCCCAATTCAATTTGAGCAATGATAACCCATATTCCATTTTTCCAAGAAGCATTCATCATTAATTTGTTTAAATCACAATTTCATTAGTTATCTCAACAATTTCTCAAAAAAACCAAAAAATATTAGTTTAGGTTATTTTCCATTATTAAAAAGAAAAAAAAAATCAATTTAAAACCCATCTTAATATTTTTGTCACTTAGCTTAGATTAGGAATTAAATAAAAGGCTCCTCAAGAGAATACGACCCGAGTTGTGCCCTTCACTGCATAATTTGGTTTATTTTGATTTAACCTGAGGCGACTAAAGGCTTTAAATCAATGGCGCCGTTGCCGGGGAGCCAAGTAATTGATTCCTTAGTATCTAAGTGTCAATCTTTGATTAATTGGTACCTTGAGCCTTTAGGTTGCATTTTAGTTAGTTTAGGTAGTTTTGCATGTTTTTCAAAGCATATTGCATCTTTTGTCATTTTGAAATCCTTTTCCCCTTTTTCATTTGCATTTGTGTTCTCTTAGATTTTTTTTCTTTTTCCTTAGTTTTTATAGGTTTTTTTTTTGTTAGATAATCCTCTTTGTGATTCATTGGAATTTATTGTGATTGGATTTCATGGCTTGGTTTAATGGTAATCAAGGTTTATCCGTTCACTCTCACTCTTTTGTAGCAGATTCGACTAAAAGGAAAGAATCTAACTCTGAAAGCATCCATGATATTCAACAAACATTACAGCTTCTTCAAGCCAAGTTGGGATATCAAGATAGTTCAATTGGTCAAGAATGTCAAGGTCTATTCCACCCTCCATACCATGAACCCTACCAACAACCTTCATTCCAATCTCATTACCCACCACACCCACCCTATAGATCATACCATAAACCTTCTCCGCCACCATACAACCCATATCATGAGCCTCACTCTAATCCTCCATCATATAACCACATACCATATCATGACCCTTCTCCTTCATTCCATTCCACTTTCCAACCATGCCATCCACCTCATGAGCCTCTATTCCCACCATTTCAACCATCTTATGGACATCATTCTCAACCATGTGTGCCTCTCCAAGAACCTTCTATTGGTGGAGTTATTGGAAAATTCCAGAAACCAATGACTTGTACTATAAATGAGGAGCAGTTACACAAGGATACCTTTTCTAATTGCATGGCTTCTATAATGAGATCAATGGAGCAAAGAGATAAAGAGCATGCAAGTTTGGCCAATGACTTTGAGCATCTCACTCAGCCATCAAACGAAGCGGAGGGATGGAAGAAAGATGTTGAACAATTTAAGAAAAATATGGAGTTGCTGTCACAAAAGATTTCTAAGTGCATCACTCCACAAGAGACTCTTCCTCCATTGCCTACATGTAATCCACCTATTCAAGTCAAGAAAGTCAAAAAGGTGCGATTTCAACTTCCAGAGGAGTCTTCCCTTCCTGTGGAGGAGGAACAAGGAGTCCAACCTCAAGGGTCAAATGCAACTTCACAGGTGGAAGACTTCAAACCTCCGGTGCCTATTCCCACACAAACATATGAAGTAGAGCAAGTTCAAAATCGTATTGAAGAGTCTTCCTTACCATTCGGTAATGATCCTATCCTTATAGAAGTAGACTCTTCTACTACTTTAACTAGTGAAGCAATTCCTGATTTGAGTGATGATGAGGTGGATGAGGAAATCATTGTTGAATCCCCTCAAATATTTGAAAATGTAATTACTCAACCCATTAGTTCAAGTAGTAGTAATTCGATTGTACTTGTCAATGACTGTGCTTCTACTTCTTTATGTGATGCTTCTATTGTTGAAAATGCTTCTCTTCATAGTACTAGGGATGATTGTGGTCAATTGAATGATATATCTTCATGTTCTTGTGTGGTAGATCAAATTTGTGTTGATTCTTATCATGACAAATGCCACTTACTTGTTGAGTTTCGAAAGAAAGCATTTAATGAAGTGGTTGATTCTACCGTTCATCTTGATGCATCTCCTTGTACTATTGATGTTTCTCAGCATGACACTTGTGAAAATGTTGAATCTTGTATGAATGCCACTGTGGTTGATGTGAGTGACAAAGACCATAGCCTAGGAAAGGATCTTTCTCTTGATTCCAATGAATTACATGATAGCTTCATACGGAAAGATTCAAATGATTTAATTGATGATTTTACAAATGCAAATGACTCTTTCCATATGATTCTTTCTTGTGATTTGCCACCCGATATAGAAAAGGAAAATGATTCTTTTGAAAGTTCAAAATTTTTGGGTGGTTATGATTTGAAAAATTCTCCTTCTTCTTACACTCTTTTCCCTCCCATCTCTTGTGATTGCAATGATGATGTGGTGTACCCCAACACTAAGTTGGATTCCGCACCTTCCACTTTACAAACACAAGAGAATTTAACTATTTGTTTGACTCCTACTGATGGGAGTGCTATTGATTTCCTTGGATGCGATAACTACTTGGAGAGTTTAGAACTTCACATGCCTTTATTTCACTTGAAATCTCTCCATGTTTCTATTTTTGGATGGGATACTGCTGGTTGCCTGTCTTCTTTGCAGAAACATTCTTGGAAAGGTCATCGGAGGAACCAACATCCACCATATATTCTTGGACCTCTTCCGATTGATCCTGAGCCACCTCCTCCAAGGAATTTCAATGCAGGAGTGGTTGTTTTTAAAGACAAATGCATGATTCTCATCAAGGATGAGAACTTCTCCTTCAAGCGACTGAAGATTCTCTAACACAGGTTGTCTCTTTCCTCACTTGTTTTCTTCCTAATTCTTATGTTTCTTTGGGTTTAATTGTTGTATGAGGAAGATAAGTGTGGGGGAGGGACATTCCCAGTAGTGATAGTAGGATTAGTAGTTTAGTTTTGAAATTCAATAAAACCCCCTATGTTTCTTTGGTTCTCTCATCATATGCCATCCTCATTCTCTCTTACATTCAAGAATAATTAGATTGTTGCATTGTATTCCTTGAATACATTGAGGACAATGTATTGAGTAAGTGTGGGGGAGAGTGTGTTCTGAAAAAAAAAAAAAAAAAACCGCACTTGAATTTTTGGTACTTGAATGTTTTGAAAAATGAAAGTTTGTCCAAAGTCATTAATGCATTTGAGAGTTGAGCTTGATTATGGTTAATTGCAATGTTTTGATTAGTTATTGTTCTTAATTCTAGCATTGGAAATAGCTGAGTAAATGCGTTGTGGTTAGTTTGTTATGCAATTGGGTGCTTTTGGTAAGCATTTGAGAAAAACCCTTGTTGGAAGGTTATTTGTGCCTAAATTGTTTCTTTATATGTGTGCATGCTTTCTTAGCTTTTCATCTTCTAGAACTTGTCTCAACTCTGTGTCAAAGCTGTATTTACATTAATGTGATGGAAAGGATAGAGGCATTCGATTCTAAACCCTTTTGACCTAAACACAAGCTCTTCAAATCATCCATTGTTTACCCCTTTGAGCCATTCATTAAGTTGTTATGTACGTATATATCATTTACGTATCTTGGCATCCTATCTTGTTATAAGTAAATTGTCATCATTCCTAGTTTCTATGAATGTTGAATTGCCATGTATATAGATATTGAAAAGAAAAAGAAAAAGAAAAAAAAAATTGTGGAAAAAAAATGAAAAAAAAAATGAAACCAAAAAAAAAAAGAAAAAAAAAAGAGAAAAGAAAAATCCTTCAAATAAGGCAATTCTAGGGAATTTCTATAAATGACAATATGCACTTCAAGTGGTAAATTGGATGCTAAGTGATGAGTTATTAGCTTATATACGTGCATGACACTTGTTTTTTCTCTCAATTAATTCATGTGGCCTTCTCCATCATTACAACCCATGAAAGTCCTCTTGATTCGTTACATTATTGTTGTTAATGGTAGAGATGTTAGAGTTGTTACAAGCCTATGGTAAGGTGATAGTTAAGTGAGCCAGAGCGAGATAACCCTAATGAGGAGAGTTGAGCGTAAACACTAATATCCTGGAGAGCTCTCTTTTGCTTATTTCAAATACATTTGATTGTGTAGTGGACTAATCCCTTTGCATTGCTTGGTACTATGACTTATGCTAGTTGTAGAGCTTAATTAATCGATTTATTGCTTTTCATTCCATGAGATAGTTTATCCTTAAATTGTATTGATGTTCATCTTGGATGGCTTTAAATTGATAATCTTTGTCCAGGAGTACAAAGGTTCAAGTGTGGGGGAATTTGATATATCCCGATTTTATCATAATATTGAATATCATATTTAGGGATTTTATCATTAATTTTTGGGTTAAATAGCATTTATTATGATTAAATTGAATTAAAGATGATTGTGTGAAAATAAATCTTAAAAAGCATATATTTGTTATAATCTTGTAATTATTTTTTTTAAAATTTGAATTTTGAATAAAGATATTACAAGATATTGATCTGAATTGTAGGTCACAGTGGAAAAGGAGGAGTTGAGGGACCAAAATGTAAAGATTTTTAAGGACTGAAGCAGAAAATAAGATTCTACGTGTGGCTCCAAGAGAATTCTGACAGAAAAAGGGCCCCTTTCTGTAATATTGGCTGTCACTTTCAGAGAGGAAAATATCAGAGATAATTACAGAAAAGTACCCTGAATTTTCAAAACGCCATTTGGGTCCCAAAATACGCACAGCACCGCTGGAACTGATTCATCTGCTCTCAGAGGAAATTACAGAACAGGACCCCGAATTCAAGAATTGCTAGTTTGGTCCAGATCTTCGGAAATCAGCGCCTTAACACCTCTGAAACTGATTTTTTGTCCAGATTCTCATATAAAATCGTGGAAAATCAGATCTAAATATTTCCTGAAGATTATATCCCAAATTTAAAGAGATTTGACCTAGATTTCAAATTAATAAAAAGGAATCTAAAATTAGAGAAGAGGAGACAGCCGCAGACCAATTTTTTGACACCACAGTGCACAGCCACAGCAGCGGCAGAACGAAAAATAATCGCACCAGACGCACGCGCAGACAAGAACGAGAACGCAGTGGCAGACGCGAGAGAGGAAGAGAAGAGACAAGCTTCACTAATAATTTCATCATCTTCTTCTTCCTTTCATCTTAATTCCATGGATTCTTGGTGTCTTGAAGGGGTTGTAGCTGTGATAGGCTCCATGAGAGGCTAAATTCCTTCTTGCTTCTTGGAGATGGAAGACTGGTTTGAGCTCCAGAGATACATTCAGGGGAGTTAATTGTTTTAATCTTTTTTATTTAATTATGTAACCAATTTCCTGAGTTAGGATTTTATGTTATATGATTAATTTACTGAGATTGCGAGTTGTTTATCTTAGTAGGATTGAACAATTGTGATTTAGATTGGTTTATGTGATTTGAGGTTTAATTTCTATATTTCCTTTTGGTTTAATGTGGTTGTTTATTCTTTCATAGTTTGAATGAATATTATGACTGCTTAGATTTTGTTTGAATATTTCAGTTGAATGTTCATTGTATAGAGGAACAAGTTGCATGAATCCAATCCTAAATTGCACACTAAGTGGTATTTAATAGTGTATTAAGAGGTAATTATCTAGCTAGAGTTCTAGGGGTAATCACCAATTAATATACTAGACTTAGCGAGTTGTTAAGGTTTAATTTTTGACTTAGTGAGTGGTTTAACTCCCAATTCAATTTGAGCAATGATAACCCATATTCCATTTTTCCAAGAAGCATTCATCATTAATTTGTTTAAATCACAATTTCATTAGTTATCTCAACAATTTCTCAAAAAAACCAAAAAATATTAGTTTAGGTTATTTTCCATTATTAAAAAGAAAAAAAAAATCAATTTAAAACCCATCTTAATATTTTTGTCACTTAGCTTAGATTAGGAATTAAATAAAAGGCTCCTCAAGAGAATACGACCCGAGTTGTGCCCTTCACTGCATAATTTGGTTTATTTTGATTTAACCTGAGGCGACTAAAGGCTTTAAATCACCAGTCCCAGGAAATCCCGGGACGGGAACCGGGAATGGGTATTCCCGGTCCCGTCCCGGGATTTGAACACCCCTACTTAAAAGAGAGAATGTGAAATGTACCTTCCGATTTGAATGAGATACTTTATTCTTGAATTTCTTCAAAAGTTTAAAGTGCTATACTACCATACAAATTTTCATATTTTTTTGGGAAAATTACATTGAGGTCCCGAACAAGAGAGAATATGAAAAAATAGTCCATTGAAATCTCAAAATTGCATTTGAGTCTCGTGGGACTTTTTTGCAATAAATTCTAATCATGGACTTATCAATCGACGCCTATAGACTTACCAATGGTCGCCCCTAAACTTGTCAATGGAAGCCCTTAGACTTTGCAATGACAAGCCCCTAGACTTGTCAATGACGTGCCCCTGGACTTTTTAGCAAGGTATTAAAACTCGGACTGGGTATTGAACCGGTCGGGGTATTGGGTTAAGGGTCAGTGGGTCAGATCGGGGTCAAACCAAAGCTCAACCCGGGCCAAACCGGTGAGAAATTGAAAATTTTAAACTTATTAGTATGCAATTCCAAAGGAAAAATTAAAAAAATTGATTTTTTAAAAAAAATTAAAAAACCCAAACCAGACTGGGTCACCAGACCGAACCGGTCTGGTGCCCGGTTCGGCGGTTCCCAGGCCGGACCGGCCGGTCCGGGCCGGGTCTGGGAACCCTGCTTTTTAGTGGACGCCCATGGACTTGTCATCGAAATTGAAATTTATTGTAAAAAAATCTCATAGGACTTAAATGCAATTTTGAGATTTTAAGGGACCATTTTTTCATATTTTCTCTTGTTCAGGATCTAAATGTAATTTTTCATATTTTTTTCCTTAGACTGAAGTAAAATATAGTATTGTCTTGAAAAGCTTGACTGCTAGCATTTCCAGTTACTTTATCATTGACAGTACCCCTTAAATAACTAAGTTATGCATTTGTGCATAGATGAATGTTGACAGCTAGGTTGAATTTGCATGCTGTGCCCGAATGAAAGAGAATGACAATTAAATGATTTTTTTTGCTACTAATGCATTTTTATCCAAAAGAAAACTATACTGATTATAATCATGGCAAAAGTTAACCGTTAAGCAACAAGGCTGAGCACACCAAACTAGTAATCAGCCCAATGATGACAAAATATACAAGAGTTGGAATACTTAGATCCCTTTCCATCTATGAAGCACTAATACTAACACAGACATGCTTTGGACAATGCAACACAGAAAGGAATATTTATTTAAATGCAATGTGAAGCATTCTGTCATATTTGATACAAGAGTTACAAACATATTAAACACAATACATTTCAGTTTTGAATTATTGATGCTTCATAGCTTTCCATACAGCACTTGAAACAGATTGAAGACCAACAGAAAATATCAAAAAGGTAAAATTAAAACCTTGAGGAAGTGTCTCTTTCTGCTTCATCACTGGCCTTTGGTGCTGACACTGCATTCTGCAAAAATGCAAAAATTTAGGTGATATGATCCTTGTGTTTGCAGGAAGAATAGGCAATGGATCAAAGATTGATAGATTTACTCTACAAGACTACTGGAACAATCACATTTAGGACTGTGGACACTCTGGGATTCTAGCCTGGAAGATACAACAGCTGTCTGAAAGGTTTGTAGAAGCAGAGACATTATTGAACATTGATAATTACCTAGACACAGTTTGTTTGCTGTGGACAGATGAAAGTCTGGACATTGGTGTTGAGCCATTGTTGAGCAAAATGAGGTGGGGGATTTGGTAATTAAGAGAAGTTAAAAATTATCTAATCTCTGGCCTATGCAAAAAGCTCTTAAAATTTCTGGGTTAGCATAAAAAAAAGTGTAGTTTGGCGAATGATGGAGAATTACAAGAGAAATTTTGCAAGTTGAATTGGTGGAAGAGCGTTGTTCCCTACTCTGCCACATTAACATTACCTCAAGACACAAGGGGATCAACAAATAGTTGTGAAATCACTGTGGGATTGGCTTATCATTTAATTAGAGGCTAAAGAGCCCATAGAAATAGTTGTATGCATTCCTTCAATAAAAAAGAAGAGAATTTGGTTCGAGTATGAATGCAGAAACAGTTCAGTATATTGCGGTGGTGTTGGTCAAATCAGTGTCTGGTGGTGGATTAAATAAAAGTCACAGAAGTAGGTACCGAGCAGTACTAGAAATTAGTTTCCTTCAAATAAAATCATTACCAAACCCCAACAGATGAAGATTTCAGCTCGAAACCTCAAATTCCAAGATAAAACCAGGATTCAACATCAACAAGTAAACAAATTACAGCTTCATGTAATAATTCGCCATTTCCAGCTCAAAAAAAAAAAAAAAAAACTAACAAAATGAAAAGTGAGAAAGAGCAGGGTAACTGACCCGTAGCGACAAGAGCAAGATATTGACTTTTTTAACATGCTTGTAACAAGAAGGAAATTAAAGCATATGCAATAGTGCAAAAGATATTGAAATGAGAATAATAGTGTTAGAAACTTAGAATTGCTTGATATTAAAGAAGAAAACTTCAGGTAAAAAAAGTGAATAAACAACAAAACAAATTTATACCTATATATTATGTTATTTCATGGCCTTCTACATGTTTCTCAAACTACATTGAGGATGAGAGAAATAAGATATTGACTTTTATTGAAAAAAGGATAAACCTTTTGCCTATTTAAATTTAGTTCACTCTATTTCTTGCATGCAATGTTTAAGCTGGTTTGATGTTCTTTTGGTTTTCTAATTGGAGTCCTTGCTTATTTTTGTCATGACACTGCTTTTCTTTAATAGCTTACTGGTATTTTTTGTTTTTTTTTGGGAAGGTAATCATATTTTGCAAGGTAATTAAACCCGGACCGGTCAGTGAACTAGTCGGGATACTGAGTCAAGAGTCAGTGGGTCATACCGGAGTCAAATCGGAGCTAAACTGAGACCAAACCGGTGAGAAATGGAATATTTTAGACTTATAGTATAAAATTATAAAGGGAAATTTTTTTTAAAAAAAGATTTTAAAAAAAAATAAAAAATTTGACCCGGACCGGATTGGTTTAGAGGCCGGGTCGCCGGTTTCCGGTCTAATTTGGCCGGTCCGGTTCGGGTTAGATAACCGTGATAAAGTCTTCAATTCTATTTTAATAGCTTACGGGTATTCAATTGATTGGCGTGGAACCTTAATTTTTAACCCTAGCGAAATGCTGAACCAATTCCCCATAAAAGCTTGATTATGAAGTAGTAATAGGAAGAAGATTTCCTCATTTTGAATTTCCTAATCCAAATAGTCCATCCATGCATGAACTCATTAGAGATGACATTAATTTTGTTCCAAGAGGAAGGGTAGATTAAAAAAAAAGAAAAAAAGAAAAGAAATAACTATCACTTGAATTGGCTTAAAAAATGTTTTCAACTTATTTGGATAAATTACTTGGCTTAGCATATTAACAAAAGTGATTCAAGGCCTTTGCAAAATGATGGTTGTTTGATGTTTATTACCTTGTCAAAATATATCCTTCTTCTGTATTTTGCCTTAAGCTTGAACAAACAGGGCAACCGGCTCTCATTGGAATCTATATTATGATTCTGGCTTCTGGCCAAAAATATCATAAAGTCGCACACATTCAGAAGATAACAATTAGTATATAAAAGTATCAGAATTGAAATAATATTGTGCCAGAAATACTTCCTTAATTGTCTGCAGAGAAAGACTGGACAATACACTATTATTCCCAAATTTGTTATCAGTATACCAATCAATTTTAGAATTGCATTGGCTACAAAACAAGGTCAAATATTCAAATTCAACATCCCATTATTGAAAACCAGCAAGTGGTGCCTGTAGGAGATGGAGGTACAGTAGAAAATTGATTGAATGGTGATATTATTATATAACTAACATCTTTTTTGTCCCTCTTTTTTTTTTAGTTAACTACCACTCAGGTCCTATTTATAAGTCCCTTTTAACTAATTCTCATATACTAAGAAGAGTTAGTTAACTCATTAATTATGGGCTAAATTTCCAATTTCGCCCTTATCTATGATTAGTTCCAAAAATCAACATGAATAAATTCCTTTTGTTTATTGCATTTAATAGGGTAAAAAAGTACAAAATGCATTTACTACCCTGAAAATGGACTTAAAAATAGGACCAAAGTTTTTGGTCAAAAAAGACTTATAAATAGGACCAGAGTGGTATACAATAAGCATCTTTGTCATTATTGACTTGTGGCTCCAAAAATTTATCTGGTTAAAATACATAGAAGTCCATTCATTTAGACACCACCATGACTACAGAAAAAAGATAGATTTGAAGAGACTAGTGAAAATATCATGTCCTTATTCTGTATAAAAATTGAAGGTTTTCATCAGAAGATATAAAAAGACATACCATATATATATATGGTGATATAATTTATAACCCAATTTTTTATCTACCAAATATTCTCAAAGTATGATTTAATCATAAGTATATACATATTACCTTTTTCATATATGCTTCAGCTTAACAAGAAAACAACTTGCAATGCAGTAACCATAACTCGGAGGATTAACCTGAACATAGCCATCTTGACCTGGAACTTTCATTGGTAATAGATAGTAATTAGTGTTAAAATTGATCATAATAAGGGGCACAACAAAATATTATTGCAGCATAAGCTTAACATATTTGTTCAAAACTAGAATCCTTTCTCACTTGTCTGAGTTTTTAATTCTCTCCAACAACATTCAATAGAATAGAAGCAGCCTTGCCTTCATAGAAAGCATCAAGTATGTGATGGTGTGAGTAAGCTCAGGTGTCTAACAAGTTTTCCAATTACTTCATCCCAAATTGAATACCTTCCAAGTTATAAAATTATTAACAGATCATAATTCCTTCAACTGTAAACTGCAAATAAATATTCCTAAAACTTTCAAATATAAATTAAAACCATGAAATCATGATCACTGAGCAAGAAAAGGATCGAAATTAAGTAGAAGAGGCAGCGTCAAATTTGGAGTAGGCTGGAGCAAAGACAAGTAATTAATTTCCTCTTTAAGCTTTTTGAAAACAGTGTAATAGTCAAATTTAGTTACAGAGAAGTACCTTGTTTCAATGATCTAGTGAGCAGAACATGCTCTGTGAGGCCTTCCTCTCTTGGCCAAAAATGGTTTTCTGCAATCAAAAGGTTAATATATATATCATACAAGTTTTTTTTTTTTTAAAATGACATAATAGTTTCTCATGAGTATACCTTTAGATGTATACAATAAAAAGTTAGATTTGATGCAAATCGATCCATATATCTGGAGCAATTTCGGGCCACTCTGCTCCTGTTTTTCTCCAGCATCTTTCATTTCAAAGTTGAGAAGGTTCATTCAATCGTAGTGTTTGTAAATTCGTAAGGTGACACATTCCTTCTGGAAATGACTTCAAATCATCACAAGACTACACCTCAATAAATCGGAGTGAGTGGAGATCACAAATCCACTCATGTAGAGCCACGAGGTGATGACATGCAATAAAGTGGATTTTTTTAGAGAACGTAGGCAACAATGGTTTTCGCACTGTAAGTTATAATTCTCATCACCATGCGAAGAATCAATTTGGCCAATTGTGAATTCTTCAAGTGTAGCAGAGAGATTTAGAATATGACGAAATGGTTCCACTGAACTTGAAAACCTTCCAATAGAAAGAAGTTTAAGAGACGAGAAATTTTGCATCCATTCCTCTGGTAATTCTTCTAAGTCTATCTCTTCAATGTAAAGAGACTTGAGCATTGAAAGAGATGCAGCTATATGATCTGATATTGACGGCCCAATTAATGTGTCTAGCAATGGCTTCGTGCTAGAGTTAGTTAATTCCAAATGCCTCACGAGATTTTGAAAAGTAGGCATGCAAATTAACTCTGGGCTGGTAATGATGAAAGGCGTGAAAATGATGGTAGTGAATGATGCTACTCGTTATCTCTTATATTTTGCAACTTGAGTTGGTGGAAGAGCGTTGTTCGCTACTCTGCCGCATTAACATTAATTCAGACATTGCAGATACACCAACGAAAGACACAAGGGGATCAACAAATAATTGTGAAATCATTGTTGTGGAAAATAGCAGTTAAAATAGTTTACCTGTGTGTAAATATGTATCTTGTGCTCAGTGTTTGGCTATTGCAGAAGAAAGCAACTTCAACAAATTATGCAGCAATTGGAAAAGGTGTAGAGTTTTGTATAGTTCTTGTTATGTTCGGTATGAGCTCTATCCTTTTTTCTTCCCTCTTGATTCTAACATCACAGAGATCAACAACACTGAGATGATGGCTATTGTTTATCCATGAATGTTTCAATAATCATTTTTAGTTGCCTTATTATTTTTATCAGTTTCAGCATGAAAATCTTGTCAATCCCAAAAATATATGTAGATATTGTTGTGGCTTATATAGTTGTTTACTAGTTTTATGCAGTCAAGTTCTAAAGAGAATCAGTCCATATGGTTATATATAACTTAGTGAAAGCTAATTCCACTTATATTTGCCATCATATTAATGAAGGCTTTTTAACTAAAATGAAGGTTCATTCCAAACACTTAGTATCATTCTTAATTGCCTTGTTATTTTTATCAGTTTCAGCACGAAAATCTTGACAATCTCAAAAATAGATGCAGCTAGCTCCAATAGCAAGTAGTTACTAGTTTCTTCCTTATAATTTTTTTAAAATTTTAAAGATAAAATTTGATTTGTGACGTGGTTACTGGACATAAAAAATGTGTCAATAACTAGTGTTGAATCTATTTTTTCTATCATAGGAGATCTCAAAAGTAATGTTCACTTCTAGTATATCTAATAATCAAAATGTGTTGATGCTTCATTAAAATTTCCCGCAAGTTTTTAGCAATATTTTGAAATGTAGTTCAAAGTGTCTTTGGTCCGTTAAATATAAAAGTGGAAAAAATTGGATTCTCTCTTATTTATAATATAGGAAAAATTCTTAAAAAGAACTTTAAAATTACTAAAAGATAAAGAGGTGTTAGAAGATTATGAAATCTCACATAGGTGATAGGAATTTGTTAAGAATTTATAATTTTAGAAAAAATTATCAATTTACCCTTACTTATATTTTTATTAAAATAATAAAAACCTCTCCGGCGACCTGCGGGGGCTCCAGCCAGGGAGACGGAATATTCCCTGGCTTTGGGGGGAAAATCCCAGAGTTCAGGGGTGGGGGGTTTGAACCCCTCATCTTGGGGGAGAGGGGCCTCTCCATTTCCCTTAGGGTCTGTTTGGTTGGAGGGGAGAGGAGGGGAGGGGATGAAAAATGAGCCCCTCCCCTTGTTTGGTATGAAAAATAAGAGGGGAGGGGCCCCAAAAAAGGGGCTCCAAGTCCCTCCCACTCCCTCAAATTGGCTCCCTCCAAATTGAGGGGTTTTGGAGGGAGCCAAAAATTTGAGACTATTTTGCCCCCATAATATTTTCATATTTCTAATTATATCCTATGAGTCTTCAATAAAAATATAACTTCTTTTATCATCTCCAGTGTTTCACGCTTGTGTGTGTTTTTTTCCAACCTTGTAGTTCAACCAAATCATGAGTATGAATATCTCCAGTGGAATGAATGGCGATTAAAATATAATTTTGGTGATGATATTTTCGTAGGTGAATTCGACTGTAAAATGTTATCCATAAATCTTTGTTTTTTTTTTATCAGAGTTATCCATAAATCCATAATACAAGTGTGAGCGCATGACATCTATTTTTTTTTTTGCAACTCCTCTGCATTCTTTTTCAATAGAAGGAATTTTTCATTTAATTTAATATGATAATTACTGAAATATTCATATAATAAGAAATTAAGTTGAGGGAAATTGAAAAATATTTCTATTTTATATCTTCATCTTTTTTTTATAAATTATATAATTCATATTGAGGTGTAAACTAATTTAAATAATTTATATAAGGAAAAACATATAAACTAATGTTTAAGGATAAAATGGTAAATTAAATATTATCTTCCCTCCCCTCCCCTCTTAAACCAAACAAAGGATCATTAAAAAACCTTTCCCTTCCTCCCCCTCCAACCAAACCAAACAAGGTGATTCTCCCTCCTCCCATCCCATCCCCTCCCATCTATCCCCTCCCATCCCATCCCCTCCCTTTAAACCAAACAGGCCCTTACTGTCCACTTCCCTCCACTTCTTTATTCTCACCATTAGATTAATTCTGAATGGTTGAGATTCAATATCCTATAAAAATATTATTATAATATTAAATAACAAAAATGTATATAAATAAATTTAAATCATTAAAATTTGATATAATTGTTCCTACCTTTATACTTTTCTTAAAGCATTCTATGTATAATTTTTAATTTGTATAAGATATTGAATCTCAACCGTTTAGAGTTAATCTAATGGTGAGAATAAAGAAGTGGAGGGAAGTGGATGGTAAGGGAAATAGAGAGACCCCTCTCCCCCATCTTAGTCACGCATAAGCAAGAGGTGCATGATCACTGGGTTAAGTAAGCCTTTTAATATATATTTATATATATTGAAATTCAATACCCGTGAAGCTTACGTCGCCATTGCTTTCCAATTAGAACCGGGCCATTCATTTTGGGAAAAGTATGCCTAAGGATTATTTTCAAAAAAATTGTATTCTCTCTTATTTATAATATAGGAAAAATTCCTTAAAAAAAACTTTAAAATTACTATAAGATAAAGAAGTGTTAGAAGATTCTGAAATCTCACAGAGATTATAGGACTTTGTCAGGAATTTACAATTTCAGAGAAAATTATCAATTTATCCTTACTTTATATTTTTATTAAAATAATAAAAACCTCTCCCGCGACTCGCGGGGGCTCCGGCCAGGGAAACGGAATATTCCCTGGCTTTGAGAAAAAAATCCCAGAGTTCAGGGGTGGGGGGTTTGAACCCCCCACCTTGGTCACACACAAGCAAAAAGTGCATGACCACTGGGCTAAGTAAGCCCTTAAATATATATTGTGCAAAAAATATATATAGTAAATTTTGATTTTTAACTAAGCTAGTCAACAAGTTTAGATAAGGAATTGATAGATTGATAAAAGAAATTAACAAGTTCATATAAGAATTTCACAACTTTCATTTTTTAAACAAAAAATCCACCTACTCTCTCAGACCATTCACTAGTTTAGATAAGGAATTCTCAAGTTCATATGACGAATTAACAAATTGAGATAATGATTTCGCAACTTTTGTTTCCCGAGTTCTAAAATAAATTAAAATGTCCAACAAAATTTTAATATAATGTAATATAATCTAAAAGTAAACAAAAAAATTTAAAATAAAAATATAATATAATTAAGATATTACCATGAATCTAAAATAAAATTAAATGTTAAATAATTAATAAGCTCATATAAGGTTTACTTTAACATTTTTTTTAATTTTATTAATTATACTAATTAACATTTAAATGTTAATATCTTAATTATACTAAAAGTAAACCAAAAAATTTAAAATAAAAATGTTGATTAACAATTAAAATTTTTTTAATTTTATTAATTAATTTCTACCCTTTAATAAGCTCAGGTAAAAATTCGTAATTTTATCTAGCTTATTAATTATTTAACATTTAATTTTATTTTAGATTCATGTAATATCTTAATTATACTATATTTTTATTTTAAATTGTTTTTACTTTTAGATTATATTATATTATATTAAAATTTTGTTGGACATTTTAATTTATTTTATAACTTGGGAAATAAAAGTTGCGAAATCCTCATCTTAATTTGTTAATTCGTCATATAAATTTGAGAATTTCTTATCTAAACTAGTGAATGGTCTAAGAGAGTAGGTGGATTTTTTGCTTAAAAAACGAAAGTTGTGAAATTCTTATATGAACTTGTTAATTTCTTTTATCAACCTGCCAATTCCTTATCTGAACTTATTGGTTGGCTTAATTAAAAATCAAATTTTACTATATATATATATATTTTTTTTTTGCACAATATATATTAAAGGATTTGCTTAACCCAGTTGTCATGCACGCGCAGGACTAAGGTGGGGGGTTCGAACCCCCCACCCCCCAACTTTGGGATTTTTTTCCCAAAGCTAGGGAATGTATATTCCCTGGCTGGAGCCCCCGCCGGCGCCGCGGGCCGGCTGCCGGAGGGGTTTTTATTATTTTAATAAAAATATAAATAAGGGTAAATTGGTAATTTTCTCTGAAATTATAAATCCCTGACAAGTCCCTATCACCTCTGTGGGATTTCAGAATCTTCTAGCACCTCTTTGTCTTTTAGTAATTTTAAAATTCTTTTTGAAGGATTTTCCCTATAATATAAGGCACTTTAATTATTTTACGGGAAACAAAAAATAATGGTTAAATTATTTAATATGTCCTAAAATATAAATATTTTTCACTTTTACCCTTCTTAAAAAATGTGTTTAATTATATTTGGAATGCTATTTTAGAGAGAGTGTAGATATAATGAGTAGGCAAAATTGGAAAATGAGTATTAATCATAAACGCAAAATAGAAAAAAGAGCATTAGTTAAACTAGATGTGGCTTATATTCTAGACTATACATTTTTTCTCAAAGTGTTATATATTATGGACCGGAAGGAGTATGTCCAAGCATCTGAATATGTAAAGTCATTGCAGAAGTTTTTTTTTTTTTTTTTGCTATTTCAAAAATTATTCTCTAAAATTTATTGTCTAAATTTTTTTTTTGATAAAGTCTAAATTAATTTTTCTCTTGAAGCTATTCTTTTAGAACTAATCAAAACCCACATTTAAATAGTACTTTCAGGTCCCTGCAAAACCTTCTATAACGCGGGAGAATCATAATTGACTGCTTTCCTTAAAAAAAAAAATGAAAATGCAATTTTACTATTTTAGATAATAGATGTTAGTAAATAATTTTTAAAAAATTATGGTTTTCAAACCTCAAAGCATAATTGTTTTATCAAACCATGATTTTAAGAATTTGGGTAGATTAACCCAAGCAAGAGTTTTAATAATTAAAAGTTATTTCAAGTTTTAAAAATAATGTTTGGGTATATCACTTTTAAAGTCGTGGTTTTGTTATCATCAGCCTGTGTTTGGTGGGGACGTTTGGCCCCAAACACTTAATTCAACCCTCAAACGTCAATTAGTAATTGGACAAAAAAAAAAAAAAAAAAGAGTGTTTGGAAGTTAAATTGATTAATTGAGCTTATCCCATTTTAATAGTTTTCGGCCATAAGTTCCATTTCACAGTTTTTATTGATTTAGCGTGTGTTTAGGGGGGTTTGAGCCCCCCAACGCTGGTTTGACCAGCAAACGCCCAATGGGTAACTTTAAAAAAAAAATGAATGTTTGGGGATCACAATAAGCAATTGAGCTTGAGATTGGAAAAATAGCTTTTGGCATAAGTTCAACTTTAGAGCTTTTGGTGATTTAGCTTTTGGGGAGAGAGAATGATTAAAATATTTTTTCAGTTATGTCCAGTGTGATATCAGACTGATTGCAATTTTACCCTTAATATACTTTTTCGGCTACCAAAATTAATTTCAACTATTTTTTGGTGCTTGTAACCCTTAAAATATTTTTTCAATTGTACCCAGTGTGATATCAGACTGATTGCAATTTTATCCTTAATGTACATTTTCAGTTCCAAAAATTATTTTAAAATATTTTTTGGTGTTTTTAACCCTTTAAAATATTTTTCCACCCACTCTCTCTTACTATTATCACAAAAGTCATTTGTGCTTAAGTCAATCCAAACAAGTTTTATTTTTACAAAATTCATTTATACGATCGTTGTTCCAAACATAAATCACATTACACAATCGAGCTTTCACCAAAAATAAAATTACCAAACGCTAAATTGAGAAACTCTATTTTTCTCATCGCTCTTCCAAACACACTCTTAGTGTTTGGGGAGAGTGTGAGTGATTAAAATATTTTTTCAGTTGTGTCTAGTGTGCTATCAAATTGATTGGAATTTTACCCTTAATGTTCTTTTTCGGCTACAAAAATTAATTTAAACTATTTTTTTTGGTGTTTTTAACCCTTAAAATATTTTTTCAACTGTACCCAGTGTGTTACTAGACTGATTGCAATTTTATCCTTAATATATTTTTTCAGTTCCAAAAATTATTTTAAAATATTTTTTTATGTTTTTAACCCTTTAAAATATTTTTCCACCCACTCTCTCTTACTGTTATCACAAAAGTCACTTGTGCTTAAATCAATCTAAACAAGTTTTACTTTTGCAAAAGTCATTTGTACTATCGCTATTCCAAATATAAATCACATCACACAATCTAGCTTTTATCAAAAATAAAATTACCAAAAACTAAATTGAGAAACTCCATTTTTCCAATCGCTGTTCCAAACACATTAATTCATAAGAAATACTTATATACTCTAAGAGTGCCAACTCATATATACTCTGCCCAATAAGAATCCTCCACCTCAACAAATTTTAATCTACATGTCATCCTACTCATATCCATTAATTTGTTGTTTTTTAAAAAATAAAAATAGTCTTTTCCTCTATTGCCCCTCTCCCCTCTTTCTCACACCTTCCTTCTCACCTTAGACTGCCTTCTCTTTTTTCGGCCACCGACATCGGATCTATAGCAGGTGCATCTTGACGGCGGCGAGACTCTGCCAGAACGGAGATCAAGGTGGCTAACTGGAATTTTACCCCCTCCACGCCGCCGTGTTGTGTCCATGAGTTCTCAGGCAGTGCAGTGCGGACTATGAAGAGGATGAACAAGGACTCGAGGATTTTGAGGATGGAAACAAAGGAGATTATTTTGACAGCAACAATCATGAAAAAATGCAAAGACAGACATCTAGATGACAGCAGCTAATAAATTGCAGCAATCAACACTCCTCATAAAACTTTAAATATGATTCGATGATATGAAAGTAGCCAATACACGAGAGGATCAGATCTTGATTATGAAGACAACCTTCAAACTAGATTCACTAAAGGGCACAACCTGATCTCCCTTGGCTGAATGAAAGCACGCTCACCGGCTGCCGAGAAATACTTACCGCAGATCAGCGGGTGTTGGTGGCAAAAACAGAGGAGAGTCTGACGATGGAGAAAGGGGAAGTGTGAGAAAGAGGGATGAGGGTAATAAAGGAAAAGACCATTTTTATTTTTTTAAAAACAACAAATTAATGGATGTGAATAAGATGACATGTGGATTAAAATTAGTTAAGGTGGAGGATTCTTATTGGGCAGAGTATATATGAATTGACACTCTTAGTATGTAAATATTTCTCCTAATTCATTGTTCCATACGAAACTTCCGGAAAATTGCCTAGCCTGGAAATTCAATTCCTTTGAAGCTTACGTCGCTATTGCTTCCTTGGAGCTGGGCCATTCATTTCAGGAAAAGCTTGCCCAAGGATTAAAATTAAAAAATTGTAGGTCTAGGTATCTAAATATGCAAAATTGTCATTTGTCCAAAAAATATGCAAAATTATCCCATTAACTTGTTTTTGTTGGATTGGATTATTGATTTGTTTTTTCCTATGCAGAGTATCTATGGGAATCTAATCCCTTGGATATTGTTGGGCGTAAGGGTGACTCTCCCAAACGAATTTTCTCCATACATGCTATCTCAATGATCGAATCCAACACTAGAGCGCTTAAAAGAACTCAAACTCCTTACCATTTGCGCGAACCCGCGGTGATTGCATTACAGATTTAAAGACACTGATATATATACAATTTCAAAATTATTTTTTAGTCTTTTTTCCTTTTTAAAACTTTTGGTGATAACATTGAACCGTAAGATTTCTTTTTTTAGTGATATAAGATTTTTTATGCATTATAAAATATCATAGTTTTTATATAATAAAGTCTTTTTTTATTTTTAGTTTCAAAAGGAAAAAAAGTAATTATAAAAAACCATATCTATTAGTTGAAATCTAAAAGATTCCCGGAATTATAAACGGTAGCAAAAATATTTATATTATAATATTGTAATTATTTTCAAATTATATTTATATTATAGGCTTGTCAATATATTATACCTAAAATATTCTCATCTATATATATATAGGACTAAAATGAGTATAATATTATTTTCTTAAAACATTGCTTTGGGTGTAGTCTAGCCATTTATTATTAGATTTTTCTTCAAATAATTCAAATCAAAGGTGATTGTTTTTAATAGAAACTCTTGAGTCATATGACCCTAAATGATCAAAGAACGATGTGAAAAAGTTGAGTTTAAAAATGTATAATTTTAAACATTGTAAATTTGATTTGATTTATTTTATTTTCTCATTATTGTTAAAATCATTGAATTATATTCATCTCCTAAAATAAAAAATAATAGTTAACTCATTAAATATGTCTTAGATTAAAAGTTTTATTTTTTTATTTTTAATTTTATTAAAAAATATGTTTGAAAATTTATTGAGTGGACAGAATTGAAAATAAGAATTAACTACATGGATAAAATTAAAAAAATAAGTATTAATTATTTTACAAGTGACTTATATTTTAAACAAAACTATTATTCTAAATGCGCTCTATATTATGAAAGAATAAAATACATTAGATATATGTTAAGCAATGCTATGATTATTTTTCAGAAAATGTACCAACTATCTTTTGAGTTTAATGATACCACTCTGATTTTATTTATAAGTTTTTTTTTATCAAAAAATTTAGTCATATTTATAAATCCAGTTTTAGGGTAGTAAATACATTTTGTACTTTTTTATCCCTATTAATTACAATAAATAAAAATAATTTATGCATGTTAACTTTAGAACCAATTATAGATAAGGGCGAAGTTGGAAATTTAGCCCATAGTTAAGTTAAGGAGTTAACTAACTCTCCTTGATATGTGAGAATTAATTAAAAAAGACTTATAAATAAGATGTTTGTGGTATGTTGAAGATATTGGAATAAGTATATCTCTCTAATATTATAGTCAAATTTTCGAGCAAAAAAAAAAAATATATACAAAGTAGAAAGGATCTTCTCCTTTTAAAAATTGTAGTACCAGCAAATCAACATGTTGCTAGCTGATACAATAATTTATACATTTATTATATACATCTCGCACATCACCACGTGGGGAGCTAATGCTTGTTGCTCTCAATATTTCATTATTATGAGCTGGCGCCACGATATTAATTCATTGTCCCCCACTATATTAATTCATTGTCCCTTACGAAACTTCCCGGAAATTGCCTAGACTCGAAATTCAATTCCTGTGAAGCTTACGTCTCTATTGGTTCCAGTTCCATAGAACTGGGCCATTCATTTCAGGAAAAGTATGCCCAAGGATTAAAATAAAAAAGCAATTGTAGGTCCAGGTATCCGAATATGCACAATTATGCCATTAACTTGTTTTTGCTGGATTGGATTACAAATTTAAGGACCCTGATACACACACCTAACTCTGTTTCGATTAACTACGGAGTAGTTTTTTTTTTTGTAATCTGTTTTTTGAAAAAGTTATATTGTAAATATGATTTGTGTTTGGATTAGCGGTGACAGAGATAGCTTTTTTTTTCTAACATTTAATCTGTTTGGATTAGTATTTAAAAAGCTCGTTTAGATGAAAAATGATCGAAAAGAACATGAATCTTATTAAATACTATAAATATATATTATTTGAAATATGTTGTGATAATTGAAGAGAACAAATAAAATTAAAATTTGTTTAAATAAAAAAAGTTGAATTATTCTTCCAGACTTTAACAAAAACGGTTCTCTACTCTGCAATTATTGTTCTACCGTGATAAGGAGAGAGATCAGAAGCTACCAAAATGAGCTTCTACAAAAAGTCACATTTTTTATTAAAGTGCAGTGAAAGCCAACGTATTGCCAAACGGTCATTTCCAACCAACTAGGCTTTTTTTAGAGCAAACGTGTGGTTACCCCCTTCACCGCTATGTCAAACAGACCCTTAGATTGAAGTCATTTTTTGATTTCGGAATAAGCTGTTTGTTCAGTTCACATATTTAATTTTCTCCAACTCCACATTGTTGGGAAGATTTTAGTGTGCCGAAGATGGTAATTGACTTCTAGTTAATCCCTACATGGTGAAGGATGAGATATTGTATTCCATAAGTATAGAAGAGGTGGCAAGCTTTTTTATCATGGAATCATTTATCACAAAGGTTCTATGATCCTCTTAAAAAATTACTAGACAAAAGCAACCCCAGCTATAACCTTTCTCTCTAAATGTTTTTGAATTGCCCTTTACTAGATTCATAACTCTGGACTTCTGCAGCAAGATCACAAGCCTCAACTCACCCCTTACAGTGTCAAGAAATATTTTCTCTAGATCCCTTCTCATCTTGGCTCTATTTTTTGATTTTTCAACTTTGGACACTAGAATTATTTTTGTGCTATTTTTGTATTTCATAATTTGTTAGGTACTTATTTAAGTTCTATAACTATATTAACTTATATTTATTTTAATATCATTTTGCCTTTTTTGAAAAAACCATATTAAAGATAAGAGGAGATGAGATATTGACTTTTGTTGAGAAGAGTTTTGCCTATTTAGTTCACTTTATTGAATGCATGAAATGTTGAGGCTGGTTTGGTGTGGCTTTAGTTTTATTGTTGGAGTCCTCGTTTTCTTTTTCTGACGTGATGCTGTTTCTTTTTGTTTTTAATTGCTTACATGTATCCTTTTATTGAAATTGAAAACAATCATATTTTTATTTTCACTTGTGTTTGTTATGTGTGCGTTGTATGTATTTATGGCGGTAATAATTTTGTTGTCAGCCTTTCCCATTATCTTAGGCCTTTTGGGTTAGTGGTGGCAAAAGTAATTATTTTTTAATTTGATTTTTGTAAATTTAAAATAAGATAAATGTGATTTATGTTTGGATTAATGATGATAGAAGTGACCTTTTTTTTTTCAAACTTAAATTTATTTGGATTATTATTTGAAAAGCAAGTTGAGATGGAAAATAATTGAAAAGGGCATGAGTCTTATTAAATACTACATATAAAAAATTTTCCCTAATTAATATCATTTGTATTTTCCCTATTATTTCTCAAACAAATTGCTAAATATGAATTTTGTTTTAGAGATTAATTAAATATGACTATTGAATATTATTTTATTTATATTTTTAAAGATTAATTAAATATTAACGAATGGAGATCAATTGGATTTAGAGTAGACTCTCATAATTAAATTTTATCGTTTAATTTTTTAGGGTATTTTTGCAAACCTAAAGTTATTGGGTGTTTTACAAAAATTTTATTCATTTTTTAAATGAAAGCAAGAGGAACCAAGTTCGGTGCCCCTTTCTTTCTTTCTTTCTTTTTTTTCCTGTTCGTCTTATCTCCCTACGACATGGTTGTGGCTTTTTTCTGAAAAAAGCAACTTAAAGCTGCTTTGGAAATATCGCACGTTAGGCCCAAAAGTCAGATTGCATGAATGCCTTCCCAAACATGTGTTTTAACTCCACTGTGTTTTTAACCATTTGACCGCACGGTTTCTTCCTCCCATCGCTTTCTCAAACAGATCCTTAGTTGACTCTTGTTAGTTTGAATTTGTATTGCTTGCATAGTGGTCTTTAATGGAGCATTCATTCCTCAACCATTGCAATGGAGCATAATCTTTTATTTATATCATTTTGCCTTTTTTAATAAAATTGTATTACTATTTTAAGAAAAATTTACTCATGTCTAAATTCTGATATATAATTGAGGTTGATTTTTTAGAATCTTTAAGGTTGCTATCTCGTCATCAAATATTCTATGATTTAGGTTATGTCGTTAATTTACTTAGCCTTTTGTTTGAATTTCTGTTGAATGTTGATTCACGCCCTGCCTAATTTAAAGGGGAAAAAGTGATTTTGATAAGTTAAACAAGAAATAACTATAACTTGAATTAGCTTAAAAATGTTGTCAACTTATTTTGATGGATTTCTACGCTTAGCATATTAAAGAAGTGATTCAGGGCCTTTGCAAAATGGTGGTTGTTTGATATTTCCCTAATCAAAATTGCTTTTTTTTTTTTTTTTTTGCCTTAAGCTTAAGGGAAAAAACCCTTATAAAGACCATTAAAAATAGTAAAAGACAAAAATGTGGCTCTAATGTTCATAATGCCAAAAAAATGTGAGGGCCTAATTTACTCTTTTTTGAAATCAAAAGAAAATGATAGAAATGAGCATCGGTGAGTTTTAAAGGAGAAGGTGCGATGTATTTAGCTAACTTCCCGCTCCCATTTTCTATGTGACTTGCTCTAGTTATGGTGGCAAAAAGGTTTTGTCCTGAGGGTTGAGGAAGCTCATGGTGAGAGAGGAGACTGGATCAAAAGAAGCTTGGTTTTGCTTTCACTTGCTGATAAATATGTGATATAAAGGAGGAACAGAAAATAATGGTTTGAAATCAAAATAGGCTTGGTTTTGCTTCTAGTTGCTGATAAATAAGAGAACATTAAAGACTATTGAGATCTTGTCACAAGGAGGGAAAAAAAAAGAGAGGAGTTATTGGGCCGTGAGCAACCATACATGCTTATGATGAAAATAAAAATCAATCCAAACACGATGAAAATAAATAAATGAGCCACAAACTTTTCCAATGGATTGAGCCCATAAAACTTCAGAACATAACAAAAACCAAAATTAAAGATCTGGCCCAACCTGCAATGGACAAAAGGTGGAGTGAGAATAAATAATAAAGGGCAAATTAAAAAATTCCTTTCGATAGGAGAAAACACGTGCCTACCCGGGTAGTTTCTCTAGTTTTTATTTGACTGTAATTCAATTCCTAATCAGTTTTTATAGTATTGACTAACTTATAACTTAATCCCTGAATTTTAATTCACTACAACTCAATCCATATAGTTTTAAGTATTTTAGAATCTAGTACTTGGCATTTATTATAAATATAATTTTATTTTCTAAAATATAGGGTATAAATCATAAAATAGATAAAACTATAAGGTTTAGTTGAAGTGAATCAAAATACAAGGGTTAAGTTACACCGAATCAGAATTGTAAGGATTAAATTATAACAGAACCAAATCTAAGAAGACTAAAAGGATTAATTTCCCGTAACAATAAAATATCAGTAATCAAATCAGACAGCCCTGGTTTAGGTTCTTTCCTGGCTGCTCCTCGAGGACAAATATCAATTATGCAGTGGGACGTCAAAGCTAAAATTGTGTATCCTTTTTCAACTGTTTTTTCTTGGTAATTTCCATTTTCAGAAGTCAAGCACTCCAGGTCTTTTCTCTATGTTTAGCTTCATCTTTGTGATTACAAATCTCTCCCTCTTTTCAGACTACAATTGCTCCTTTACTCAGTCAGAAAAATGGCCGACCAAGTTCCTTATGGTGTGGTTGTGAGTATCATCCTTCATCAGCCTTCAAAGAAATTGCATTGATTTATGGGGTCAACAGCGAAATAGAAAGGCTTAAAGACACTGTTGAAGCCATTAAAGCTGTGGTTGTTGATGCAAAGCAAAAACAGAGGAATGACCAGCTCATCAAGATCTGGATCAGGAGGCTCAAACAAGTACTTCTCAAAGCCGATGACTTGCTTGATGACCTGCAAACCCAACATTTGCTGCGCAAAAGAGACGGAAAAAGAAAGGCACGAGACTACTTTACATCCTCAAATCCAATTGCCTTAGGCCTCAAAGTTGCTCGTAAGATAAGAAAGATAAGAGAGCAATTTAACTCAGTTGCAGAAGATGTGTCTAAGTTGAATTTAGATTCGAGAGTTTTAGTAATGAGGCACAATGAGAGCAACTGGAGGGAAACTAGTTCTAAGCATGAAGAGAATATCGTTGGTAGGGAAGATAGCAAGAAGGAGATTATTGATCTACTGCTAAACACCAACAAGAACAATCAAAGTGTTTCTGTGGTTGCTATTGTTGGGATGGGTGGTTTAGGTAAGACAGCTCTTGCTCAGTTGGTGTATGATAATGCTCAAGTCAACAAATTTTTCAATAAGCAAATGTGGGTGTGTGCTTCAGAAGAGTTTCATGTGAAAGCACTGGTTAAAAAAATATTAGAATCATCAATTGGCAGTGATGTAAATGACCAACAATTGCAGTTGCTTCAGAATAAACTTGAAGAGAATTTGAATGGCCAAAGATATTTGCTAGTCCTTGATGTCTGGAATGAGGATAGAGAGAAATGATCAATCTTGGGATTTGTTAAAAAGTTTAACATTTGGACAAGATAGGATAGAGACCCAAAACCTTGAGTCTATTGGCCAGAAAATTGCAGAGAAATGTGGAGGAGTACCATATTGGAGGGTGACTTTTGGAAGTTATATGAAAGTAATGATTCAATCGTGCCTATACTCAAACTTAGCTATGATCAATTGTCCTTTGAATTAAGACAATGCTTCGCTTATTGTTCCTTGTATACAAAAAATTGGAGATATGATAAGGATGACCTGATTGAATTATGGATGGCACAAGGCTTCCTAGAGAGTCAAACTGAAAAACAGAGCCTAGAAGACATTGGGGAAGAATATGTTTAGACTTTGTTAAAGAGGTCATTTCTTGAAGATGTTAAGATGAATGAATTTGGTGAAATAAAATATTTTAAAATACATAATTTGATACATGACCTTTTACAATCTGTTGCCGGCTCTGATTGTTACTTGCAAGATGAGAGGAGAAAAATGGTTGCAACTCCTGTGCATGTTTCTCTTGACTGTGATTCCAATTGTTCATTAGATTTGTTGAATGCGAACAGATTGAGAACTATTCTTAGCATACAAGGACTGCTGGAGATTGATCCATCTAGTTTAGTAGACTTCAAATGTTTGCGGAGTCTAAATTTGTCAAAATGTTTGAATATCAGAGATCTACCGAGCTCACTTGGTAAAATGAAGCGCTTGAGATATCTCAATCTCTCTCATTGTGAGAACTTGACTAGCTAGTATGGCCAAGAGTGTAAGCAACCTAGTCAATTTGCAAACTCTGAACTTAATAGGATGCTATACTCTTAAATTTCCTATAAACTGGGTCGCAAAGTTGGCAGTTTGCGTCATCTTCGTATCAATAACTGTAAGGCCTTTGAAGGTGGACAGACAATAGGGCCGGAGAAATTGATAGCCCTACAAAGTCTATTAAGAAATGTCACTTTCCTTAGTCTAATTTTCATAGAATCTGATGCATCACACCTAACTACAACAAACATCTGATTTGAGAATCGCAAATCACAAACATGCAACACTAAATTCTTTTCATAAAAATTTTAATGTTCGCTTATCTTCATTTATACTATGGTTCCTTCCCAAAGCTTTAAGTTCAATCACTCCTCTCACCCAAAGCTGCAGCAATTTGAAAAATTGAAGGTGGGAAGAGACGCATCTTACTCTGTTTCTAGTATTGCATGCAGCAATTAGCCTTTTCTCTTCTTTATTCTTCCCTGCCCCAATCTTCACGGTCCTTTTCTCTCTCGTTCACTCTCTTGTTTTGGATTTTAGCCCAAAAGGAAGAGGATATTCTCGTTCTCCTCTTTCTCATTATATTCTCATCATCTCATCTGCGCCTTTAAATTATAAAATGGATGGTTTAGATTTAATCTATTATAAAATTAGTATTATAATATTTTATAAATTAAATTTTATTTATATTTTATGGATTGCAATTATAAATGGTATAGATCATATTCTAAAAGTTTAAATTTATCTATTTATATTTATAGAAATAATTTTATAAAATATTGGATTTGAACCATATATTGCTTTAATCTAATGATGGATATGAGATTATAAAAAGAAAATGAGAAAGAGGATAATGAGAAAAACCCAACTCAGCTGAAAATGAGAGTGTGAGGAGGAGAGAACACAACTTGGCAGAGAAAAACGAAGGGTGTGAGGTGGTAAAAGACCATTATGCCCTTCATTAACTTTTTGTTTTCAGTTTGGTCTTTTCTCAAGATTCTAAATAATTTCTAGAAAATTTTCCTTATCACATTATAAAGGATTTCTTGCTTAATTAGCTTCTTTAAGCCATAAAGCAATTTTCCTAAAATTTTTAAACCAAATGATAATCTGTAACTATTTTTCTTAATTGTCCAAGAAAATTGGCCTTTAATTCCTAAAAATAGCTTTAAAATAATTTAGGCCACTTTTAGGGAAAGTAAACCTCTCCATGATTTTGCTAACTCCCCAAAATATTATTTTACAATGTTTTCTCAATCTCTTTAGGCCACTAAATAATTTTAATACTTTTTCCCCATTCATTTCCTTAAAACTTCACCTGAAAATAGGCTTTTGGCCAACAATTCATTTTTGTGGTTTTATAATTATAAATAATATATCTATACCTCAAATATGCCCTAGAAATCTCTTTTATACTTTTTCATAATTTTCTCTAATTTTTAGGCATCTTTCCATAATTTTACTTTTTACATTCATGTAGTGCAGATTAATAGTCTTACTGTGCATACTTTCATAAGGAAGCTTTCAACCTCAAAGCTTAAAATAGATCCTAGCTTCCAAGTTCACTCACCACGCTGGACTCAAATTTAAACATATGTATCTTTCTTTTATTGCTAGCCACATCTTAGGGGCCTTTTGAACATAACTCCACTGTGGTTTAGGAATTTAATTCACTTATTTCGTATTAAAGTACCTTAAAACAGTGAGTATTTCCTTGAATTTCAGCTTCTAAAAATTTAGCCCAATCGGCCAAATTAACTCCTAAAATTCAAGCAGAATTATTTATCTAACCTAAAATTCCAGATTTGAAATATTCTCCCCAAAAATTCAAAACCCATCATACAATAATAGCATTTATCTTTTTTTTTTTTATAGTAAAAAGTTTAGGTAGGTTCGGCACCAGTCCCCTACCAAGGCCAGGGCACGGCCCCAGGGCTCTTCGAGCGCTTACAAGGGACTTACGAGATCGCCTACCAATGAGGTCTCCCCATCGGTCAGAGGGTTCGAACACACTCCCTTGTGATCGGGGTGGCAACACCATGTAATGACCATACAAACCTGAACCCATGCTTGTTTTACTTGTTTCACTTGTTTCTTTACTTTCTCTCACTAGAGCCAAACTTTATCTCAGCTTGCAAAATATTCATCAGTTCAAGAAAATCACCACTTGCATGTAGGTTAAGATGGAGTTTTAACATGAAAGTGGGTGTGTCAAATGGAACAAGTCCGGCATTACTTGGGAGACAAAGAATACAAGTGTATATATTATACCTTTGTGAATTTGGGCTAGTAAATGGGTCAAGAGGAAGAGTGGGCTCGCACGCACAATAACGGGCCACTAGCAAGAAAACACAGTGAAAATCTGGCGATTCCCCACTGCGCACAAGTTAAATATGGACTAGGCACTTATTATCAAATACTTTTTTGAAAAAATCTAAAATTTATTTTGTGAAAATGGCTTACCGGAAAAACCAAGTTTTTAATGTATTTGAACTTGAGATCTCAACTTTCGGGTACAAGAACTTGAGATCTCAACATTTCGGGTACAAGGGCATTGTAACACCCCAAAATTTATATTCACCAAAAGTATTGTAAATATTTGAGAAATTCAATAAAATGATGAATATTCATGAATTTGGAATTTATGAATTTATAAATGTTCAATTTCATGAGAAATTGGGCAAAAATAATTAAGGAATTAATTTGGGTAATTTAAAAAGCCCAATATTAAGGTCCAAAAATGAAGGAATATTAGAGAAAATTTTTGGTCCAAAAATAGATGGAAATTAGCCAAAGAAAAATAAGAAAAGAAATTGGATTAGAAAGGTAATGGCAAAATCGTAATTTTGCCAAAATAGCACAAAATAAATTATTTTCTAATTAATTGAAGTTAATTTCAATTAATTAAGGAAAATAAAGGTTAAAAATATATTTATAATATTTTGGTCAATTTAATATGAATTTATGGAAAATTTGAGCAAAAAATGCAATTTTGACCAAAATTGAGACTTTACGTATATACGTAACCGGAACAAGTTGTGAAGCCAATTGAGACCATAGGGAGGGACCCCTAGGTGTCTCCTACACATTGAAAGAGGAAGGAAATATTGGTTAGGCTTAATGAGCTTAGTTACATGTACATAGGGTTTATGTACATAAAATTGATTTTGGAATTTTTAGAAATTCCATAAATCATTTAAAAAAATCATATAATATAATAAAAACACTTTACCATAATCTTCCTCAGCTCATTTTCGTGCCCAACCATATCTGAACTAGTGAGAGAAAGGGTGAAATTCTAGAGAGAGAAAAGAAGAAAAACTTGCAAAGGTAAGTGATTTCTTCGGTAAATCGGTTCCTAATACGTATAATTCTATTCCTAAGCTATTCTACTATGTTATTCAAGGTTTGGAAAGCTCAAATTTGGTGTTCTAAAGGTTAGGGTTTCAGCCATTTTTGGAAAAAGCTTATGGGAGCTTGAGATAACTTCCAAACCTTCATATATTAACTATTCTGGCTGCTGTGAGCAATTTAATCGATGAAATTTCGCCGGATTGCCATTGGTTTTAAATTTTGGAAAATTGTGTGCCTAAGGGTTATGCTGCCCAATTTTAGTTCAAATGTTTGTTATAACTCAATTAGATGGTTAATAAAGTGGTTAGGAGTAGAAAGGAACGTGTTTACGGAGCCAAAATAGTAAAACCCCAATTTTTTCCGGAGAACACCATTTTTTTCGGCCAGGGATGTTTGAGGGCCTTAGATTTGGATTTTTAATGATTTGATGGTTCCATTGGGTTCAGGAGGGAAAATTAGGTGGGGTTACAGTTGGGCACTTTTTTAGAAAAGGCTGAGAAAACATAATTACGGAAACACCCTTAAAACCCTAAAAGTAGGGCTGCCAAGGGAAATTTCGTAATTTGACATTGAATTTGGTAATTTTGAGTCCGGAAATGGATTCCTTGGACAAACATACGTCAGGATAGCCCCAGTCAAAATTTTGGGAAAACGTGCCATCGGACCGGGTACGGCGGGGCCGGGCCAGGGTCTCGGGGGCATTTTGGTAAATTTTCACCATAGGCTAATATAACCACAAGAAATACTATGGAAGTGTCTAAACTGATACTTGAATAGGTTATAACCTATTTCTTGTACATTTGATGTTTTAGGACCGAGTTGGACGCCTATAGTTGACACGTTTTATGAGGCGGACCCTTTAAGACAGGAAAGAGGTTAAGGTAGGAACTACTATCTCTCATATACTATGTGACTATTGGTATAATGCGTGTTACTGTATTTTGTGATCTGAACACGTGCTGGAGGCACATTACCTAGCTATGGTCTAGGACCTAGGTAAGGTACACTAGTCTTACCTAGCTGTAGTCAAGGACCCAGCTGAGGTACATGTAGGGGTTTCAACGGGTTAGTTGGCCCTCAATTTTGTGTACACACACGGATGATATGAATTTTCATTTTACTTGATAAGGTGCATTGCATATTTAATTTTCGCATTTTATGTGTTGATCGTATGTTTCTACTGAGATTCCTTGAAATCTCACCCCTTTTTCTAATCAAAAAGTCTCAGCGAGTGCCAGCGGCTCGAAAGCCAAGGACGCAGAGAAGGGAAACTGACAGGCACGTTTCCCAAGATAAATACAGTGGTTGTATATAGTCTATATGTGAAATAGTTTTGGAACATTCTGTACATATTTGTCATTATTATCGACTTCTACTCTGTTAATGACTGTCTGTAAACAAATACTTATTATCAGTATAACTGTACTTTTTTGTTTGCCTATAGAACTTGTTCATTATTGCCCTGCGCATATCAAAATGGAAACGGGTGTTGACAGGCATTAATCAGATTTCATTTTGTTTAACCGGCCATCATTGCCAATGTTCATGTTGCAGACCATTATCTCCAGATTCCATAACTGATCAATAAAATATTTTTATGGCCTTCAATGTTCAAAAACCATTGGTTTAATCGTGTTTATTGTCATTGATTTTTTCCTAACATCCGAGTACATGGGAGGCCTATAAAAGGTGTTGCCTGCAAGAGGTTCAGGCACCTCACTCAAAAATCTCAAGCACTCTCTTCCTCTCTAGCTTTTTTCTTCATCTCATATTCTCTGCCTTCTAGTTACCTTATATTTTGCTATTATGTTCATCCTGTATCTACAGGAAGGGTCCATTTTATTCTGGGAGTGCCGCTTCCAATCAACAGGGGTTTGCGGAATAGCTCTCAAGGACAATGTCTTTGGACGTTACTCGGATTACATAGTGTATTTGCAGGAACTTTGTCAAGAGGTTCAACCTTCTCCTCCTTCCTCTTTTTCTTTTTGACGTCCTATGGTTCCTTCACGCCACTCAGCTCTCTGCCCCTCTATCTGTATCGTGTAAATGATGAAATAAGGAGAAAGTACATGTTGCTGATGGAAT
Source organism: Inga oerstediana (assembly GCA_963210345.1). Lineage (NCBI taxonomy): Eukaryota > Viridiplantae > Streptophyta > Magnoliopsida > Fabales > Fabaceae > Inga > Inga oerstediana. The sequence continues at coordinate 13,532,413 of OY723404.1, read as the reverse complement.
TAAACAAGAGGAAGATAAGTAGTCATTCAATTGAGCCTTAAGATACTTTTATATAGTCCCCTTGAGAGAACTGAACAGAACTCCCATGAAATAAGGAGCTGCACATCCGAACAGTAGCCTCCCACAAACAATACTCACATGCAAACCATAAAACAAAGATCATAACCTATATCCCATCATTCTATTGAGGTTTCTTATGCTTGGCTAATGAGTTCTTCATTTTCTCTCCCTAAACCAGATTTTAAAGGCATCATCTTCTATCAAAATATCCATCAAATGCAGAAAATAAAGATGGAATGGAAGTCTAGACACTTACCTTAACTCATAACTAGCTTTGCATGTGAGATTTCACCCTAAAACTTTAGCTCAAAATTCACCCATTAATCATACAAACGACATCGGCCTTTATTAAATCTGGAAATTTCCAGATTTTAAAAGGGAAGCTAAATGAAGTTGTGTCTAGGTTATTCATGGGAAAGATGAGTTAAAAATTAATTTGGAAGCTGGAACTTGAATAAAGTTTAGGATAAGACCCAAAATTCAGATTTATATTTCAAATTGCCAGGTATTGGTGCTAGCACTACAAAAAAAATCACTTTCAGCGGCGACATTTGGCGGCGACATTTAATGTCGCCGCTGAAAGTGAGACTTTCAGCGGCGACTTTTAATGTCGCCGCTGAAGGTGTCACTTTCAGCGGCGACACTTTTGTCGCCGCTGAAAGTCAGACTTTCAGCGGCGACTATTAAAAGTCGCCGCTGAAAGTGAGTTTCAGCGGCGACTTTATGTCGCCGCTGAAAGTCTTTTTCAAAAATTTAAAAAAAAAAAAATTTTTAAAACACTTTCAGCGGCGACTTTAAAAAGTCGCCGCTGAAAGTGAGTTTCAGCGGCGACTTTAGTGTCGCCGCTGAAAGTCTTTTTTGAAAATTAAAAAAAAAAAAAATTTTAAAACACTTTCAGCGGCGACTTTAAAAAGTCGCCGCTGAAAGTGAGTTTCAGCGGCGACTTTTATGTCGCCGCTGAAAGTATTTTTCGAAAATTTTAAAAAAAAAAATTTTGACAACACTTTCAGCGGCGACTTTCAAAAGTCGCCGCTGAAAGTGAGTTTCAGTGGCGACTTTATGTCGCCGCTGAAAGTCTTTTTCGAAAATTTTAAAAAAAAAAAATTTTGACAACACTTTCAGCGGCGACTTTCAAAAGTCGCCGCTGAAAGCGAGTTTCAGCGGCGACTTTAGTGTCGCCGCTGAAAGTCTTTTTCGAAAATTTAAAAAAAAAAAATTTTTAAAACACTTTCAGCGGCGACTTTCAAAAGTCGCCGCTGAAAGTGAGTTTCAGTGGCGACTTTATGTTGCCGCTGAAAGTCTTTTTCGAAAATTTTAAAAAAAAAAAATTTTGAAAACACTTTCAGCGGCGACTTTCAAAAGTCGCCGCTGAAAGTGAGTTTCAGCGGCGACTTTAGTGTCGCCGCTGAAAGTCTTTTTCATATTTTTTTTATTAATATTTTTTAAAAATAATATTTATAAAATTAAAATAATATTTATAAAATTTAACTATTAATTATTAAATAATTCTATTTAACCTTAATTATTAAAATTATATTATTATTTATTAATATTAGATTTATAATTTTTTATTAAAAATAATATTTATGATATTAAATTATTATTTATTAAGTAATTTTAATTAAAAAATTTTTAAATTTAAATATATCAATATTTTTTTCGTTTTTATTTAATTTTTCATTACTTTTAATAGTATTATATTTAATTTATAATTAATTATATGTATATAATTAATTAATTATATGTATGTATGTTTATATATGTGATAATATTATATATATATAATAATATGTAATAATATGACATAGGTTCATTCCGGCGTAACTGGTAGAGACTCGCGCGCTAAGGCATCGGCTCTCTGAGGTCGCGGGTTCGAACTGGAGGAGAGTCACATTGAGGAATTATGAGGAGGCGACACGTGGCAGCACGAGGAGGCGACACGTGGCAGCACGAGGAGGCGACACATGGCGGCACGTGGTAGCACGGGGAGGAGACACGTGGCAATTGTAAATTAAATTTTTTAAAAAAAAATTCGAATTTTTTTAATAAAAAATTGAATTTTTTGAATTTTTTTAAAAAAAAAAATTAACACTTTCAGCGGCGACAAAAGTCGCCGCTGAAGGTGACTTTCAGCGGCGACTTTTGTCGCCGCTGAAAGTGTTAATTTTTTTTTAAAAAAAATTAAAATTTTTTTTAAAAAAAATTTAATTTTTTGAATTTTTTTTTTTAAAAATTAACACTTTCAGCGGCGACAAAAGTCGCCGCTGAATGTCACCTTTGTCGCCGCTGAAAGTATACTCTCAGCGGCGACAAAAATTGTCGCCGCTAAAACTTTCAGCGACAGTCGCATAGGCGGCGACTTTTTGTCGCCGCTGAAAGTCTTTCAGCGGCGACTTTCAGACTTTCAGCGGCGACAAAAGTCGCCGCTGAAAGTCTTTTTTTTTGTAGTGTAGAGAATTACATCATGATTGGAGAAGTTTAAAATGATGATATATGTGTAATTGTAGTACTGTCAAGGGGGATCGAATTAGTTGATGGTATAAGAATAAATACACAAGCATAGGAATAATGAAAAGGAATGACATTTCAAGTTTCCCTAAATCTAACACATACATAAATAAGTATATCTATATATTTCCCAAGATGATGACCAGCCACACTCTTAAGTGTAGGCCGTAAAGTTTGTTTTAAAGCTAAAATTTTAAGAAAGACAGTTATAAAGGGTAAAAGTATTAACCTACCCTTACATATGCATATAAATTGTAGGATCTGACTTGTGTCCAAGCCCACAAAAGAATCAATAAAGATAAAAGCAAGGTGAAGGTAATTTGGAAGAAGGTACAAGAGGCAGTAACTCTTTTCCTCTCATATTATTGTGCATTGGTTTCTGCATGTTTGTTTATTCCATTTTGTTGTAGTTAAGCATGATAACATGTAAATTATCCGTGCATAGATATTTGCCATGGCCATGTGCCGCAAATAGATTGGCAGAGCAATTATCTGCCTAGTATATATGTGCACAATTATTTATTCATTTTATTTATTTGTAAAATCAATGTACACCAGTTATTTATACAGTTTATCTATCTGCAAGAGATTGTGCACTAATTAATTATTCAGTTCAATTATCAGTAAGATACACTACAAAAAAGCATGCTATTACCGACGGAATTAGCCATGCAATTATTTCCATTCGTAATTTCCAACAGATTTTTAGTCCGAAAAATTACCGACGGAAAAAAATTCTGTCTCTAATTACTGACGAATTACCCACATAATTTTTTCCGTCGGTTATTACCCACGTCTTACCCATGGAATTATGTGGGTAATCCGTCTCTAATTACTGACGAATTAAAGACGGAAAAAATTCTGTCGGTAAATACTGGCGAATTACCCACGGAATTTTTTCCATCGGTATTACCCACGCTTTACCCACGGAATTCCGTGGGTAATTTGAATCCAAAATTACCGACAGAATTCTATGGGTAATGCGTCGGTAATTACCGACGGAAAAAATTCTGTCGGTAAATTTTGACGGCTTACCCACGGAATAATTCCGTCAGTAATTACCGATGCATTACCCACGGAATTCCATAGGTAATTTTAAGGAGAAATTACCGACGGAATTTCGTGGGTAATCCGTCGGTAAAACTAATAATTTTTTTATTATCTTTAATAATTTATATAAAAAAATAAAAATAAAAATAATCTATAACAAATAAAAATTTAAATATCATAAAATTAATATTTAATATAATATATTAAATATATATAATATTAATAATAAAAATTTTAAATGAAATAAAAAATTAAAAATTTTAAACTTTATATCATAAAAAAATATAATTATATATAAATATATATTTAATATTATATATATCTATATTAATATTAAATATTTAAATGAAATAAGAAATTAAAAAATTTTAAATTTATGTTATAAAAAACGAAATATATAATTATATATGTAATATTATATATATTTATATTAGTATTAAATATGTAAACGAAATTAGAAATTAAAAAATTTTATATTTTATATTATAAAAAATGAAATATATAATTATATATAAATATATATATAATTATATATATATATATATATATATGTTTATCTTAATATTATATTTGTTTTTTAATTATTACATTATATATATTATTATGTGAATAAATAATGCAAGGTTAGAGCAGCTCAACTGGCAAAGGTATCAGAACACATACCAAAATTCCAAGGTTCGAATCCCACCTTTGTCACAAAATGCAACAATTATCTCACAGAGACACGTGGCGCAAGGGTTATAGGGACACGTGGCCCTTGCTTGGGGGCCGCTAGGGCCAGATGTGGGGGCAAACGGTGGGGGCTTTCAGTGATGTTCACGTGGCCTCTTTTAAGATCGTCATGTGGATTTTTTTTAAAAAAAATAATATTAAATTACAGACAGATTACCCACAAAAAATTCCATGGGTAATTACCGAGGGAAAATTTTCCGTGGGTAAATTCCATCGGTAATTGCCGACGGAATTTTTCCGTAGGTAAATTCCGTCAGAAATTACCGACGGAATTTTTTCCGTGGGCAATCTGTCAGTAATTTTTGACGGAATAAAAATTCCGTCGGTAAATCAATTTGCCACGGATTTTTTAGAGACAGAAAAATTCCGTTGGTGATTCGTCGGTAATTCTATTTCGTCCTTAATCCGTTGGTAATTTGATTTCAGAGACGGAATTCCATGGGTAATTTCCGTGGGTATACGCTGTTTTTTTGTAGTGATATATGTACACCAGTTAGCTTTTCAGCTCAGTTACTCGCAAGGTCTTGTGCTTTATGGCTTATTCTTACATGCATAGTTATTAACCTTGTATGATTAACATGATGAAAAGTAGTTGCTACTAAGATTTTCCTAAATCTTACCCTTCTTCCATGCTATACAGTAAGGGCAAGGGCAAAGTGGTTGGTGAAGATTGAAGGAGGTTGGAGCTAAAGGACCTCGATAATTGTGTGTTGTTCAAGTTTCTAACTTTATGTTTAGCTATGATTACTTTTAATATTAAGGATACATATGTATATATGTTTTTGCTTGTAAATACCACCCCATAAGGAGGTATAAGGGCTTATCAATGCCCAAGATAAGTGCTATGCCATTAGCATAGCAAAAATGGACAAAGTAGATAAGTTAGCTAGTTGTTGTTTTATTTTGAGCTGCGATTGTAAGAGTAACGTTTGACAGAGCAAACTTATGAATTAGACTATGGAAATTTGTGATATGGCAGTACACATCTTGAGGTTTATACTAGTACAAAATTGCCTTTTTAGATCGCCATATTTAGACCGGTTATAATGAATAAGGTCTAAACAATTAGACCGGTGACAGTTTTGTAATTATATAGAACTTCTAAGATCGGTTCTCGAAAAAAAAGTCTTAAAAAAATTATTTAGGCCGGTTATAAACAAAACCGGTCTAAAAATATCAAAATATTTAAAAAAAATTAAAAATTTTAAACTTTTAAGACCGGTTATTCATAATAACAGGTCTTAAATATCAAACATTTAAGACCTGTTTTAATAAAAACTGGTCTTAAATATGAAAATTTTAAAAATTATTTTTTATTCACCCTTTTAAGACCGGTTTTATTTATAAATAGTCTAAAAACTCGACCATAAATTTTTAAATCTCCTCTTTGTCATGCCTAATTTTCACTCTCTGAATCTGAAACCTCTCTTCTTGGTACGATTACTTTGTAAGCTCGGTCATCTTCGCTCGATCTCATTCTCATGTTTGTTGCTGCGGTGCTCTCACCCTTACACTAAGTGAGTTTGTCGCCGCCACAACCTCGCTTGCTCTGATCTCCTTCGTCGCGACTTTTCTCTTTCCCCGTGACATCCATCCTTCATCGCAACCTACCTTGGCAACCTCACTTTTTTGCTGGAGGAGCCTCAATTTCGAGGTCAGGATCCTTTCTCCGGCTTAACAATGATGGCGAGCCTTTTTTGGCTTCGAGGACTTGTAAGATTTCTTTTCCTTTTCCTTTTCCTTCCCAGAATTTAGGGTACTTGGTAATTTCTTTTGATATTTTTATCTGATGGTTTTGTGTTTGCGAATGATTAATTTAAGATTATTGCAAGTTTTGCATTTGAACTTTGAAGTGTTTGAATGATGCCTGAATTCGCGATGTAATACGTTATGGGTCTCTATGATTACTAACAACATAGAGGGGTAGTATTGTATGGTAAGAGGTCACTTTGCTGTTTTTTTAGTGTTTACTAAATAGTGCATGAAGGTCAATTTTTCCCAGTTTGCAGTGACCAATTTTTGTTACCCTTTTCAGATGCTATTTTCTTCCATTCACCCTCAAACTATAATACTGCATTTTGTTTCAAAAAAAAATTCCTTTTAGCGTTGATGGAATATATGCATGATTGAATTGAACCAGATGCAAGTAAAGGAGATATGCTAACAACTGACACAAAACTAGAACTTGAGGTGCCTCCTACAAGTAAAACTGCTTCTAGCAAAAATAGATACCGTATGAGCACTATCAAATTGTTTGGGGTAGATTTAACTCCGGATAATATTCCTCTCATGGCATTTGGTACCTATGTTGTTCTTGCTGGCCTCTCGTTAGGTCTCGCCAGTAAGTGTCCTGCAGACTCTAAATAATGTTGTATTTCCTAATACTAGGAAATAAACTGATGATGACAGATTAAATGTTTTCTTTCAAATTTCGTATCTCTTATCTCTTTGTATGTATATGATGTTTAAACGCATGCCTTAATGAGTAAGTATAGATATGATAAGAAATTTTTTGACTTCTCAGTTTCTTATGTTGCATATCATCAAAAATTTTTCCTTGGTAAGCATTGTTATGCTACTGTATTTTACTGAAACTATTTACATTCAATAGTCTTACTTTTTGCATGCTTTGCTACTTGGCATCAAAAGTGGTTAAATGACTACCAAGATATCGCTTACAGTCATAATTAAATATACTCTTGAATTGCTTCTAAGGATTGTAACCTGATTTAAAGCTATCTGATATTGTCTTTATGCCATGCTGCAAATCTTATAAGCTTTATAAGATGTTGGTGAAATCTTAAGGAGAAATAAGAGTGTGCATTTAGTTACAGTTATTGTCAATTTTTTATCTTATGAGTTGTTATTTTTCATCATTTAGTTATAGTTGTCATAGCTTATTTAAAATTATATATTAGTAAAAAAATATGGCACTTTTTTTTTTTTGGATTGTAATGATTTTAAAATCCTTCCAATCTAAAAAAAATTATTTATTTTTTTAAAAAAATGTCACTTTTTAGACCGATTATTAGAATAACCGGTCTTAAAAGTCTTGAAAAAGGATTTTTAGACCGGTTTTTAAACAACTGGTCTAAAAAGTCTGGACTTGTTAGACCTGGTCTTCGAGAAACCGATCTAAAAAAGTGATTTTTAAGACCGGTTGCTTAACCGGTCAAAAAAGTAACAGACTTTTTAGACCAGCTGTATCAAGACCGGATCCGGAACCGATTTAAAATGCCATTTTTAACCGGTCTTAAAACTGACTTTTCCAGTAGTGTTGATACAAGTCCTAGATCATAATTTTTGGATCTATGGATTAATAGTTATGATTTTTCTGATGTAACTAAAAAGTTAGGAAATATCTGTTAACAAAATGTTTTGTGCAGATCTTATAAATGGGTGTTGCTATACCAAATAGAACATAAATGAACCTAGGTCTTATTTGTCTTTCACAGAGCATTTCAAGAGCTAAAAATAGAGCTTTGAACTACTAATTTTGGACATATATTGAATTAGTTATGATTTTTTAAAGTTTTTAGGAAAATTCATTATCTCCTGGTACTTTATTTTATAGAAAGAGTTTTTAAGTTATGAAGTTTTTAGTTTTACCAATAGTACTATTTGGGTCATATGTAGTTTTTAAATGGCTAAACAACTCTAATAAGTGACCTTAGTGTGAGGTTTTACATTTTTGGTATTCTATAACCTGGTCTGGTTCATGTAACCAGGACAGCTAGATCTGTCTAACTTGATCATCATATTAGTTTTTTTCCTTAATTGGGCTAGACTGAATTTATCGGGTTTTGGGTATTTTGCATAGACCTAAATGAAAATAAGCTGTGGCAAATCAAGGGGTGAAAAGAAAAGCAAAAAAAAAAAAAAAAACATATTAAACTTTCACATGTCTCTGAATAAAAAATGATAAGGTGAATGAAGGGTCGAATCTTTATTGGGAGAGGTGATCACATTTAGTGCCCGACTCCAATAGGAGGATACCTATATATGCTTAGCAAAATAATAAAAATTTGGTCTTTCATTGATTGATGAAATCATTTAAAAATCAAATAAATAATAGTCACCAACAAGGGTTAGGTTTAACAGAATGAGCCAGTCCCTCACAACGTGCGAACTAAGATTTAAATCCCCGCTAGGAGGGGTACCCATTTGTGCCCTGATAGTACCTCGAATAAGATTGCCTCCAAAAGAAAGATACATGTGCCTAGCAAAAAAATTAATGGTCTCTGCTGTCCTAAATTTAATCACTAACTAAGAAGTTTATTTTAGTACTAAACATAATATCTCAATTCACTTTGCTTTCTAAATTTATAATTATTTTTCTAAAATATCCCTATTAATTACACATATTAAAAGAGTTTCTATTAAGATTAGTTATAATACACATAATTAATTAGATAGAATATTTAGGGAAAAAGATAGAAAAATACTGTTAAAATTAGTAAAAGATAAATAAGTATGTTGAATTTTAATAATTCCAAAGGGATTGATTTGAAATTTTGAAATATTGTACTGTTAAAATTTGTAAAAGATAAATAAGTATGTTAAATTTTAATAATTCCAAAGGGATTGATTTGAAATTTTGAAATATTGTAAAATTTAAAAAATTACCTAACTGCCCTTAGTTCTTTCTTAATAAAAAATCCTCAACCCCCTTGTCAGCCGCTAAAGCTCCAGTGAATAGGTAATTTCTCAAAAATTACCTAACTACCCCTTGTTAATATAGGCACTAAAGTCTTAAATAGGGTTGAATTTCTCAAACAAAATTCATCAATATAGATACTTGAGATTTTAATATCGTTGCTAAAGTTGTGAATAGGGTTGATTGGAGTTCCGGTAGTCGCATATATTTTTTTAAATTTCTCAAGCAAAATTCGTCAATATGGATATTTGAGTTGTTAATATGCATACTAAATTTGTAAAAAATATATGAGACCATTGGAGCTTTGATTGACTTTATTTACAACTTTAGTATCGATATTAACAACTCAAGTATCTATATTAACTAATTTTACTTGAGAAATTCAAAAATATATATGAGACCATAAGAGCTCCGGTAGCCAGTCGCAGGCAAGGTCACCAGAGTTCCAGTGACGCTCGCTGCCGAGGGGGCACTGGTGCCGACGACCAGCAAGGGGTTGAGGATTTTCTTATTAAAAAAACTAAGTGTAATTAGATAATTTCTTAAATTTTACAACATTTCAAAATTTCAAATCAATCCTTTCATAATTGTTTTAATTTAATTTATTTATTTATTTTTTAACCAATTTAGACAGTTTTTTTTCTATTTTTTCTCAATATTTCACAGGAAGCAATATACGTTTATAATAAATAATTGACTAAATCAATTGAGGATAAGAATGGTCATGTGTTATACTATTCGTTTATATATGACCATGCTGTTTGAAATGATAGGGCTAAACATGTCAATATGTAAATAAAAGTTTTAAATTGTGCGGTGTGAGAGTGGTCTGGTCCATATTTTGATGGTCCAGTTGGTAGAGTCGGGAAATTGGGTTGAGCTTATCAGGCCGGCCCGAGCCATTCAAGGGCCGAGCTTATGATTTAAAGGTTAAAAAAGGAAGTGGGCCTAAAAGGGCCAGCCCTGTAGGGTCGCAGGCCTTGAAGGGCCAGCCCTGCAGCTCTGTAGGGCCGGTCCTTTTAGACCCGTTTAATATTATTTTTAAAACAAATTAGTATATATAATATCATTATATCAAATTATCAATATGAGAGTCACCTAAGTACCTAATAGAGTATTAGTAACAAGGAAACACTTATTAAATGGTTTGATTTATTTTATTTTCTACAATGGTTTATTCATTTAAACTTTAAAAAAGAGGCTAATTTGGACATTAGATGATTATTTTAACTAAAAATTTATGAGTTTTAAAAATAATGTATCTCAATTTAAAGTAAAATAATAAATAAATTGTAAAACTTGAAAAAGAACTTTTTTTAATTAAAATGAGTTCAGGCCTGAGCCTGTGAAGGGTCAGCCCTATAAGACCGCAGGTTTAAAAAATTGAGGGCTTTTTAGGAAGTGGGCCTAAATGGGCCGGTCCGTTAACAAGTTAAGGAGCCTCCATAGATAACTATCGGTGCTCTCATTAACAACTCTTTTTTCCTACGTAAATCAGGTTATGTAGCCCCAAACTCTTCACCCTCATCTTCATTCCTTACCTCTTTTATTGCAGAAACACACCACCATGAACTAGAAAACAGAGCATAATGACAGCAATAACAAAGCATGCAAAACCATACCCAAACACATTGAAACCTTAGCCAAAGCATATCGATTGCATTTACTAGGCCTTCCTTTATAGTTTACAAGCATATGGAGGACAATATCCACAAAAGGTAGACAACTTTTTCCATTTTTTCAGGACCAAAATGAAGATGAATCAACAAAACCTATAGTTAAAAAAAAAAACATTCACACATGACATATAGTTGTCATTAACAAGTTTAGCAGCCTCTATTGACAACTATCGCTGCCTCTATTAACAACACATTTTTTCCTACGTAAATCATGTTATGTAGTCACAATCCTTTCACCCCCATCTTCATTCCTTAGCTCTTCTATTGCAAAAACAGAGCACAGTGAACCAGAAAACAGAGCATAATGACAGCAGAAAAAGAGCATATTAAATCATACCAAAACACATTTAAACCACAGCCAAAGCAAATCCATTGCATTTACTAGATCTACCTTTTTAGTTTCTAAACAACTAGAGGACAGTAAATGGAAAAAGCTGTCAGCTTTTTCCATTTTTCACGACCAAACGAAGATGGATCAAGCTAAAATCTGTTTAATCACTCAATGAAAAACATGAGTCAAATGAAATAATGAAGACAAGAGAGTTGTTAGCATCAATTTCTTACCTTACTATTCAACCTTTGCTTATAATCTTCATTTTGTTCTTCATGCCATTTCTGAAGCTATGCGTTTTTGCATTTTACACTTTTTCCCTTCCCTCTCTTTATTTATCTGACAGGGCTATCTTGGTCTTTTACCATTTCCAATTTATTACAAAATGGTTCCATGGGACTTGAGAGTAATTTCAGATTTTCTTAGGACCATTTCTTCGTATATTATCTTCCATAGAACTACAATAATATTCTCCCTATAATAGATTTCTTTAGTCCCCAATGTGACATGTGATAAGTTACTCTAATAACGCCTTAGGCTTCCATTTTTGAAAAACAAAATGTGATGTTACAATTTTTGTGAATTTTTGTATCACATTACATCATAGTGATGTCACTAACATTTTTAAAAAAATTACATTTATAAATGCTAGGAAATAAATTAAACCAAAAATTACATTATTTTATCACAAAAGGAGCTAGAGTATTATGTGAAGTTTATGTTCTATCATCCAAGATAATATGATTATAAAAATAAAATATGATATTTTTATTCAAAATTACTTTTAGTAAAGAGAGCATAAGAAATATATGTACCAAAACATGCGATCGGATCCAACAAATTAATGGTGTTTGGTGTGAGGGAGAAGCATTCCTCTTCATCCATATTCCTCATGGAAAATTAACAAATCCCAAAAGTTATTCCATCAATCTCTTAAAGAATTTATTTTTCAAAATTTTTTAAAAAACACCTTCAATTGAAGGAATATATTGTTGCTACATATGCAACATGGATATACAGCGTCGTGCCTTGATGAGGTGGTTTCGCAAATAATGTATGGGTAGTAATTATGCTTAGTAATCTGGGTATATTTAGTCTATTAATGATATATTAATTGGATTAAAAATTGGGCGAATTGAGTTCCAATAATCTCACCTTATTAAAAAAAGATCCTAAGAAAAGGCACCACTACTATGGAAATCGCGATACATGATGGTTAGTAACTGTCATACTTTACGATTCCGAACTGACATATATGCAAGCATTATATTTGCTCCTCACAAATAAATTACGGTTCCTAACTGTTATTTATTTTTGGCCTATTATAATGGTTATAAGATAACACCCATTATCTATTGAGGCTTGGTGAGGCTATGATATATACATTGTTGTGATAATAATTGACAGGCACATATGAACAATCTTCATAATATATGGTAACGTTTACGTTATACATAACAGTCTCATTTTGATAACCTAATTTATTCAGTAACATAAATAACGGTTCCTATATAACAACTATGAACTTTTATAATACATGACGGTTTTTATATAACAATGATGATGATATATGGTTGTGAAACTCTTCAAGTGAGAGTTTCTAAGCTAGTTGGATTAAACTATATATAATAGAATAGTACTTCCCACATCAAGTTTCTATGCAATATGGGATAGATCAAGACATTCCAGGCTTTGTGGGGGGAAATTAATGGTAATAATTACTGTATATAATAGAACAATACCTCCTACATCAATTATTGTTAGGATCAGAGAACCTTTGTGACAAATTTTCATCATTAACCCCAAATGATTCTGTCAAACCATCGTTAGGTAAGAGATAGTAATTAGTGTTAAAAATGATCATAATAAGAGACACAACAAAATATTATTGCAGCACAAGCTTAACATATTTGTTCAAAACTAGAATGCTTTCTCACTTGTCTGAGTTTTTAATTCTCTCCTACAACATATTATTTAAGGTGATTCCACAACTTGAGTGATATTACTCTTTTCAATTCATCTTTCCATGTATATGAAACTTGAGAATTTCAAATATTAGCTCTTCACCCTACAACAAATAAAAAAACCATGAATGCCAAAAAATTCCAAATTTTTATTTATGAATTTTCAATTTTCTCTAAAGTTTTTTCAATAATTATAGACAAATAAGAACTAAAAAGCATCTAATCATTCTATTTAACTAATTCATAACTCCAGAGTTAATCCCATGCATAGTAGGCTTTTAAGGTAAACATTTATATTTCTGAAAGCAAATTGTTGGTTCTCTAGTATGAATATATAATATTGAGAGAAAGATCCATCATATTTCAAGTTCTCTTGATCCTGCAATGGCTTCACTGTACACAAATCTTCATAATTTGTTGAGCCCAATGAAGATTTCTTGCATTTGAGGCCAGTGTCTGAGTTTTTAATTATCTCCAACAACATTCAATTGATTTGAAGAAGCCTTGCCTTCATAGAAAAAATTAAGTAACTAGGCAACAGATGAAGCGTCAAATTTGGGGTAGGCTGGAGCAGCCTTTACTTGTTCTATAATTTTTTTAAAGACAGAGCAAATGCAACTAATCCATGAACTCTTTGAATGTTTTCAAAGTTTTATAATCCATGCAGCTGGACATAAGCATGACTAGTTTGAAATTTAAAGATGGGAAGAAGTTAGTTGAAGAGGGAAATCCTTTATGGTATATGTACTCCAATTTCTGCATTTGCTCTTTGCAAAAAAAGTTATGTTACCAAATATTGATAGTTTTCAATACCAAAGAACTTTAATTCAACTAGATTTATACATGCCAAAAGCCAATCAGAAAAGCATATATACCTCACAACTAGAAAAAAAAAAATAAAAGGCTTTTTAAACAAGTTGAAATTAACTTTTTAAACCGGATTTAGGTCCCATCTTGTATCGACCAGTTTAAAAAATTTGTCCTTATTAAAATTGGAACTACAACAGGTCTTAAAAAGTTTCAATTTATATTTTAAAAAAAAATGTTCACTCTTTAGACCAGGTAATTTTATACTCGGTCTAAAAAGTGGACAATTGTTTTTCAAAAAAAAATGTACGCTTTATTTTGTTTAACAGAAACCTTGTTGGCCTGTTGGATATCAATATATCTAAAAACTATATTATGCAATATAAATTCTACAACAGTCCTAAAAATACAAATGCAATCAATATAAAGAATAATTATAACTAATAACCATGAATCTAAACCCTATATTATTAGATAATTATTGAATCTGAATTCCGGCCAGCACTTGTTTTTTTAAGGTTTACTTTTTTTTCTTGCATTTTCCTCACCTCCAAAAGAGTTAGATGATTTTTGAGTGTTGGATTTAGTGGATACAAAGAAGTAAATGAGATGTGAAAGTAATGAGTTTCATTTTACCAGCAAAGATTGCACCATGTTGCTTTAGTTCAGATGGGTTTAAGTTTGATAAAGCTTTTCTCATTAGAATTACACCGTTCAAAGCCAAAGCCTAGTCAAGACCACTAGAAAATCCTGTGTTTTCCGTGTATTAAAAGAAACATTAGAAGAATAAAAAATTTTAAACTTAAAAAGAGAGAATGAGAAATGTACCTTCCGATTTGAGTGAGATACTTTATTCTTAAAATTTAGGTGATATGATCCTTGTGTTTGCAGGAAGAACAGGCAATGGATCAAAGATTGATAGATTTACTCTACAAGACTACTGGAACAATCACATTTAGGACTGTGGACACTCTGGGATTCTAGCCAGGAAGATACAACAGCTGTCTGAAGGGTTTGTAGAAGTAGAGACATTATTGAACATTGATAATTACCTATACACAGTTTGTTTGCTGTGGACAGATGAAAGTCTGGACATTGGTGTTGAGCCATTGTTGAGCAAAATGAGGTGGGGGATTTGGTAGTTAAGAGAAGTTAAAAATGATCTAATCTCTGGCCCATGCAAAAAGCTCTTAAAATTTCTGGGTTAGCATAAAAAAAAAGTGCAAGTTGGCGAATGATGGAGAATTACAAGAGAAATTTTGCAACTTGAGTTGGTGGAAGAGCGTTGTTCCCTACTCTGCTACATTAACATTACCTCAAGACACAAGGGGATCAACAAATAGTTGTGAAATCTTTGTGGGATTGGCTTATCATTTAATTAGAGGCTACAGAGCCCATAGAAAAAGCTGTATGCATTCCTTCAATAAAAAAGAAGAGAATTTGGTTCGAGCATGAATGCAGAA
Source organism: Inga oerstediana (assembly GCA_963210345.1). Lineage (NCBI taxonomy): Eukaryota > Viridiplantae > Streptophyta > Magnoliopsida > Fabales > Fabaceae > Inga > Inga oerstediana. Next base: position 13,517,162 of record OY723404.1, on the reverse strand, counting down.
ACAGTTCAGTATATTGCGGTGGTGTTGGTCAAATCAGTGACTGGTGGTGGATTAAATAAAAGTCACAGAAGTAGGTACCGAGCAGTACTAGAAATTAGTTTCCTTCAAATAAAATCATTACCAAACCCCAACAGATGAAGATTTCAGCTCGAAACCTCAAATTCCAAGATAAAACCAGGATTCAACATCAACAAGTAAACAAATTACAGCTTCATGTAATAATTCGCCATTTCCAGCTCAAAATAAAAAAAAAAACTAACAACATGAAAAGTGAGAAAGAGCAGGGTAACTGACCCGTAGCGACAAGAGCAAGATATTGACTTTTTGAACATGCTTGTAACAAGAAGGAAATTAAAGCATATGCAATAACGCAAAAGATATTGAAATGAGAATAATAGTGTTAGAAACTTAGAATTGCATGATATTAAAGAAGAAAACTTCAGGTAAAAAAAGTGAATAAACAACAAAACAAATTTATACCTATATATTATGTTTCATGGCCTTCTACATGTTTCTCAAACTACATTGAGGATGAGCGAAAAAAGATATTGACTTTTATTGAAAAAAGGATAAACCTTTTGCCTATTTAAATTTAGTTCGCTCTATTTCTTGCATGCAATGTTTAAGCTGGTTTGATGTTCTTTTGGTTTTCTAATTGGAGTCCTTGCTTATTTTTGTCATGACACTGCTTTTCTTTAATAGCTTACTGGTATTTTTTGTTTTTTTTTTTGGGAAGGTAATCATATTTTGCAAGGTAATTAAACCCGGACCGGTTAGTGAACCAGTCGGGGTACTGAGTCAAGGGTCAGTGGGTCAGACCGGAGTCAAATTGGAGCTAAACTGAGACCAAACCGGTAAGAAATGGAATATTTTAAACTTATAGTATAAAATTCTAAAGGAAATTTTTTTTTTAAAAAAGATTTTTAAAAAAAATTAAAAAATTTGACCCGGACCGGATTGGTTTAGAGGCCGGGTCGCCGGTTTCCGATCTAATTCAGCCGGTCCGATTCGGGTTAGATAACCCTGATATTTTGTCTTCAATTCTATTTTAATAGCACCATTCAATCAATTATTCTACTGTACCTCCATCTCCTACAGGCAACACTTGCTGGTTTCCAATAATGGGATGTTGAATTTGAATATTTGACCTTGTTTTGTAGCCAATGCAATTCTAAAATTGATTGGTATACTGATAACAAATTTGGGAATAATAGTGTATTGTCCAGTCTTTCTCTGCAGACAATTAAGGAAGTATTTCTGGCACAATATTATTTCAATTCTGATACTTTTATATACTAATTGTTATCTTCTGAATGTGTGCGACTTTATGATATTTTTGGCCAGAAGCCAGAATCATAATATAGATTCCAATGAGAGCCGGTTGCCCTGTTTGTTCAAGCTTAAGGCAAAATACAGAAGAAGGATATATTTTGACAAGGTAATAAACATCAAACAACCATCATTTTGCAAAGGCCTTGAATCACTTTTGTTAATATGCTAAGCCAAGTAATTTAACCAAATAAGTTGAAAACATTTTTTAAGCCAATTCAAGTGATAGTTATTTCTTTTCTTTTTTTCTTTTTCTTTTTTTTTAATCTACCCTTCCTCTTGGAACAAAATTAATGTCATCTCTAATGAGTTCATGCATGGATGGACTATTTGGATCAGCAAATTCAAAATGAGGAAATCTTCTTCCTATTACTACTTCATAATCAAGCTTTTATGGGGAATTGGTTCAGCATTTCGCTAGGGTTAAAAATTAAGGTTCCATGCCAATCAATTGAATACCAGTAAGCTATTAAAATAGAATTGAAGACAAAATATCAGGGTTATCTAACCTGAACCGGACCGGCTGAATTAGACCGGAAACCGGCGACCCGGCCTCTAAACCAATCCGGTCCGGGTCAAATTTTTTAATTTTTTTTAAAAATCTTTTTTAAAAAAAAATTTTCCTTTAGAATTTTATACTATAAGTTTAAAATATTCCATTTCTCGCCGGTTTGGTCTCATAATTCCTTCAACTGTAAACTGCAAATAAATATTCCTAAAACTTTCGAATATAAATTAAAACCATGAAATCATCATCACTGAGCAAGAAAAGGATCGAAATTAAGTAGCAGAGGCAGCGTCGAATTTGGAGTAGGCTGGAGCAAAGACAAGTAATCAATTACCTCTTCAAGCTTTTTAAAAACAGTGTAATAGTCAAATTTAGTCACAGAGAAGTACCTTGTTTCAATGATCTAGTGAGCAGAGCATGCTCTGTGAGGCCTTCCTCTCTTGGACAAAAATGGTTTTCTGCAATCAAAGGTTAATATATATATCATACAAGGTTTTTTTTTTTTTTTTTTTTTATAATGACATAATAGTTTCTCATGAGTATACCTTTAGATGTATACAATGAAGAGTTAGATTTGATGCCAATCGATCCATATATCGGGAGCAATTTTGGGCCACTCTGCTCTTGTTTTTCTCCAGCATCTTTCATTTCAAAGTTGAGAAGGTCCATCCAATCGTAGTGTTTGTAAATTCGTAAGGCGACACATTCCTTCTGGAAATGACTTCAAATTATCACAAGACTGCACCTCAATAAATCGGAGTGAGTGGAGATCACAAATCCACTCAGGTAGAGCCACGAGGTGATGACATGCAATATGAAACAGAAACAGAAAAACAGAAACGGAAAACAGAGCATGAGAGTATGACGCAAGCAGTGACGGCTGAACAGTGGCTGACGGCTTGGGTAGGTGATTGAATAAGTTGGTAAGGCACACCAACGTTGAATCGAGAGTTATTTTTCTTTAGTTTAACGAGTAATGTATTAATATAAATATGTGTCATTTTTCATTGTAAAGGACATCAAGATTTGGAATAAACATATTTGAGTTTGGTTTCTATACCACAATAAAGTAGATTTTTTTAAGAGAATGTAGGCAACAATGGTTTTCGCACTGTAAGTTATAATTCTCATCACCATGCCAAGAATCAATTTGGCCAATTGTGAATTCTTCAAGTGTAGCAGAGAGATTTAGAATATGACGAAATGGTTCCTCTGAACTTGAAAACCTTCCAATAGAAAGAAGTTTAAGAGAGGAGAGATTTTGCATCCATTCCTCTGGTAATTCTTCTAAGTCTATCTTTTCAATGTAAAGAGACTTAAGCATGGAAAGAGATGCAGCTATATGATCTGATGTTGACGGCCCAATTAATGTTTCTAGCAATGGCTTCGTGCCAGAGTTAGTTAATTCCAAATGCCTTACGAGATTTGGAAAAGTAGGCATGCAAATTAACTCTGGGCTTGTAATGATGAAAGGCGTGAAAAAGATGGTAGTGAGTGATGCCACTCGTTATCTCTTGTATTTTGCAACTTGAGTTGGTGGAAGAGCGTTGTTCGCTACTCTGCCGCATTAACATTAATTCAGACATTGCAGATACACCAACGAAAGGCACAAGGGGATCAACAAATAATTGTGAAATCATTGTTGTGGAAAATAGCAGTTAAAATAGTTTACCTGTGTGTAAATATGTATCTTGTGCTCAGTATTTGGCTATTGCAGAAGAAAGCAACTTCAACAAATTATGCAGCAATCGTAAATGGTGTAGAGTTTTGTATAGTTCTTGTTATGTTCGGTATGAGCTCTATCCTTTTTTCTTCCCTCTTGATTCTAACATCACAGAGATCAACAACACTGAGATGATGGCTATTGTTTATCCATGAATGTTTCAATAATCATTTTTAGTTGCCTTATTATTTTTATCAGTTTCAGCATGAAAATCTTGTCAATCCCAAAAATATATGTAGATATTGTTGTGGCTTATATAGTTGTTTACTAGTTTTATGCAGTCAAGTTCTAAAGAGAATCAGTCCAGATGGTTATATATAACTTAGTGAAAGCTAATTTCACTTATATTTGCCATCATATTAATGAAGGCTTTTTAACTCAAATGAAGGTTCATTCCAAACACTTAGTATCATTCTTAATTGCCTTGTTATTTTTATCAGTTTCAGCACGAAAATCTTGACAATCTCAAAAATAGATGCAGCTAGCTCCAAAAGCAAGTAGTTACTAGTTTCTTCCTTATAATTTTTTTAAAATTTTAAAGATAAAATTTGATTTGTGACGTGGTTACTGGACATAAAAAATGTGTTGATAACTAGTGTTGAATCTATTTCTTCTATCATAGGAGATCTCAAACGTAGTATTCACTTCTAGTATATCTAATAATCAAAATGTGTTGATGCTTCATTAAAATTTCCTGCAAGCTTTTAGCAATATTTTGAAATGTAGTTCAAAGTGTCTTTGGTTCGTTAAATATAAAAATGGGAAAAAAATAAAAAAAAGCATAGTGAAGCATGCTTCTCTACTTTTTTTCTACAATGTATAAGACAAAATAAAAATGACACCAGATTTAACGTGGAAACCCCTCTAATACTGAGGGAAAAAAACCACGGGACCAACTCTGAAAAATTTCACTATATCAAAAGTCATTACAGTGTTCCTAGGAGTAAACATTTAAAAAAAAAAGATGAATATAGCATGTAAATAATACTCCTAAAATTACAAAACTGAAGATGTGGCTGCTTTGCATAGTGCCAAATGAATAAATTCCACAATTTGAGTGATATTACCCAAATATATGACCACTGAGATTTTCAAATATCAGCTCTTCACAACCTGCAAAAATAAGCACGAATGTCAAAAAGTTAAAATTTGTTAGTTATGAATTTGCCATTTTCTCTAAATTTTCCACAGTAAAGGCATCTAATCATTCCATTTAATCAATTCGTAACTATGAAGAATTAATCTAATGCATACATTAGGTGTTTTTATGGGAAGCATGTCTATTATAGTTCGCTAAGTAAAGGAAGCATCTTTTTGCAGCATATAAACATTGATTAGGGAAAAGATCAAGAGGGTGAGACCTGAAGTTTATTCTTATTTGGCTTCAATCTTTTGAAAGCAAATTGTTGGTTCGCTATTACGAATATATATTTTGAGAAGCGTCTATCAGATTTCAAGTTCTCTTGATCCTTCAATGGCTTCGCTGTCCACAAATCTGCATAATTTGTTGAACCCTATGAAGCTTTCTTTCATTTGAGGCCAGTGACTTAAGTACCAGCAAAGGGACTGATGGAAAAGAAACAATCAATAAATTATATATATATTTTTTGTTTGGAGTTAAAAATATGTAAGTTTTCAAGCTTGAACAACCAATGGTATAATTCATTGCAGTTGAATTCAAATTCAGAATAGGAATGTGGTTTACTTATCACATTCATCCAATTCTCAAATTGAGCGATAAACCAAGATCGAGAATTAGAAGACATATATATATGGTGATATAATTTGTAACCCAATTTTTTACCTAGATAATATTATTCAAAGTATGTTTTCATCACAAGTATATACATATAACCTTTTTCATGTATGTTTCAGCTTAACAACAAAACAACTTACTTGCAATGCAGTAACCATAACTAGAAGGATCAACCTGAACATAGCCATCTTGACCTGGAATTTTCATTGGCTAGAGATAGTAATTAGTGTTAAAATTGATCATAATAAGGGACACGACAAAATATTATTGCAGCACATGCGTAACATATTTGTTCAAAACTAGAATGCTTTCTTACTTGTCTGAGTTTTTAATTGTCTCCTACAACATTCAATACATTTGAAGAAGCCTTGCCTTTCCCAAACTGAATATCTGCCAAGTTATAAAATCATTAACATATCATAATTCCTTCAACCGTAAATAAGTATTCCTAAAACTTTCAAATATAAATTAAAGGCTAAATTATACAAAACTTCCTTGAACTTTGGGTCAGTTGCATATAATTTCTCTGACATTTTAAAGTTGAAATTTAACCCCCTAACCTTTTATTTTTTAATTATTAACCCTCTGCTGTTAAGTAACCGTTATCTTTCAAATGGAAAATGTCACGCCAGATTATGAGATGACATGTGGCATCTTACGTGGCATCTTATGTAAATTACTAATTTCATAAAACCTCCCTGAACTTTGAGCAATTGCAAAACCCCCCCCCCCCCCGGAATTTTGATCAGTCACAAATAATCCCCTGACATTTCAAAATTTATATTTGACTCTCCTAAAACTTTAAACCACATGCAGTTTCTTTTTATCATTTTCATAAATTTATTAAGAATTTTGCTATCATTTATCAATTAAATACTATTAGTTCTTTTCTATATGGAAAAAACAAGAAGAATACTATTTATAAAAATATAAAAATACAAGTCGAAACCTTTGATTCATGATAAATATGCATTACTAATAAAAAAATTAATGCGGGCATAATCCATCCTCTGATACAAACATAATATTTAAACTATCAATGCTCAATCATCGTAATAATATATTTAACATAAATGATGATATTTTAATACTATAAATGCTTAATTATCTCAAGAAAATAAGTAAATGTTATGCAAATGATGATATTTTTATTTTTATATTTTTTAAATATTATTCTTCTAATTTTTCTGTTTTTGCCATACCAGAAAACTATATTAATCAACAAATGATAGTAAAAAAACTTAATAAATTTATTAAAATGATAAAAGTAACAACTTGAGTTTTAATACTACAAATGAGTGTTTTAATATTACATAGGATGCCATGTAACATGTCACATGTCATTTCATAATATGACGTGACAATTTCCGTTAAAAAGATAACGGTCACTTAACAGCAGGGGGTTAATAATTAGAAAATGAAAGGTCATGGGAATTAAATTTAAACTTTGAAATGTTAGAGAGGTTATATGCAATTAACTCAAAGTTCATGGGGGTTTTATATAATTTATTTTAAATTAAAACCATTAAATCATTATCACTGAGCAAGAAAAGGATCAAAATAAACTAAAGTAGTAAAGGAAGCGTCAAATTTGGAGTACGCTGGAGCACCCTTTAGTTGTTCCATGATTTTCGTAAAATCAGAACAAATACAAGTAATCCATTACCTCTGTGAATGCTTTCAAAGCTTTATAATCCATGCAGCTGGGAATAAATAGTTTGAAATTTAAAGGAAGTAATAATCAAATTAAGTCACAGAGGAGTACCTTGTTTCAAAGATCCAGTGAGCAGAGCATGCTCTGTGGGCCTTCCTCTCTTGGAAAAAAATGGTTTTCTGCAATCAAAGGTTAGTTAGTAAGAGTTTTATATATATATATATATATATATCATACAATGTTTTTTTTTTATAATGGCATAATAGTTACTCATGAGTATACCTTTAGATGTATGCAATGAAGAGTTAGATTTGATGTCTATTGATCCTTATATCTGGGATGTGAGCAATTTTGGGCCACTCTGCTCCTGTTTCTCTCCGGCATCTTTCGTTTAAAGGTTGAGAAGGTTCATCCAAATCTAGTGTTTGTAAATTTGTGAGGCGACACATTCCTTCTGGAAATGACTCCAAACTATTACATGACTCCACCGAAATAAATCGGAGTGAGTGGAGATCACAAATCCACTCAGGTAAAGCCACGAGGTGATGACATTCAATAAAGTGGATTTTTTTGAGAGAATGTAGGCAACCAAGCCTTTGGCACTGTATGTTATAATTCTCATCACCACGCCATGAATCAATGTGGCTAATTGTGAATTCTTCAAGTGTAGCAGAGAGATTTTGCATATGATGAAATAGTTCCTCTGGACTTGAAAAGTTTTCAATATAAAGCTCTTTAAGAGAGGAGAGATTTTGCATCCATTCCTCTGGTAATTCTTCTAGGTCTATCCCTTCAATGTAAAGAAACTTAAGCATGGAAAGAGATGCAGCCATATGATCTGATGTTGATGGCCCATTTGTGCTCACATTTAATGTGTCAAGCAATGGCTTCATGCTACATTCAATTAATTCCAAAAGACTTACAAGATTTGGAAAAGTAGGCATGCAACTTAACTCTGGGCAACGACCAATTTGTAATGATGAAAGGCGTGAAAATGATGGGAGTGAATGATGCCACTCTTTATCTCTTTTATTTTGGACATTTTCCTCCCTTACCCATCCCCTCATCCTTCCACACTCCCAAATTATTAACTTCTCCAGAGATGGGAAGAAGTTAGTTGATGAGGAACATCCATTATAGTATATGTACTCCAATTTATCCATGTTCTCTATCCAAAGAGTCTTGAGAGAAACAAGTCCTTCCAACCCTGTCAAGGATTGACAATTTCTGATAGCAACAAACTTTAATTCAACAAGATTTGTACATGACAAAAGCCAATTGGAAAGGCATACCCCTGGGTACTCATTTATTTCCAATGCCTTCAAATTTTGATGAGGGCGAAGATTTTCCAATAATTGCAAGGCATCACTGCTTTTCATCTCTGAATATTCCCCCCAATCTAGGAACAAGGAAATGAGGTTTTTCTTTGTTCTCAAATTAACATCCTTGGACTCCGCCTCTACATCCCTTACTAAACCAAGTTTCTCAATGCTTAAGCTACCTCTCAAATTAAGTTCTTTCAGTTCATTCAATTTGGCCTTCTTTCTCTCCTTATCATCATTACCCACTATGAAATCTGACAAATGTTGTAGTGTAGTCATCCTACCCAACCCAATCGGCATTCCATCTTCAAAGGCCTTGCAAAAACGTATATCAAGTCGGCGCAAGTTTATCAACTTTGTGATAATATCCACGGAAAATTCAAGATTATGGCACCCGTCCAATCTCAATGTCTGCAAATTGACTAAGTCACTTATACTTTTGGGCAAAGAAGTCAATTCAGAAAAAAAATAAGAGAGATTAAGATACCTCAAATATCTCATTTTACCTATTGATTCAGGCAAATCTCTTATATAGTAGCAAGACAAATTAAGACTGCGTAAGCGTTTAAACACAAATAAATCCGCTGGATTTCTTCCATGTTTTGCCTTTATTTCAAGAAAGGTTCTCAATCTACATGGATCCGGTATATTTAGTAAACTATCAGAGTTATACTCCTCAAAAGAAGCATGTATAGGAGGACATTCCACAACATTTTTTCTCCTCTCCTTGTCTAGATAGTAATCAGAGCCAGCAATTTCTTGGGACAAGTCATGCATCAAATCATGCATTTTAAAAAATTGTATTTCACCTAGTTCATCCCTCTCAACATCTTGCAAGAATGACTTCATCAACAAAATATGAACATATTCATCACCAACGTCTTCAGGACATTGTTTCTCCTCGCCATTTTCAAGGAAGCCGTGTGCCATCCACAAATCAATCAATTCATCCTTCTCATATCTCCAGTCTTTTGGATATAAAGAACAATAAGTAAAACACTGTTTTAACTCAATTGTCAAATTTTCATAACTCAACTTTAAAATTGGCCCAATTGATTTATAACCTTCACATGACTTCCAAAAGTCACCTTCCAAGATAGCTTCCCAGTCACTTTCCCGCGATTTTGATCGCAACAAACTTCCCATAACTCTAATTGCTAGCGGAACACCAGCACATTTTTCCGCAATCTTTTGGCCAATAGACTCAAGTTTTTGGGTCATTATTTTATCTTCGTCAAATGCCAAACTTCTCAACAGAGTCCAGGATTGGTCATCTGTCAGTCCTTTCAAAAAATATGGCACTTTTACACCCATTGTATTGGCTACCGTTTGATTGCGTGTAGTCAACAAAATCTTACTACCTTGAGCACCACACATCAAATATTTTTTCAAATGTAACCACTTTTCTCTATCCTCATTCCACACGTCGTCAAGGACTAGCAAATATCTTTGGCCTTTCAAATTCTCTTCAAGCTTATCTTGAAGCAATTCCAATTGTTGGTCGTTTACTTCCTTACGAGTTGATGATTCCAATATTTTTTTAACAAGTGGTTTCACATCAAAGTCATCAGAAACACACACCCACATTTTCTTATCAAAAAAGTCGTTGACTTGAGCATTATTGTAGACCAGCTGGGCAAGAGCAGTTTTACCCAAACCACCTATACCCACAATAGCAACCAAGGAAACATTTTCATTGTTATTAGTATTTAGCAATAGATCAATAATCTCCTTCTCGCTTTCCTCCCTACCAATGATATTCTCTTCATGCTTAGAACTAGTTTCCCTCCAGTTACTCTTTTCATGCTTCATTTCAACAACTACTCTTGGATCTAAATTCAACTTGGACATAGTTTCAGCAACAGCGTTAAATTGCTCTTTAATTTTTCTAATCTGACGAGCAATTTTGTGGCGAGAAACAATACGGTTGGAGGATGAGAAGAATTCACGTACCTTTCCCTTTGCATCCCTGTTGCGCAGCAGACGTTGGGTATGCAATTCATCAAGCAAGTCATCTGCATCGTAAAGAACTTGTTTGAGGTCTCTTATCCACAGCTGGATGAGTTGGTTATTCTGCTGCTTCTTGTCAGCATCAGCAAGAACAGCTTTGATGGCTTCAACAGTTTTCTTCAGCCAAACAATCTCACTCTTGACCCCATAAACGGAAGCAATCTCTTTGAAGGCCAATGAAGCCAAGGTGTTGATGAGACTTGAAGCCACTCCATATGGGATTTGTTCCGCCATTCTTCTCCAGCAACAGACACAAAGGAAGACTCCGGTGTTTTAAGATCAGATCTGGCAAAGATGAAAGTGGAAAGACTATGTTCTAACAGTTCATGGCCTATGTAGAAGAAAAAGGCCAGGGATTTTTCTTTTTTATTTAATTTATTTTTTCGAAAATAATGGTTTTATATTCAGGAAAAATTATTCACTTTTTTTTTTTTAGGAGATTAGTCAATTATGGAACAAGGTATTGCTGTCAATATTTCATTATTATGCGCTGGGACTACAGAATCATTGTCCGCACTATATTAATTAATTGTCCCTTATGAAGCTTCCGGGAAATTGCCTAACCTCGAAATTCAATTATTCCCATTAAGCTTGCGTCGCCATTGCTTTCTTAGAACTGAGCTATTCATTTTAGGAAAAGTATGCCTAAGTGCTTGTTCGGGGGCGCAAAAAGTGTTGATTTAATTTTTTTTTTTTTACAAGTCGGATAAAACTCATATAATACAATTACCTCAAACACTGTAAAATCACTTCCTAAAAACTAAAACAAATAGGAACTTAAGGTTTATATTCAATTAAAATTGTATGTCCAAGTATCTAAGTATGTAAAGTTGTCATTATGAAGGTTCAACCCATTAACTTTAATATTATTGGACCACAAATTTAAGGACACTACTGATTCTCCAGTATCTATTTTATACAAGAAAACCATGGTTTTGTACAACATTTTTTTCTTTTTTTTTCTTTTTTTTTTCCTTTTTCAAAAACTATTCTCTAAAAGTTTATTCTCTTAATTAATTTTTCTCTAGAAGTTATTCTTCAAGAAACTAACTTCTTTAATCTAATCAAAAAATAAAATGAGTGTGAAAAAAAAGAAATGAGAGAAATATCTAATTAATTAAGCGTAAAATAAAACATGCATTAAATTCTTTTTTGACCAGCAAAAATACATTAAATTCTTAAACAAAGCCAAATTGTCCCTTATTTATGCTATCAACCTACTCCTTTAGTCTTATTTATAGGGCAGAGAGAAGATATTTTTTAATCCTATTTATAACACATCTCATTAAATTTTTTAAGTGAATGTAAGAATTAACCATTTATTTATTATTGTATGGACTTTATTCTTATGTGATATTATGTATATTAAGTAAGGGTAGAGTTAAAAAGTTATTGAATTTTATAACAAAGTTAATGAGATTTAAAATTTTTGTTAATCTTCATAAAAAATATTGAAAGTTTCTCGTAAATAGGGGAAAAAAAAAGTATATGAGAGACGTGGTTTATACATAAAAGCGGAGGGAGTATATATATTCCTGGAAATTGCCAATGTCTCGAGATTCAACGAAGCTTCTTTATAACCGAGCCCTACTTTACGTGTCTCAAAAAGCAATCGGCGTGACTATGAGGCTAATTTGTCCTATGCATTATGTAAAATACTGCCTTTATTGTTGTTATCAATGTTTTAAAAGTCAGGTATCAAACTAGAAATTCCAGCGAATCATGTTTTGAATTGTTGGAATGGTCAGACCGTTTGACAGGACGATGATGAGATAATAATTAAATTAAAAACGGTTAAGGTGCTAGAGCATATATGGCTTCTAAGATATCAAGCTCCACTCCTTTTTCTTAATCTCATTGTTTGCAAAAATACTGTCGAGAAGCTCCTTTAAGAAATTCTTCTTACAAAGGTAATATTATAATTGCCGCCACTTCTTCTTCATCGTCCTTAATTTTGAATGAATGGTACTGGGTTCAGTCCCATAATATGTTTCACCTTTTCTAATAATATATATATATATATATATATATAATAACATTAGGACAAAACTTATATCCAGTCCATTGCATCAACTTCATCTAGTTCTGCAATTAAAATCAGCCACCTGTCCTCATTTGACACATTATCATCTAACAGTGTTTCCTTTCATCCTGTTAATTGCAATCACGGTCGCAAGTCCCCTCTAAACCTTGCAACCCCACTTGCCATGCTTCAACGGTAACCCATCTTCGTTCATGAGCGGCGGTCGTGAAGAGACAACGGCGGCCAAGGATAAAACATGGCAGTGGCTATAGAGTTGTAGCAGTGATTGTTAAAAGTGGGCGGCGGGAGTTCGATCGGTAAAAAGTGTAACCCCCTTCACGGTAATTATATACGGATTATGAAATTTAAGTGAAATAGAGACCAATAATACAAAAATCACATTTAGGATCACTAATCTCCAAGAGATAGGGTGTCCAAACAAAACGTTCGAAACAGAATTCATCTGGTCTCACATTCACTTTCGAATACAATTACCTGTGCCGATAAATCACATAATAAATATCAGAGTGCGTAATCAAAATCCCGGCAACCCCGGGATACTTATATTTATATAATGGGTTTAAAGGTTTCCCAAGATGGGGATTACATATCCAAAATTTACTATATACACATCTCATATACATACAGTAATCACAAAAGACAACTAGATAACCGACATCCAAAATACAAAATGTCCCTAAACCCCTAATCACTCCTGGTTGGCCGCTTCACTTTCGAGCCACATGCCCTGTCTAAAATGTTAGTCATTTGGAAAGAGTGAGATTCAAAAGAATCCCAATAGTAACAAATCACTCATACAATATATAAATAGAAGGCATGTAATGGATCATGTTCACTAGCATTATCAGCAACACAATGATCCATGGCTCGAGCCACAGACGACAGCACTCACGGCTGTATCACAATGCACTATGCCCACTTACGCGGTAATCACAATGACATCTTTCGCTGCAAACACTATGCTCGCTTATGCGGTAATCTCTATGACAGCAGGATCACAAAGCACAAGGTATCTCAATGCACAATGGATCACAAGGCACAATGCTCAACAACGCACAAAGCTCCACAAGGCACAATGCTCCACAATGTATCTCAATGCATCTCAAAGCAGCAGCAGCACATAATGCATGATAGGCAAACATGCATTACATTTACACAAAGTATAAGAGAGGAGTCACTACCTGAATCTTTCCTGACGTTCTTTGGCACAGTGGGCTCACGCGTCTGGCAGATATCAAATCCTATACCAAATTAGGGACAACCATCAATCTCTTTTCCAAACACTTGTTCCATAATACTCTAAGTTGGTTATCATTTAGGACTCTTTAGGTGGCTAATAGAGGTCTAAACATATGCCTAAAGGCTAAGAAAGGGATAGTTCAATTCATGAGGTCTGAGCTGTCGAGAGGCGTAGGCCACCACACGTCCCTGCTGTATAAGGACACACCCTAATCCATGCCCACTGGCATCAGAATACACAACGTAAGTCAAACTGGGATCAGGCAAAATCAACACAGGTGCCGTAGTCAACCTCTGTTTCAGCTCCACAAAGCAATTTTCACAATGTTCATCCCACAAAAATGGCTAATTTTTTCTCGTGAGCTTGGTCATTGACAACGCAATGCGGGGGAAATTCTGAATGAATCTCCGATAATAGCCAGTAAGACCCAGAAAACTGCATACCTTTGCAACAGTTTCTGGTCTTTTCCAATCCAGTACTGCTTCCACTTTACTGGGATCCATAAAGACCCCTTCCCACGAGATAACATGGCCTAAGAATTTCACTTCTGATAGCCAAAACTCGCACTTACTCAATTTGGCATAGAGTTGCTTCTCACACAATGTATTCAACACAATTCTCAAATGATACTCGTGCTCTTCTCTACTCTTAGAGTATATCAAAATATCATCAATGAATACCACAACGAATTGATCTAGGTATTGTCGGAAAACACGGTTCATGTAATCCATGAAAATCGCAGGCGCATTGGTTAACCCAAATGGCATAACTAAGAATTCATAATGACCATACCTAGTTCGGAAAGTAGTCTTTGGAATGTCTTCTACTTTCACTCGCAGCTGATGATACCCCGACCTCAGATCAATCTTCGAAAATACACACGAACCGGATAGTTGATCTAAAAGGTCATCGATTCTAGGGGGAGGGTACTTGTTCTTGACGGTAATCTTATTCAACTCTCTATAGTTAATACACAAACGAAGACTCCCATCTTTCTTTTTCACAAACAAAACTGGAGCTCCCCAAGGCGACACATTGGGTCTAATAAATCCTTTCTCAAGCAAATCTTCAATCTTCTTCTTCAATTCTGCCATCTCATTTAGGGCCATACGATATGGGGCTTTGGATATAGAACCCGCTCAAGGCACAATGTCAATCGGAAATTGAACTTCCCTCTCAGGAGGTAATCCACTTAAGTCATCCGGAAATACCTTAGGGAATTCATTCACTATGGGTATACTACTCAAAGACTCACTGGTTTCTCCTTATACAGAAAAGAAAACCAAATACCCCTGACAACCCTTTTGCAAATATTTCTTAGCCTTAGCTGTTGAAAGGAAATTTAGTTCGACTTTCTTGTCCTCAATGCTATGAGAAACAAGATACACTATCCTTTTGTTCCCATAATCTAATAACACATTATTCACTCTCAACCAATCAAAACCCAAAATGACTTCCAATTGGCAGAGTGGTAAACCAATCAAATCTACCACATATTCATGACCCTCAACGGTTACAACACAATTTAAATAGGCTTCTGTGGTTACAGCCTTCACACCCACGATGTTGACACAATCAGATCGAATGGTAACTTATACATATTTATACCCAGGCGCTTCATATAATCATATGCAATAAAAGAGTGACTTGCACCCGAGTCAAACAAAGCTTGTAATACATATCCATTAATAAAAATTGTACCTTGTATCAGCTCTGGGGATTTTCGGGCTTCCTCGTGAGTCATAGCAATACTCGGCCCTGAGTCCTCGGTCTCTGCTCTGGTCATGACTGTCCACACTCAACAGATGTATGCCCTACTTGCTTACATTTGAAACAAATCACCTGACCATCGCAAGTCTTGCCATGATGTGGCTTGTTATAGCGAGGACATGTCCATACAAAAGGAGCTCTCTACTGATCACGACTCCCCGACTGATAAGGCTTCTTACTACCACCTCTGAATGAAGAGGATGATCTCGAGCCCTTCCGCTTCTGAGAAGAATTGCCCTTATCGGGCTCACTATGACCACCAGTAGTCTTAGCCGGATACAACTCTCTCAGATTGCTCTCCATAATCCGACATTCCTCAACAGCCCTGTTGAACTCAGAAAACTGATGGGTGGCTGTTCTCTTACTCATATCACGCCTCAAACCCCGTATAAGTAAGTCTGAGCTCAACTCCTCGTCATCTATCTTCCGCAAATAGGATGAATACCGAGATAAACGGACAAAATGGGACAGGTACTCATCAAACGACTCCGTGTCCCCTTGCTTGATGTTCAAGAACTCGATCTCCTTCTCAAGTCTGACCGACTTGGGAAAATATTTTTCGTTGAAATGTTGCTGGAATACTTCCCAGGTCAATGGTATGTTCTTGCTCCGCAACGACAAAGCAATATTCTTCTACCAGCAGTCTGCATCTCCTTCGAGCTTGTACACCGCTAACTGGGCTTTCAATTTTGAGGGACATTCAAGAACCTCAAAAATCTTCTTAAGACGGTTCAGCCAATCTTTAGCCACCTGAGGATCAAATTTCCCCTTGAATGCCGGAGGTAGGTGCTTACAGAATCTAGAGACCCAAAACTGAAGATCTCTTTCCTCCCTAGCTGGCACACGATGGGATTCTTGGTTCGGTCTAGCACGAGGAGATGATTCATGTGGCCGTGCCGACCCTTCAGCCATTTCTTCTCTATGCATCCCTTCCTGAGTCTCCTCTTGGGTTTCCTCCTGAGTAGACTGACCTCGTCCCTCATTATTCTTTGTTTTCTCATATTTGAGCTCTTCTCTAAGCTCATCTATCATATCCTGCTGATCTCTTATCAGACCCATTAACTCTTGCATTGGGTCCGATGGATTCTCATTGACAACCTCCACCTCAGGATTTTCTTGTTGTACTCTGGGATGACATTTCGTCTTTTTAATTCTACAAAGAACTCACCCCAATAATCCAACAATTTATGATATTCACATAATTTCCACAAAGCACATATATCCACATAACCAGAATAGATATATGTATACGACGGTCATTCACAATGATTTTCTATCACTAAAACCACACTATGGGAGCTATCCTAGCAAACTCTACCCTTGTCAGGAACTGCATCTCTGATACCAAAAATGTAACCCCCTCACGGTAATTATATCTGGATTATGAAATTTAACTGAAATAGAGACCAATAATACAAAAATCACATTTAGGATCACTAATCTCCAAGAGATAGGGTATCCAAACAAAACGTTCAAAACAGAATTCATCTGGTCTCACATTCACTTTTGAATACAATTACCTGTGCCGATAAATCACATAATAAATATCAGAGTGCGTAATCAAAATCCCAGCAACCCCGGGATACTTATATTTATACAATGGGTTTAAAGGTTTCCCAAAATGGGGATTACATATCCAAAATTTACTATATACACATCTCATTTACATACAGCAATCCCAAAAGACAACTAGATAACCAACATCCAAAATACAAAATGTCCCTAAAGCCCTAATCACTCCTGATTAGCCATTTCCCTTTCGAGCCACATGCCCTGTATGAAATGTTAGTCATTTGGAAAGAGTGAGATTCAAAAGAATCTCAATAGTAACAAATCACTCATACAATATATAAATACAAGGCATGTAATGTATCATGTTCACCAGCATCATTAGCAACACAATAATCCATGGCTCGAGCCACAGACGACAGCACTCACGGCTGTATCACAATGCACTATGCCCGCTTGCGCGGTAATCACAATGACAGCTTTCGTTGTAAACACTATGCCATCTTATGTGGTAATCTCTATGACAGCAGCATCACAAAGCACAAGGTATCTCAATGCACAACGGATCACAAGGCACAATGCTCAACAACGAATAAAGCTCCATAAGGCACAATGCTCCACAATGTATCTCAATGCATCTCAAAGCAGCAGCAGCACACAATGCATGATAGGCAAACATGCAATACATTTACACAAAGTATAAGAGAGGAGTCACTACCTAAATCTTTCCTGACTTTCTTTGGCATAGTGGGCTCACGCGTCTGGCAGATATCAAATCCTATATCAAATTAGGGACAACTATTAATCCCTTTTCCAAACACTTATTCCATAATACTCTAAGTTGGTTATCATTTAGGACTCTTTAGGTGGCTAATAGAGGCCTAAACATATGCCTAAAGGGTTGGAAGAAGTTACCCTGAAGACCCCTTTTCGGAAGGCAAAACAGTAATTTTAGGCTGGATCACTCGAGTGAAGATTACCTCACTCGAGTGATGAGCGACTCGTGCTCGAGTGAGAACGACTCTCACTAGTGAGTATTTGACAGTGAGCAACTACTACGACTAGAAAGTGCTCACATCACTCGAGCATGAAACCTTACACTCGGGTGATGACTCCAAATATGCTCGAGTCCCCGAAAGTGCAACACAACGAGTGACAACCCGAGAGCACAACAATTACCAGAGGGACAAGCTCACTCGAGCATACCCCCCCAGTGCTCAGGTGAGACGGCAATGCTCGCGAGTGTCAAAGCATACTCTTGAATAATGGCCAGCGACTGACAACCCGAGAGCAGCCCTAACCAAGCTCTCACACTATCACTCGAGCAATCCCTTGATCACTCGAGTAATCATCAACTTCACTCGCGAACAAGAAGTGCACTCGAGCTATCATCATGAGAACCCAGGCAAAACACAACGCAGAAAGGGAAAAATACAAGCAGCACTCGAGCATGATCTTCCCTCACTCGAGTGTTGTGCATCAAAGACCAGAAACGCAGCAAATGATAGAAAAATACCAGATGATCAAATACTATCCCAACGGCTCCCAAACTTCTCACAAAGATTAAACACACTTAACCATGCCTAAAGAACACCTTGGCAACTTCCAAAACACTCCAAAAACCCTTTCTACCACAATTTATGCCTTGGGGTCTCTATGACATACAATACCCCAATCTCATTCAACTTAAATCTAAACTTCCAAACTATATCCAATACTCAAATGACTTCACAATAGACCATTTCCAACATCAATCATAATGAAATTCATACATTCCAAAATAGGCATAAACTAGGGCAAATTTCCAAATTTTCACAAACTTGTCCAAAAATCACAAACAATATATCAAAATGCACTAAAGGATTACCTCTTCACTTTGCCAAATCCAGAATCTTGATTTTCAAATTTTCAATTTCGTCCAACTCATAAACCACCACCCTTCAAGATTCTGAAATCACCAAGTTGAATCTCTTAATGAGATGCACAGCATTAAAGAAGAGGATTTGAGCATAAGAGGATCACAACTCACCAAAATCCAAGCTTTTCTTCCCTCTTTTCTTGCTTCTGCGCCGGAAACTATGGAAGTAAGAGGAAAGAGAGAGGGAAATGGTGATATGATGAAAATGATGACAATGAAGCAAGCTTTCTCTTTCTTGCCCATACACCCTAAAACGCATAGGAGAGAGAGAATGAGGAAAAGTGATGTTTTATCTCATGTGCCACATCCAATGGCTCACCAAATGCCACTTGTCACCATCTTATTCACTCCCACCATGACTCACACAATCGTAAAGCATAGGATTCTGACCCATGGTCAAAGAATCTCAACCCTTGATCTTAAATACCACACGCATTTATACTAAATTCATATTACATTAATCCCAAAAGTGCTTAATTACACTAATTACAATCAATTTTAGAGTCATTAGCCCTTAATTCCAAATTGGGATATTACAAAAAGGAAGGTAGTAGTTCTTCATTTTCTTAATTTGATAGTTACAATCCTTACTAGGTTCGTGGTTCTCTCGTATTTCCCTTTTTTTGTTTTGGAATTTTAGTTTGTGTGTTTATATGAGGTTTTAGTTTTAGCTTGAGTGATTAGATTTCGGTAACTGCAACATCCTTGAATATGCCTATCCTTAAAATAATTAGTTCAAAGGCTGGAATGTTTTGGTACTTGCATTAGGGAATCATAATACACTTAATAATTCACATAAATACAAACCTTTGGTTCAATCTGTATAAACTTTAACTCTTTGGGAAAGGAAATACACTTACTTAAAATATACCTTTCATTGTCCTTATTTTTGTCCCACCACAGATATGTTTAGAACGAGACAGAAGCAAACTTGTGAGAGAAGATGAAGGGATAGCGTGGGCACTACTTGAAATGGGAGCTTAAAAAGAGTATCAAAGAAGTCAGGTTCTGCAGGCAGGGTAATGAGGACAAACTATGTTGTCCAAACAAATAAAGGAATTGGTGTGTTTTTTTGATAGAGGATATTTATTCTCTGCCTTTGCCCACATTTCTTATTTATGCATTCACTGGGTAAGACCTTTAAGTTCCTCACTCTTCTACAACATAACACCAATAATTGATATCAAAGTTTATAACTTTTCTTTATGGGGATGTCCTTATTAGCTGGCTCTGCTTCCCTAAACTATTTTAAGTCCAAATATTTGCATGCTGAAGAAATAACACAATACGCCAAATCTCTTTCCTATATATATAGAATCAGTAGTGGCAACACCTGGATTCATGCTATAATAGTTTGCAAGATGAAATATCATTTTTATCATTTGAAAAATATTATTTGGCAGCCTTACCGTGTTACTCACATCTATGTAGAGATCGCATGCAGTGCTTTTTCTCTTCCTTGAAATTCAAAAGCTGCTTTAGAAAATGAGGGCCCTATGTTGTTCTTCTCATTTGTCAGCAACAAATGACCCATAATATTCACTTATTCACATTTAAATCTACACTTTTCATGTGTCCATTCTCCTGCTAAAACAGGAAATCTAGTAATAATGAAAAACTTACATTGTTGTTACTTTAATGCATTTAACAGTATTCCCAAACATAAAAAGAGGTATGCTATTACTGAAAATAAGTCGTGTGTGGATCAGGTTAGAATGTCTAGCATAATTGTTAGCACTTAGAAGCCCTCAAAGGAACTCATAAGCAGAGCAACATGGTACATACAAATCGATGGTACATTACAGAAAATAAATGAATGCTCATTTAGTTCTAAATAATTGAACTTGTTCTTTCTTGTTTTGGGTGTTGGTAGAGAATTTGGACTGGAAAGGTTTACAATGATCAGAGGCTTGTGTCTGAAGTGCAGGACAATTAACCAAATTATGAAATGTTGTTGCTGCAGTACATAGCAATGAATTTATCTAGCACCTAGAGGACCATTATGTATTTTTAATCATATTACCATGTGGTGCTGATTATGGCATTGGACCATATTCTTGTAATAGTTGAATTTGAAAATGAAAATGCTATTTGAGTTAGACCTTTTTCTATTGATAAAAAGAATTTGAATAGAGAGAGCTTGACAGATAGTAGAATGCAATGTACCATAATGTCCTTTTTTAAAAGGTCATGGCTCCACTATGATTAACAAATAAGTAACAATAACTATGCTTTTGCCTATCGAACTCGTGGCATGATGGTGAAAGTATTTTACTTTCAACTCTTAAATCTTGAGTCTGAATAAGCCAACACCAACACAAGAAATATTATTTTAAAAGGAACATAAGTAAGTAATAGAAAGAAACATCTTGATGTTAATATCTCTTCTCAGTATTGATATCTATAAGACAAAAGATTTAAAACAACAAAATAGTTGTGGCTCTGCCTCTTTGCAAATGTTGCCTTTTTGCTCTCTGTGTAAATTTTATCTGCCATGTTAACCTGTGTTATATTGAGAAGAGAAATGTAAGTGTAAAAATTTTAGAGTTGAAAATTTATATATAATCGAAGATGAAATATAAGTATTCTATAAATACCTCTCAGTGCCATTTTTTCTTTGACTTTTCTAAACAACTTTTAGGACAACCTTTAACACGAGATATACCCTCTTTTCTTTTCAATCCTTTTGCTTGAAATGTATCTTTTTTGCCGGTTTCACTAGCATCCTAGATTGAAATGGAAGAGCTACTGCTTAATATTTTATCAACTTCCACACCTAATTCTACAAACATTTTTGCCAAAAAGGTTGTTGCATCATCAGACTCAGCAACTTTACTCAATATCTCAACTGCAATTCGGCATAAATCCATGTAACGATTTGTGACATCTATCTTTGGATCTTCTTTGATTACACATCCACTATTATCAAGAACACATCCACTCCGAGCATGTTTGGTCCATCTATTAAGAATGTACTATGGAGGAATAATTAGTTTATTCCATAGATTAAGTACTCGAAGAGCATGGCAACATAAGATGCCTATGAATTCATATTTCCTACAGCTGCATTCATTTGTGTCATCTTCTGAATTATAGGTCACCTTATGGTCTCTTATATCTTCCATCACACATACTTTATATTCAAATATTTTTGAATCTTGGTTGCATTCCTTGAAAAGTATGTTACATGACTTTTCATATTCCTTTTTAACTCGAAGAAAGATAGCTTGTGTATACATTTCTCTTGCATTTTTCAACATAATGACATCTAAATTTAGTGGGGGCATAGTTTAACTCATTTTATAATTCTCCTCCAACTCCTTATATCTCATCCTCAATCAACCTCTCAAAATTTCTAAAGAAATCTAACACATTTAATGTAGACTTCATATAGTGTCTTAATCAACCGTTAAAGCTTTCACTCAACTGGGTTGTTGTAGCTCCTGTAAAAAAGGCATGTCACCCATATACTGATGCCCATTTTTCTCTTTTTCCAAACAAATCTTGCAACCATCTATTTTGACGAAGGTTATACTTGTCAAGCATTGACTCCCGTGCAATAAGAAAGTCATTCTCATACTTATAATCACACATGCAACTTTTAAAATCCAAAGTAAATGAATCAGAATGCTTGTGAGCATGATTGACATGCTTACAAGCATTTTATGAGAGATGCCAGATACATAAACGATGATATGATTCTGGAAAAACCTTTGCAATTGCCTTTGCCATTGCTGGATCTTGATCTGTAAATATTGTACATGATTTCTTTCCACTCATAGCCTTCACAAAAGTTCTAAATAGCCACTCAAATGATTCACTAGTTTCATCATATAATAATGCAGCACCAAATGTTACAGTTTATCGATGGTGATTGAATCCAACGAAGGGTGCAAATGGTTTCAAGTTACGGTTTGTATGATAAGTAGTATCAAAAGATACCATATCTCCAAAATAAAAATAATCTATAATCATTTTTGCATCAGCCCAAAAAATATTTGTTATTTGACTTTCAATATCAAGTTGAATTTCATAAAAAAATGATGGATTTTCATATTGCTTTGATTCAAAATAATGAAGCAATGTATAAGCTTCCCCTTCTTTCATTTCTGCCATCCTTTTACTAGTCAAATGATTGTTAATATCTTTGAGAGTGTACCCAACATTCTCTCGTCCTCCAGCTTGTCGACTCAAGAATTCAAAAATTAATTTTTGTTGAATACCAGAATGTTCTACTTGCTCAATTTAAGTTGCTTGAGCACTAGATATTTTTCTTTGAGATGGTAATTTATGCTTACTCCTAGGAGTAGCTAAAACATGATTATGTTCCTTCTCAAAAGATGTAACTACATATTTTTCATTTGCTTGTCGGTTAATAATCATTTGAGCTAGACAACCAGTTCTCAAATCTCTACGAGCCTTTTGCCCTTCACAATCATTCACTTTCTTAAACCCTTCTTTGAAACACACATATTTTCAAGGTAAAACAATCTTAGGATCTCTCCTACATTTATTCACCCACTCTTTCCTAACACTGAATCCTATTAAACTAGCATATGCATTGTAGAATCTATATGTATGTTCTTCACTTTCAAATTCCATGCCCACATATGGAGTTAAATCTGTTTCATTTATTTCATGTTCTGTAAAATATTCATAAACAATGAAGTAAACATTAAAAGTTGAGAAAATACAAGCCAGGGGAAAAAAAGAAACAAGCAAAAAAAATTCATACAATTGAAAATAGTATCAGATAAAATTAATTGCGAAGAAAAAGCAAGCAAAAAGGTTGTACCTGCCATCATCCCCTTCAATTAATTGAATCAGCATCATTAAAAGTGAAACAAGCCCCTATGATATGTTTTGTCTTGACTTGTGAATGTGAGTATTTGCTGGAGCACGCACGAATTGAAGTCAATTGGTTACTGTTGAATTACGGCAAATAGGGTTGCAAGGTTTGATTTTGTGACTTGCGACCGTGACTACGACTGTAATTAACGAGGTGAAGGGAAACACTGTTGGATGATGAGGTGTCAAATGAGGACAGGTGGCTGATTTTAATTGCAGAACTGGATGGACTTGATGCAATGAACAGGATATAAGTTTTGTCCATAACATTAAAATGTTCAACAACTTAAAATCTTTTTTCTTATAATATTAAAGTTGATATTTTTTTTCAGACGATAAAGTTGATATCTGATCTATGTAGTATCTTAATTTAAAATGTTACAATCAAAACGTAAATAATAAATCATCTGTACCACTACGTTTTAGGTTATTTGATAAATATTGATTACCATTTGTCAATATCAATGCAAATTTGAATATCCAAAGTCTCATTAGAAAAACTTGCGCTTGGCTTTTCTCGGTGGCTGACTGGCAGGCTGTTCCGGTCCCATGCCCCACCATTACTTAAGGCAACATTGTTTTGCGTGGAAAAGGATAATGTTGCCCTTCTTTCATTTGCTTGCCTCTCGCCCCTCAAATAAACAAGTCACCCACCCTCCTCTCCTTAGACACTTCACTAGCTATACTAAAAAATATTTACTGTATTAAAATTAAAAATACATTCTAAATGACATACTTTTTAAATAATTTGGTGGTGAAAGAGCGAATGATAAAAAAAATAAAAAAAATACATAATTATATTTTATCTAAAAATAAAGAAATTCTTTATTGAAATTTTTATTGGTGAGACTAACCATATAAATTTTTAGCTTGACACATACTTTTAGTCCATTAAGTTTAGACGAGGCTCTATTTTAGTCATTTAACTTTTAAAAAATGTGTCCTTTTAAATTAGCATCATCAACTTCACTAATGAAAAATGGAACCTCAACATTTTTTGACTCAACATTTTGACTAACAAAAAACACAATTTTAAAAATTAAATGACTAAAATAGAGTGTCGTTTAAACTTAAAAGACTAAAATTATACTTTAGCTAGCCTAAAAATTTATCATGTTACTCTCAACAATAAAAATTTCAATGAAGAATTTTTTTCCCAATTTTCCTTATTTTTGGATAAAATATAATTATGTATTTTTTATTTCGTTTATCATTCACTCTTTCACCACCAAATTATTTAAAAAGTATGACATTTAGGATGTATTTTTAATTTTAATACCGTACTAGTAAATATTTTTTAGTATATCTGGTGAAGTGTTTAATGAGAAAACAGAGGACGGTGGGTAACTTTCAATGGATGAAGTCATCTCCCATAAGATACCGCCGGATAGACTACCGGCTATTTTCAACTCGATGGATAGGTTGCTGGAAAAACCTAGAACGCAACATGATTCTTCAGACCAGATTAAGAATGAGCATGCTATCAGAACTGGAAATGCTATTAGAACTTACCTGTTGGTGGTTCCAAAAAATTCTGTAATTGAAGAACAGAGCATAAAACAGGGGAACTGCACAAGCTCATTTGCATCTCCGAACCTCCCCTCCTATAAAGATTTATTGATGGGGGTCAATAGATCAGATTTCAATGGGATTGCCCATGCACAAAGTTCTTCAAATGGGGACTTATTAACGTTGGATTTACAGAACAGATTATAGAAGATTCCAGAGCCTTCAGATGAAACCAAAAAACTCATGAATATTTATCCTTCCATGGAAATATCAGAAGACGAGTACAATGAAGCATGCCAACCATGGAACAACTCACTAATTATCACAATGTTGGGCGCCTATTTTTATCTCCACAAACTTAAAGAGATGCTGTGCAGAGTGTGGAAATTCAATGAGTTTGAATTAGTTGACTTACCCAACAATTATAATGTTGTGAGATTTACTAACCCTGATGGCTGGAGTGCTCATTACAAGCGCATAATATTGGAAAGACTATGGGTGATAGCGCAACATGCAGTCTTGGTTCAAAAATGGTCCCCATATTTCGACCCATTCCACAACCAGCTGGGGAAAATTGCAACATGGGTTAGAATCCCAATTATTCCTATCATCTACTACTCGTAAAAATTCATTTCTAGATTGGGTGATATGATAGGGAAGACTCTCAAAGTGCACTTACACACTCTAAACTATCGTGATCACTCATCAGGCATAGTGACAAGGGGAAGATACGCCAAATTATGCGTTGAATTGGACCTCCAAAAGCGCTTAGTCCCCAGAGTCATCTTGGCTTCAACCATCTTCAATGTTGAATATGAGGGACTGGACCTGATCTGCTTCTCCTGTGGGAGATATGGACACAAGAAAGATCACTGTTCATGGAAAGCTAAAGGAACTGAAACTCCTAAAACGTAGAATATGGTGACGGAGCCTGCTAAAGTAGTTCAGGCAAGGCCACCAGAAAATATCTCATCACAGGATGCAGATGTTTTCGGCCCTTGGATGCTAGTAGGAGGGTAGAAAAATTCTCATCTCCCAAGGAAGGAAAACCGCAGAGGTGGCGCTACAGGGGGAAGGTATAGGCTGTACTCTGACAAAAGTATAGGGATGAAATCTCAAGCTTCCAGATTCCAAGTGATCTCTGACCTGGATGATGAAAGAAATCCTGAACAAAGGCAATTTGTTGATTCACGTGACTATGAACCCTCAGCGGCAAAGACAGTGAACAGACAAGCAATTTCAAATGGAAGAGGAGGTAGCCATAGTGAAAAAGTCAACAATCAATCAAAAAGCAAGTTAAAAGTTAAACTTGCACAGCCCCCAAGACAAGAATATCGCATAAAGGAAAAGGAAATTATGGAAAGCAATGGGCTTGACTTCAAAAGCACATATGACACTAAGGCCCATAAAGAATCTCACATGAATATGAGTATCCTCATACCGCCGACCCACAAAACAAGTCCCCTGGAAATTGGTGAAAGCACTACAACGGTCCAACTTTTAGTCCAGCAAAAAAAAATGCAAACAAGGTCCCGGGTCTACCAAATAGTTGTGGGCTCATTGGCCTCATCTCAGTCCAGCGTTATTGGCTCAATGGGCCAAGTATTAGACAATTCCCCACAAACTATTTCAGAAGATTTTGAGAAGAAGCTCCCTAGAAAAAATACGAATGCAAAAGACTCAACTTGCGTCGTCCCTGTTCCGGAATTGAATTGTAAGTCTGTTATAGAATTAGCTACTTCGGAAGTGTCTCTCTCTATAAATTCGGTAATGGCTTCCTCAACCTCTTGTGTCATAAAAGCGTTGGAGTTGCAAACCAGTAAGCAAACTTTAATTTCCTCAATTGCTCATTAACTACCCCCAGCTCCCAGCCAGGAACCCCAAGCCTCTGATATAAAGCAAAATGGGCAAGGCAAGACAAATAGGAATTTAAGAGAGGCCAAGCATAAAAGCAGGTCAAGTTCAAGCCGTGTACCTCTAGATAAGTAAACGTTTTCTCTGTCTATATATATATATTTAATTCCAATGATTATTTCAAGCTGGAACTGTAGAGGGGCATGTAGCAAATCCTTTCCCCGTATCCTACGTGATATTGTTGCCAAACACCAGATTTCTGTAATGTGTCTTTTAGAAACAAGAGTTAGTGGCCTTCAAGCAGACTTAGTGGTTCGAAAGCTAGGTTTTCATAATTGGTTAAGGGTAGAATCAACAGGCTATGTAGGTGGCATATGGGTTCTATGGAATGATTTTGAGGTCTCAATGGAATATCTTTTTCCTACTACTCAAATTTTACATTGCCGCATGACTGACAGGAAATCAGGCGAAAGTTTCTATGTTACCTTTATGTATGGGGATCCTAGATGGAGTCATAGACAAGACATGTGGTCATCTGTTCGGAATTTGGCAGGTATTATATCTGAGGGTTGGCTGGTCCTAGGTGATTTCAACTCCTTTCTAAATCCATCGGACAAGGTGGGGGGTGTTGCTGTTCATGTTAGATCTTTATATCCTTTCCGCAATTATGTTCATAATTGTGGCTTTCTGGAATTACCTATAGTTGGAGAAAATTTCACTTGGTCTAGAAATGAAACTAAGGAAAGACTTGATTGGGCTTTTTGCAATCTATCATGGGAATTGGCTTCTCCAAACCACAAAATTTTCCACCATCTTTGTTATAAATCAGACCATAGAGTTCTAGTAGTTACTTCTGGAAATATGAAAGCTGCCTCTTCCATAGCGCATTTCAGATATCAAGCAGCATGGTGTCTCGAAGAGGGTTTCTCTAACTTAGTAAGTTCAGCATGGAAAAACAATGATTGGTCTTCTGGTTATAACACTTTTCAGAATAAAGCCACATGGTGGAACAAGAATGTGATAGGCAACATCCCCAGAAAGAAAAACAGTTTGCTTAAGTGTTTGGAAGGTGTTGACCAAGAAATAACTGCTCATCCTCATGCGGGTCTCTATAAGTTAGAAGCGAAACTGTGAAAGTAATATATTAAGGTGGTTAATCAAGAAGAGCTCCTCTGGTACCAAAAGTCAAGATGCAAGTGGCTCAAATTCGGGGATAAAAATACAAGTTTCTTCTACTCCACGACTGTGATTAGAAGGAAAAAACAGAATTGAGTCTCTTCAAAATGCACAGGGCGACTGGATTCCAATCAAGAGAGCTAAAGCATTATGTACTTTCCTACTTCAAAGAACTTTATTCCTCTGATCAAGCGGTGTTAAATGTGTTGGATTGGCCAACTGACTTCCTTGCTCTAAATAATTCACAACTTGCCCACATTCAGAAAGATGTGTATGTGGTGGAAATTAAAAATGCAGCTTTTGAGATGGGGGCTTTCAAAGCACCGGGGCCTGACGGTTTACAGCCACATTTCTTCCAATCATAGTGGGATGTTGTTGGGCCAAAGATCTGTGAACTTATTTTTTCCATCCTTAGAGACCCAATCAAGGTAAAAGATATAAATCAGACTCACATCACCCTAATCCCAAAGGTGGAAAAACCCACCTCCCTCAAGGAGTTTCGACCAATCTCTCTTTGCAACGTGACCTACAAAATCTTAAGCAAGGTCCTCACAAATAAGCTGAGATTAGTGATGAAATTCTTAATTCATCCCACTTAATACAGCTTCATCAGGGGAAGGAAAAGTAGTGATAACATCATCCTGGCACAAGAATCCATTCACACAATGAGAACAAACAGGAAGAAGAAAGGATACATTGCTATAAAGGTGGATATGGAGAAAGCAATCGATAGACTAGACTGGAACTTTCTGAAATTTAATCTTCAAAGTCTTGGTCTGAACGAACACTTTGTGACGCTTTTGATGATGTGTTTGTCCTCTACTTCTATGAGAGTTGTATAGAATGGTGCACTATCCAATCCTTTTCATCCAACGAGAGGAGTATGGCAAGGGGACCCTTTGAGTCCCTACTTGTTAATTTTGTGCATGGAAAGACTCAGTCAGCTAATAAACCAAGAAGTCGAAGAACGAAGATGGAAACCTCTTAAGCTCAGTCAGTATGGCCTTAAGCTATCCCATCTCTTCTTCGCAGATGACCTATTTTTGTTCAGTGGGGCTTCTTTAAATCAGATGGAAAAAATCAGAGACTTGATGGCATACTTCTGTAGAGTGTCAGGGCATCATATCATTCTTCCCAAATCAAAAATTTTTGCTTCCAGGAATATTCATTTTCACAGAGCTTTGGGACTAGGCTAAACCCTAGGGATCTCCATCTAGCTGACCTGGGCAAATATTTGGGAGTTCCTATCCTGCATAAAAGAACCACCAAGCTGACCTATGCTTCCCTAGTCTCTAAACTTCAAAAGAAACTTTCAAATTGGAAGGGCAAGTTCCTAAGTTTGGCGGGGCGAACAGTTCTGATCAACTCTGTTCTCTCTACACTTTCATTTTACCAAATGCAAACCACTATCCTACCTAAAAGGGTACTACAGGATCTTAAGAGACTAAATAGAAACTTCTTCTGGAACCAGGGGCAAGAAGGCAAGAAAATGCATCTTATTGCTTGGGAGAAAATCAAGATGGACAAAAAAGAAGGTGGTCTTGGCATCAAAGATCTATCAAGTCAAAACAAGGCTCTCATTATAAAATTGTGTTGGAATCTAATTACTAGGCCCAATGCTTTATGGGTTAGAGCTCTCAAAGCAAAATATGGTTGTGGAGATTATAGACTCCCAAGGGTTGAAAGGAAAAGAGCTCAATCGGTAGTATGGACTGCAATTACATCTGTTTGGGGTTCATTCAAGAAAGTTGTAGGGAGCAAACTCCGGAGCGGTAATTCAACAAATGCTTGGTGGGATCTATGGACTAATCTAGATCAACCGCTTATGTACTATATGGACAAGAATCAGAATCTAATGAATTCGGAAGAAGTGGTTAGCCAGTTTGTCGGCCCGGACGGAAGATGGGACTTACATAAATGGGCCATGTTCTTGTCGAGGTGGGTGATTGAGAAGATCAAGTACATCCCCCCTCCTTCCCAAACAGGTGATGACTTGTTCTGGTGGTGGAAATCTTCTGATGGCAACTTCAGCGTCAAATCCACCTATTCCATGATCTATTCATCGTGTTCGGAGACGCCTGATCCTTTCTGGCAACGTATCTGGAGGTGACCTATTCCTAACAAAGTCAATTATTTTATGTGGCAATTGTTCCATGAGAGAATTCCCACAAATACAGTTTGAGCTAAGAGGGATGTGAGGATAAACACTAAGTGTCCATTTGAGTGCAACTGTGAGGAAACACCTATTCATTCTTTGAGAGACTGCGAGCATTGTGTGGCTTTCTTGTACTAACCCAATTTATCACTCTGCTTTTTTCTCTGGCAATTTGCAAGTTTGGATCAAATGGAATATGCAACATTCCCCCGGGAGCCGCATAGTGGCTCATTGACCCTAGCTAAGGGTCTTTGGCTCACTTTGTTGGCTCATATGGAAGAACAGATGCAAAAAAGCTTTTGAAGGAACTAGCGACCAACCACGACAACTTATACACAGAGGATTGCATTTCCTCCATGAAGGCATAGAAGAGGGACGATTCAAGCACAAGATACTAAGAGTTCCAGATAGAGATTCGGATAAGTGGACTGCTCCCCCAAACGGATACATACAGATTGACGTGGATGCTGCATTGGACGAGCATCGATACTCTGCTATAGGAGAAGTTGTTCGTGACAGTTCGGGAGCATGGATATGTGGTTTTCAAAAGAACATGGGCTTCCCTCTTGGCTCAACGACTTTGGAGATCCAGGCTATTAAGATTGGACTACAAGTATGCAAATCCATGAATTTCACAAAGGTGAAGTTACACACTGACTCAGCCGAAGCACTTCAGTTACTACTTCAGGCAGGTGGTCCATAACATCCTCTACACAACGAACTAGAGGAAATTAGGGATTTAACCTACTTGAATTGGGATTTGGAGATTCACCACTCGCACTAGGAAAATATTGCATGTGCAGATCTTTTGGCAAAAGCGGCTCTAGATTTAAACAATGACCTGTCTTTATTGCAACACCCTTCAGGTTTTTGTTTGATACAAATATTAGCTGACTTAAGCTAAGATTTGGGTTTCTCCTAGTTTTTTTGATCTATGTAGATTTATGTATGAGTCCGTTGTGACTCTCAAGAAAACGATTCTCTTGTCATTTTAACTCAAAAAAAACAGAGGATGGTAGGTGACATTTTTATCCAAGAGGAAAAAGGCAAGCAAATGAAAGAAAGCAACATTATCCTATTCCATGCAAAATGACATTGCCTAGGTAAAGGAGGGACATGGAACCGAAACAACCATGGAGAGAAGCCAAGCGTGAAAAACATTTGATTATCTTTGTGGCAGCACAAATGCCAACTGGTTTTTTGCCTTCCCAAACCCTGACTTTCTTCTTCTTTCTTGTGAATTCTGATAGGGTTTTGAAGTTTTATTATAATCTAGTATTTTTCTTCACCAGAGGGAGAAGTCTCATCAGAAAAAGCAAGAAGGTTCGTCCCTCCCAGAGCCTTTCTCCTCTGTTTATTAAATATTTTTTCTCCCGATAAAGCTTTTCATATGGGAATTATTTTGGATTTATTAATCTTCAACTCTTATGACAGGTTTGGCATCTTTTCTTCTTCAATCATCATTCTTTTTCCACCTCTGCCATTAAAGCTCCCAGAAGAGTATTATTAGCAACCCGTTCGGTTTTTAAATATCTGTTCCGGTTCCTAGGTCAATTCCATTTTCTGGCTCAACAGGTGGTTTGGGGCGGCTCATCCCGATCTAACTCATCAAACGGCCTGAAGCATTAAAACTAACCGTCTGAGTCTCTAGATGATGGCTCGACTAATTTGGTTCCAGAAACCTTGGTTTTTATAAGTGTCTGAGATATGAATTGCTGGTCTTTTTTATAAAATAGATTGTTAGATAATTTAATGTCCTTTTACCATTTTTATTCAGGATCAACTATATTTTCTCATCTTTTTTCTCTATACCATATTCTCTTTCATATTTTCTCACGTTACTACTTTATTTCTTTCTTTTACATGAACTTTATAAATAAAAGTATACTTAGAAAAATATTTATTTCTAATATATTTATTATTTTTAACTAGTTTATTAAACTACGTAATTCATCTATTTATTTGGCACTTATAAAAAAATACGGTTAAGGGGCAAAACTACCTACGAACTTTTCCTAAAAGTGCATCAACCACCATAAACTTTTTTTGGGAGCAAAAGTGACTATAAAGTTTATAAAATCGTGCAACAATGACAATGCTGTTTATTCTACCAAACGTCTATGAAATTTATTGTTTCCTGTAACACGTTGCTGCACAGGTGGAATTGAATGGGTAAAGAGAAATTGAGACGTGGCAGGTAGAGAAGGTTAAATTTGTGGGTGTCTCCATTAAAGGTAACATGAACCATCTTCATAGTTGAGAGGGAGCTGCAACATGGGTGAAAGATTGAATGAAGGTGGGTGAAAGATTACAGTCGAGAGGGAAGACGATGGCCTCATTCACAAGATGGACGTCAAGAAGCTACAAGAGGAGCGTTGTTTTGATGCAACGCCATAGGCAGGAGGAAGAATTTGTGAACGCCATGCTTCAAAGTGGGAAGGGTGGTAATAGGTTATATGGAGAGCTTGAGGTTAATGAAAGTGAAATAAGGGGGAGATTAAGTTTAGATTTGCCATGGGAATTTTATTTGTAACATGGGTATGGGTGTGTATTGTGATTTTCTAAGGCTTTCTCTAGGCAAATGTGAAATGGCTGATTTTATCCCATGCTCTGTTTAGAGATACTGAAAATAGAAGAGCATAATGTTTCTATGTGAATATATCATATCAATATATATTTATGTGCTAGTTTTTTCAAAATTTGGCCAGTTACAAGTTACAAGGTTCATAGGCATAATTGTAGCTCCTTTTACAACAACAAATGTCAAATCTAAAAATCTTTCAATTACAAGAGATGCTCTAAATTTCCAAACTTGATAAATCTGTCAATATTAACAACATCACATGAAAAAAGAGTTGAACTCAGAATTTGATCCATAGCATTAATCATTGCATAGTTGCATATCTTACAAAAAGAACCTAAGTCCTGCATGTGTCAAGAGTAATGGTCTCAATGCCATTTAATCCATACAAAAAGAACCTAAGATATCCCACGACATCCATTAGAAAAAGATCCCAATGCCATCAAATAATTAAAAGACGTTCCCAATCACGAGGGAATTTGATAAGGATCAAAGAAATTGTCTAAATAAGTTGTGATTTAATACATTCAAAAATCTCCCTATATATTTGATCACTAAATATTTTTTCTGTTGTTGATTATCCTTGTAATCATACGCTGCCTCTATGCCAATAGTTGAGAGGTCGTGACTCAAGGTTGTCCCCTCCATTGAAGGCCTGGTGGTGTAAATGGAAGGTCAGTAGGTTGAGGCACATTATTACCTTCACAGGTAAATCTTCCTTGAACCTTCAGCTGCACTTGAGCTTGCAACCTTGGACTTTCTCAATTCGCTCTCCTTAGGATTGGGAAATTTGATTTGAGGGTCAGAATATTGATGTATATACTCTTGTGCATTACCCTCTTCAATGACAACTTTTGAACTAAGACCAGGCTGCATAAACAATGAAGGAACAAGTTAGACCATGTGCAAATGGCATAAGTACATTATAAAGGAAGGGAAAATGGATTTGTTACATTATAAACAGTTGTGCCAGTCGCTTCATCATAACTTATACCCATCCTACATGATGTTCTTGGTTTGCAGACACATTTTTTCCTTGCTGAGTTAATATGTTGAGAGGGCTGTGAGTGTCTTTGTGACTGCTAAGATTTTTGTAAGGGCGGCAGCTAATGCTGAGATGGCTGTGATGATGGCGATGTAGCCTGAAATGGCAGCTTAGATTTTTTTCCTAGTTGTTTGTTGAGGAGTGCCTGATAATGTAGCCTAAATAGACATGCAGATTGTTTTTAGGTACAACTATTACAAAAAAAGTTGATTCACCACAAAAAATAAACAATTGAATACAAATATACTTACTTCTTTACACGAAGACTTGTTGTGTCATTCCTTAAGGCAAACATTGCATTTGTTGCTCTTTCCTTTCTTGCTTAATTTTTCAGCTTGAGAGGGATGACTTGTAGGTTTCACAACTAATGCTCGTTCTTCATTTTAAATAGACACGTATTTGTTCCTCCTTCGCTGTGCCTCTTCAGTTCTAACCCTTTTCTTGGGTAGTCTGCCAGGTAAGGATTCATTTGGTGGAGGCTACATAGGGAGGAAGTTTTTGGTATCCTAGAATTGTTTGCCCCTCATAGGTTTCAGCTTTGTTCTATAACTAGTAAGGTATATTTCCTTGTGAAAGTAGTGTGAAATTTGTATTTTAGGATCAATTTTAGCATGATGCATAGCTACTATTGCATGTTGGCATAGGATTCCTGTTAAATCTCATGCTCTACAAGTGCACATGCTCCTACTGAGCCATACCGAGTATCTATCTAGTCCCTCAATTACCTCATATCCTTGATCCCCATTAAAGAAAACTTTACAATTTGCAGCAAGGTATCTATTAACCTCAAACATCTCTATACACTTTAGGCATGCTCACTTTTCCAATTCCTTACATTGTTCTCACTCTCAGCCCATTTCCCTATCATTTTAACCCTTATACCATCAAACATCCTAATGGCAAGGAGGTACCTATAATCATCAATCCATGCATTCAAAGACTCGCTAATATTGTTGTCAACCATCCAAGATTAACATCTTGTTGAAAAATAAGCCCTTACCCATGCTTTAGGATTGTAAGTCATGGCCATTCTAGCTGCCTCTGAACTCAAGGCACCAAGAGCAGTAATATTATCTTTAAACTATTCCTTGAAAGAACTCTAAGCACAAGAGAAGAATTTTTTCTTCATCTCATTTCCCCAGAATGTTTTGCTCCAATTAGCATATATATGCCTTGTACAAAGTCGGTGCTCATCATGTGGGAAAACTTCACTTACTACTTGACATAAACCCTTTCAAACAAAATCACAAGGAAGCAAACCCAAATAAGGCTAGTTGCAGCAACAAATGACATGAACTTAGAGTGCATAAATCTACTTAGGTTATACATGTTACCTTTTGCATGTCTGATATCAATATGATGGTCTCACCTTCTCCCGGATCTAAAGAGCTTCTAATACATTGAAGAAACCAAGTCCATTGGATGAAATTCTCTTTTTGGGTCAAACCAAAAGCTAAAGGGTATAGTGAATCATTTGCATCTATACCCGCTGTAGTTAGCGAAATCCCCCATGCTTTCCCTTTCAAAAATGTGTTGTCTACCCCAATCAAGGTTCTGCATCCTTGTTTCCAGCCAATTTGAATCATATTATACATATCACTAACTAGTAGTGAAACAATTTATAACAAACCAGACATTAAATGCATTAAATTACAAAGATTGGAATATACCTTTGATATGTTAAAACACAAATACATCCTCCTAAATACTCTTCTCCCTTGCTCTAAGGCCTCATCACTTATCTGGACACTAACATCTGATCTCGAGTTTGAAATTCTTAGTTTATTGCAACACGCCTCTAACTTTGCAAACTCATCAATGTAAAGCTCCCTTCCATCTCTTGCATGATCTTCCTATTTTCCCTCTTGCACTTGTGCAAACTCACATGCACCATCAAGTCTGTCTCAACCTCCTTTTGCATCTCACTAATCTTGAGCTGTGGCATCTCTTGCACTTTTCTGCTTAAAGTGTTCTGCCAACCATATAACAAGGCCCTCTGGTTCTTGTACACCCTTGCACAACTATGTGTACAGTACAATGTCTTTATCTGAAACCCTACATTTAAGCCATCCCTAGAATTATATAAGACAAAATGACATCCCTCTTCACAAACCACTCTTACCCGACCTCTTATCGCTTTTTAAAATTCTTATATTGACTCCCATCTTGATGGCATACCTATCCAAAGCCCTCTTTTATTCCCCTTTATCCAAAAAAGTAATGCCCAATTGGAAAAAGGGATTAGAACAAGATCCATCACTACAAAAGAAATGAAAATTAGCAACGAAATTTAGCGATGGAATTTCATTCCATTGCTAATCTGTCACTAATCCCTCACAAATTCTGTTACTTAAAATAGCGACAGAATCACATTCTGTCACTAAATTCCGTCACTAATCCGTCTTTAATTCTGTCATTAAAAATTAGCGATGGAAATTAGTAATGGAATTTTTTCGTCACTAAATTAGCAACGGATCAAAGACGGAATCACATTCCGTCACTAAATTCTATCACTAATTTGTTTATAATTCCGTCATTAAAAATTAGCGACGAAAATTAATGACAGAAAAATTTCGTCACTAATTTCCATCTTTAATTTCTGGCACAATTAATTAAATTTTTCAATAATTAAAGTTTTTTATAATTATAAATTTGTTAAATAATTTGAATTTTAAATTATTATAAATTTATAATATAAATATTAAAATAAATAAATAAAATTATTAATTCATATTTATTTTTTAAATTGAAATTATAATATAATATATTTGAATTTTTAATAGTATATTATATACAAATAAAAATACAAATTTTATAAATGCAAACAAAAAATAAAATATATCATAAAATGCATAAAAAAGATATTAATAATAAAAATTTAGGTAGAATATTTACATAAAATAAAATAAGAAAACTAAATTCAAATATTTAATAATAGATTAATTTTGTATTTCTAATTTTGTTCGCAAAGCCAAATATATATATATATATATATATGATTTTTCATTTAAATTACACAAGTTCTTTTTAGCTCAACTGGCAAAGGCACTGGCACATGTGTAAGAGGTCAAGGCTTCGAATCCCTGCTTGGTCACAAAATGCAACCAATCTGTGACTTAAACACGTGGCGCGCGATGGAGGGTGACATGTGGCTGTTGATAGGGACACGTGGCCGGCGATGGGTACACGTGGCGGCCACCAACGAGGGACATGTGGAGGCTCGTTATGAGGACATGTGACAATTTAAATAATATAAAAAAAATATTTCACGACGAATTAGAGATGGGACGGAAAATTCCGTTGCTAATTAGTGAATTCCGTCACTAAATTAGAGATGGAATAGTGACGGAAAATTCTGTCGCTAATCTATAGCAAATTAGCGACGGAATTTAAAATTTCGTCCCTAATTAATTAGTAACAGTCTTTTTACCGATTGAACAAATTCCGTCACTAATTTGGTTCCATCGCTAATTTGATGTTTTTTTGTAGTGCTTCCCTACAGTGACTAACACCTTTGATCTGTTTAGGAGGGCCGTTATCATACTAGGGGCCCAAATCTTCATCAACATGGTCACTTCCATTCTCCTCAGTCAACCCACCCACTTTGAAGTCATCATCAACACTTTCTTCTGTATCAGACCAATCATTTGTAGCCACATAGCTCTCATCCTCACCATTATCATCCTTATGCACTTTGAGCTTCCCTTTCTCTTGTAAAATTTCTTCTACACCAACACCATGTTCTTCTTCATATCCCAAAAAAACAATTTCCTCAATTTCCTCAGCATCATCCATGTCAATTACATCTTGTTCATTGCCAATGCCCCCCAGCCAATCAAATGCCATTTTACCTGCGAATTAGAAAAAAATTAAACACGTATGAATCATTAATTACAACTGATCAGTAAGCAATGGATTTTACTGTGAGCAATTACTTATAAGAGATTTCTTATATTATTATTGTTATTATGTCCTACTGCAAAAATTTCCTACAAGTTCAGAAAATAAATCAAAGTTGCCAGTGTGTGTCTATTATCTTGCACTTGTAAGCACTTTTTCTGGTTTGTTTATGTGAAAGCATTAATAAATGTGCCTGTGTGTGTCTGTACGTATATATATTTTTACTGGTGGAGCATATTTTTATTGTATCTTTTGTCTACCTTAGTGGCCTGCATTTTGTTAAATAACAATCAATGCCCCATGACAAACTTCATTGCAAAACATAAACATAATTATCATGGATTCCAGGTAATAGCTTTTATATCATCTGCAAGAAAGATTAAGTAGTGTCACTCAGCTCTATTTTGTAATAACACTAGAAATCCTCATATATTCATCCCTCCAAATGCACAAATTTGTATAAAATCATATCTAATAGTTTAATCTTTCACAAGATTTGAGAGGTTCTTCTAGAAGCTACATTACATGTTAATTCAACCGGGGAACTATGCTCAATTCTATCATGAAAAATTAATAAAGCTTTCTAGACTAAATTTGGATTTATATATATTCATTTTTTTCTTCTTCATTTTGCTGTTTTATGCAGACAAGATCTTGTGAGATGAAATGAACTTTGACTCACATAGAATGCTTTCTTATCTTCTTCTTGGAGTTGTCAGAATATATTCAAAGAAAGTTGAGTATCTATATCATGATTGCAATGAAATCTTTTTCTGGTTTGTTTATGTGAAAGCATTAATAAATGTGCCTATGTGTGTCTGTACGTATATATATATATATATATATAGTCACTAGTGAAATTCAATCTGCCAATGAGGGCTTCAATGGCATTTTACTAATTGCTCAACAAAACAAAAAGATTCCTTCCCCAATTATTCCCTAACGCCCCCTCCCTTTCCGGTATATACTTTAATTCCTTCCCCAAAACAAAAAAATTCAATGAGGGCTTATA
Source organism: Inga oerstediana (assembly GCA_963210345.1). Taxonomy (NCBI): domain Eukaryota; kingdom Viridiplantae; phylum Streptophyta; class Magnoliopsida; order Fabales; family Fabaceae; genus Inga; species Inga oerstediana. Next base: position 13,478,299 of record OY723404.1, on the reverse strand, counting down.
TGGCATTTTACTATTCGCAAAACAAAACAAGATTTGATGGGCCCCAAAAGATGCTTACCTACGATTCCTTCTTGTCGCTTCTTAGTCAAAAGAATCTCGACTCACATGCACCTACTTTCTTTCAGTCTCACTTTCACAGACACGACCCAAGATTCAAAAATGTTCCTGCCTTCCTCAGTCGCTACCGATCCTCTCGCCTCTCACGTTTGAAGATCTGGAAGTCGTCTCAGGTTTGAATGTCTCCGTTTCAGATTTAGGGTTCAATTCAACCAAGTTCCTCGCTATCGCTCATCTGCCTCTCGTGTTTGAAGATTTGGAATGGTCTCCGGTTTGAATGTCTCCGTTTCAAATTTTGGGTTCCATCTGAATGTCTTCATTTCAGTTTCTCATTTAGATCTCTCGCTAATGTCTCCGTTACAATTTCGCATTTGATCCTCTTGCTCACAATGATATTGGGTCTCCAATCTAAATGTCAGCCGACTAGGGTTTATTTTGGGGCAGATTTAAGTTTCGTTTTTTTTTCTTGATTTTATTGGGTCATTTTACCCCTTGTTTACATGTCAACCTGTTGGTCACCAGAGATTGACATGTGGCATATAACAGACCCAAGTCACCATCCACATCACAATTCACAGTCAAACTTCTTCCCTTTCATTGTCAAAGTTCACTAATTTAACAGAATTGTCACTGTTGCACCCTTTTATAAACTTTATAGTCACTTTTGCTCCCAAAAAAAGTTTATGGTGGTGGGTACACTTTTAAAAAAAAGTTTGTGGGTATTTTTGTCCCTTAACCCAAAAAAATAAGAGGGAATTTAAATTTGTGTGTTAGTGGTGCATGAGGCTTCCCATACCATCAACTATTTGTATTAACAAAATGACTTCTGCATTGGCCTTTGTATTTTACTTCTATAGTTTTTATAATAGAATTGTCGTCTGTATTAATTAAGAATTGATGTCACATGATATGCTTTTTTTAATGAGCCTAACGTCTAGATTCGCCTTTGCTTCTTTGAAAAACAGTGCAGCGTCCAGTTTTCAGCGTGTCCGTGAAGACCCTGGGGAGGGGGAAAACGTAACAATATATGAGATTAATTAGTGGCTAAGGGTACCCTTAAATAAATATTGGAGGTTAATTAATCAAGTTTTTCCGGTTGTAATTATCTTATTCTGAGACTCCTTTCTGTTGTTTTTTTTTTTCTTCCGGGGTCAGTTTAAAACTGAGCACCAACATGCTAGAAGCAAATTCCTTCACCCCTATATACAAAGGGCGTGTAAAATGATGATATTAGCCTTCATATAATGAATGAACTTCACAAACAAGCCAATGGGCACAAAGTTATATCAATTCTTGAGAAACTACTTCGATAATAACTTGATGAGGCACAATATTTATCCAGCAGTTTAACATCAAACACTCCAGAAAAGATGCACAAGAAAACCAAATGTTCAATGTTAAACTTTCTTGTATTATTTGCCCACATGCCTAGCCGCTCTTAGCACTCAAGTTCCTAGGTTGAAATTATGTGGTACAGTGATGCAACCTTGGGAGTGTGGGTGATCCTGAAGCTTTTAATAAAGAACTAGGATCTCTAGATGGATGAGATTAAAGCAGAAGCTGTTATGGCAATAAGCAAAGGGCTTGGAAAAGGAAAGACGAACTTGTCTTCTTTTGTGACACTTTATGCTTTGGTTCAATGTACAGGAGACTTGTCTGTTGTATCTTGTGTTCAGTGTTTGGCTATTGCAGAAGAGACTAACTTCAACAAATTATGCAGCAATCGTAAAAGGTGTAGAGTTTTGTACAATTCTTGTTATGTTCGTTGTGAGCTTTGTCCTTTTTTTTCCCTCTTGATTCTAAGTTCTAACATCACACAGCTCAACAACACTGAGATGATGTCTAATTGTCTATTGTTTATCCACGAATATTTCAGTATCATTCTTAATTGCCTTGTTATTTTTATCAGTTTTAGCATGAAAATCTTGTCAATCTCAAAAATAGATGTAGATATCTCCAAAAGCATGCAGTTACTAGTTTCTTCCTTACAATTTTTTTTAAAATTCTAAAACTAAAATTTGAATAGTGGCATATGGTTATTGGACATAAAAAATGTGTTGATAACTAGTGTTGAATTTATTTCTCCTATTATGGGAGGTCCTATAAGTAGTGCTCACTTTTAGTATATCTCATAATCAAAATATGTTGATGCTTCGTTAAAATTTCCCGCAAGCTTTTAACGATATTTTGAAATGTAGATCAGAATGTCTTTGGTCTGTTAAATATGAAAGTGGCCAAAAAAATAAAAAAGCATAGTGAGGCATGCTTCTCTACCTTCATTCAGTAATGTATAAACTAAAGTAAAAATGACACCAAATTTTATGTGGAAAACCCTCTAATACTAAGGGGGGGAAACCACAGGACCAACTCCAAAATATCCCACTATATCAAAAGTCATTAACGTGTTCCTGGAGTAAACATTTAAACATAAAAAAGAAAGAAGAAGATGAATATAGCATGTGAATAATACTCCTAAAATTACAAATCTGATGATGTGGCTGCTTTGCATAGTGCCAAATGAACAAATTCCACAATTTGATTGATATTACCCAATATATGAAGCCTAAGATTTTCAAATATCAGCTCTTCACACTCTGCAAAAACAAGCACGAATGTCAAAAAGTTAAAAATTTGTTAGTTATGAATTTGCCATATTCTCTAAATTTTCCACAGTAAAGGCAGCTAATCATTCCATTCAATCAATTCGTAACTATGAAGAATTAATCTCATGCATACATGAGGGTTTTTATGGGAAGCATGTTTATTATAGTTCACTAAGTAAAGGAAAGATCTTTATGCAGCATATGAATATTGACTAGGGAAAAGATCAAGAGGGTGAGACCTGAAGTTTATTCTTATTTGGCTTCAATCTTCTGAAAGCAAATTGTTGGTTCTGTATTATGAATATATATTCTGAGAAACATCTATCAGATTTCAAGTTCTCTCTTGATCCTGCAATGGCTTCGCTGTCCACAAATCTGCATAATTTGTTGAGCCCAATGAAGCTTTCTTGCATTTGAGGCCACTGACTTAGGCCCCCTTGATTGTCTTTTGTCTATAAGATTAGATTGGACATCAGCTGAAATTTTGAGGATGAATTGACATTTATTTAATTTTTTATTTTTTGAAATGATGTGAGTTGGTATTTGATTTGGTTTCAAATAACCTTGACTTAATGATTACTGAAACCTCGGTATCCAAGAATACCTGGTTTATTTGATTTGTTCAATCTTGAATGCTTTTGAAATTCTAGCCACTAGCATAATGTTAAAGGATGGTGTATCCTCTGATCTTTTGAATAGTTGACAAAGTTATTCCCATGCGAAATTTTTTGTATCTTTGCTGGCTTGATTTTTCTTTTTTTTCCATTAGTCTTTTTCCACGGTTTGTGCAATTAAACAGAGAATAATTATTGCTCCGGTTATAGGCTAGAAAATTGGAAGAACTTGTGATGGTAGATGGTTTTTGTTGTTGGCTTTATATAATTGTCCTTTTATGATCGTATTTGCTTATATTCCTTGATTAATGTGATACATGCTGATGCTACTGAAGTGGTTGGTCTTGGAACTATATTTAATAACAATGTTGAATAAATTTTTGCCAATTACTCTGTCGACATCAATGCATAGCTGGTTTAAGGAGGAAGAAAAGAACAATTATTTGGAGTATGTATCCAGTTGAAGTGTCAGGGTCCTAGTGGGTTTCGGAATGATTTCTTTTAGGATTATTGGAACATTAGTCACAAGGATATTGTGAAATTTTTCCTAAACTTAGTTTTTCTTTTCTCGGAGCAAGATTGTGGATGGGATGAATTATGTCTTCATTTGTATAGTTGTGCATATGGTTGTATATTTTTTACTAAGGCAAAGAAATTCTTACTTTCTAGTTTTTTGTTGTTTCATTTGTTCTTTTTTTTTTTTTGGGGAATAAAGTAGTTCTCATAGCTCACCCAAAATTTATGTAATGATAAAAATTGTAAAGCATTTTTTTTTTTGTATTGGAGCTTATTTTTAAAAATAATCTCTAATACATAAAAAGGCCCTATTTTTTTTTTAAAAAAAAAAAGACAACTTTTTAGACTGGTTCTAATCACAACTGGACTAAGAAGTCCACTTTTTAGACTTAATATAAAGTCACATGAGGTCTAAAAAGTCACACTTTTTAGACCGGTTCCCATAGACCTTTTAGACCGGTTCAAATGGGAACCGATCTTAAAAGTGTGACTTTTTAACTTTATATTAGGTCTAAAAAGTGGATTTTTGAGACCAGTTCCCAAAAGTATCAAACTTTTTAGACTTGCCATATCAAATCTATTCTAAAATCAATCTAAAAAATGATTTTTGCATCAGTGAATCATCAAGTAATCCATGACCTCTTTGAATGTTTTCAAAGTTTTATAATCCATGTACTTGGACATAAGCATAACTAGTTTGAAATTTAAAGGATGCCCTAGAAGGCGAATACTGTAGTAATAATCAAATTAGGTAGCAGCAGAGTACCTTGTTTTAAAGGTACAGAGAGCTGTGAGGCCTTCTCTCTTGGAAGAAATGATCAGCTGTAATCAAATGATAATTATTAAGAGGAGTGGATTTTATCAACTTAGGGTGTGTTCTTATTAGCTTTTGAAGAATAGATTCTGGAGAGAATAGCTTTTGGAGAATGGATTATAGGAAAATTGATTATGGGAAAAAGTGATTTTAATAAAATGAGAGTGTTTGGATGATTTTATCAGAATAACTTTTTTCATGGTCAAATGACTAAAAAGAACATTAACTTTTATGATAATTACATATAAAGGATAAAATTATATTTTAAGTGTTATTTGACATTAAATTGCATAATAATTACAATAAATGAAATAAATTTGTCCAAAAATTTTTAAATTATAACATTTGTCAATTATGTAATATAAAAAAATAGATGCAAAAATTATAAAATTATAACATTAGTCAATTATGTAGTAAATTACAAAATTAGATCAAACGTACATTTTGAAGGCGTACACTACATTAATTTTCATCTCCTTTCACAACCTGGGTTATCTCTTGCCAAACACACTGTATTATTCTTCATTAAATTCTTTAGAATGGTTTTGATTTTTGCAAGTGTGTCCGTGTCTTTAATTTCTGTTTTTTTACCAATCTTACCTAGTCTCTAAAGATATATATATATATATATATATATATTATTATTCTTCATTAAATTCTTTGGAATAATTTTGATTTTTGCAAGTGTGTCCGTGTCTTTAATTTCTGTTTTTTTTACTACTCTTGCCTAGTCTCTAAAGATATATATATATATATATATATTATTCTTCATTAAATTCTTTGGAATGGTTTTGATTTTTGCAAAAGTGTCCGTGTCTTTAATTTCTGTTTTTTTACCACTCCTGCCTAGTCTCTAGATATATATATATATATAAGTATATTAAAAAATTGCTAAAATAAGAAATCTTTTCTACAAAACACCAAAGTACAAATTCCGAGTAAATGTCAATAACAGAGTAAGTCAAAATATGGATAAAATACCATTTAACATATTGTCAAAAAGAGAGTACGAAAAAATATGAAAACATTCACATGACTAATGCTCTTGCGTATAATAAATGATCTATGAATATTGATAGAAAATAGAACTTCCTACAGAAACTAGGGAACTAGGAATTGATGTAATATAACAAGCAGGAAAAAGATTTGGAGAGTGGAAGAAGCTAGTATGGATTAATCTTCTGGATACTTGTGCTAGTTGGATGAGGCCCATTTGAGAGGAGAAGCAGATCGACACACTTGCTCCAAAGCTCCAAGCTATGCTAAAATCTTGCAGATCAAAGCTCCTGCGAATGAAAAAAAAAATGTAGAGACCTGATTAATTTGAGTTAACAAACAGAAGTGAGCAAAATAATGTGGAACCCAACCATTCAATTTCCCCATTCCCAATACACTTGTACACAATTACATCCCCACTTTCATTCAAATGTAGGTGTAAAAAGCATCAAGTACTAGGAGACATATCATATACAACAACACTGATATCAGATCAAAATGGAAGACAATAGAGAAAAACAATTCATCAAAGGTAGAATAGCGATAGTAAAAATAGGTTAAAAACAGAAAATATGGGAACAAATGGCCAATTTTTTTTAACTCTCAATAAGAACTAATAACAATTAGAACTCCCTCCTCCTAACAATCAAATGAGTAGTTTATCTTCTGAGCTCTTCAATAATTTCATAAAATATATTCTACTCTCAACATGTTTAAGCGCCCTCATTAAAGTTTCAAACTACATTAAAGAGGCTGGCAAAAAAAAAACTACATTAAAGAGGATACATAACTCCTAGAATATAATTTGATTGATAATGCCTTCGCCACACTAGTTTGCCACAATAACTCAAAACTTCATTTATCAAACAATTCCACCAATTTTACCTCCTCAATTAACAAAATAGCTGCACACAGTTACCTAATCCAATTTCTAATCCAACACAAAATCACCACAATTTATACATATGCACATATATTCAATAAAGCAAAGAAGAACAGTCAAGATTTATGGCATTATGCTTTGGCAAACTAGTGTATCTTTTAGGCACTTCATTATAGATCAAAAACACCATATCAATCAACATTGTCACATGTACAGTGACAAAATAGAAGCAAGAGAAATAATAACTCGCGTATATAGCTTTCATAGCATCTCCTCCAAACTATTCTACGTCAAACTACTCATTTATCCACATAATTGAGCTTCTTTTTCTAAATCATAACTATCTTTTTTTTTTTTTTTTTGGAAGAAGATGATAGTAACATTAACAGAAAAGAAGAAGATATATAACCAAATCAGCACCCTTTACGATTCAAATTAAACACCAAAGTACAAATCAGTGACTCCACCACTCATTTAGCAACTCTAGCATTGGAGCAAAGAATAAGCAAGGCATTTAACGCTCTCAATTCTTACTGACAGCAAGTTTACTTTTTAACACCTTTTGCCAAGGTAATTCATACTGGGAATGCCTTGACTCAATTGCACCGACCAACGTCCCAATTTTAAAAATACACCGTTTGTAAAGTTTTCTTATGAGGAAACACATGAATTCATACACAAAACTTGGAAGGAAATTCCATTTCATGCTTTAAAGGAGAATTCAAGCAAAACGAAGTTCACCACTGTTAAATTTTCTTGTAAGGGAAAATAATTGAGATGAGCTAAAATCCCTGTATTTTTCACCCCAAAAAAAAAATTTCCTGTGAGGGTGGGAAACTCCACAATCTCTCATACATAAATTTCGTCTCTGTTTAAAGGAAAAGTCCATAGCAATGCTATCTTGTACATAGAAAACCAACCCATACAAAGAAGCAAAATCTAACTCTTATTACACAGGGAAAAGAGAAAAACTATGATATAATCAGATCACCGAAAATAACCAGAGCACCGAAACTAACCAGAGCACCGAAACCAGAAACCTTAGCACTATAACCAGAGCACTGAAACCAGAGCACCATAACCAGAGCACCAATACCAGAGAACACAAGGCCAATGCAAAAGGAAAATGACACCACAAACGCAAAACGAAAATGACACCAAGAACACATGGCCAACGCAAAAGGAAAACACAATGCTAGGCCACCAGACAACACACACGCAAAGGAAAATGGCACACCAACCTGTAGGAAGTCCACTACCTTCACGAAGTCGCTGGCCAAGATCTGGGTCACTGAACCTCAAAATCACCGGCAAGATTTCGCAGCCGATTTTCCGTCAACCCAATTAAAACTAGATCACACGACAGAGGACTGGCCACCGAAAATAGCACCACCATCCGCTCACCGCCTTCGTTCACCACCAGAAAATGGAGCAAGGCAAGACCGAAGCCACGCTCAGCCAAGTGTTTCAGATCCGCGAGACAATGGGAACGACAAGGGGAAGAGGGAATCTGTTGAGGGCCGAAGAGGTGAAGACGGAACGCCGACCGGGAAGGGAGACGGAGAAGGGAAGCCAGAAGACGGCAGAGACGAGAAGGAACAAGAAGGAAAGGACAAGGGAAAGAGATGCAGAGACGCAGGAAGAAGGAAGAAAAATGGAGATCACGGGAATGAACAAGAGAAGACAGGAAAGGGGAAAGAGAAAACGACAAGGGCGCAATAATTACTCCCAACGGTCTGAAATTTCTAACCCAAAAGCATTTGAAAATAGCTTCAGCCCAAAATAGCTTTTTTCGCCCAAAATCATGGTTTGGGTCAAAAACGGGATTCTGTGTAATTATGTGGTGTTCGGCAGATTTCACCCAAAATCATGGTTTGGTCAAAAAGCGCTTTTTTATTTGTTTCCGGAACACACGCATAAAAGCATTCTAGTGATGAATTCTTACATGAAGGTGAAAACAACTGTAGTATTTTTTTTTATTTTAATAAAGTAGTTATAGATATCATACATGGTATTTTTTTTAAAATGGGATAATCGCGTGTGTATATCTTAGATATATGCAATTAAGAGTTAGATTCAAGCACCTTTGATACATATATTTTGGATGCGAGCAATTTTTGGTTACTCTGCTCCTATTTCTCTCTTGCATCTTTCCTTTAAAAGGGGAGTTTTATTCAGTTGTAGTGTTTGTAAATTAGTGAAGCGACTTATTTCTTTTGGATATTACTTCAAGTTTTGACACTTCCAAATGTGGATAAATCGAAGTGACCGGAGATCACAAATCCACTTTGGTATTGTCTCGAGGTGAGCACATGAAGTAAATTCGATTTTTTGAAGAGAATGTAGAAAACAAAGGTCTTGGCACTTATAGAAACAGAATAGGGAAAAAGGAATGAATAGGCGGAATTGAATAGTTCTCAGGCCTTGATATGCTGTATATAGCAAAGAGCCACAGTAGAATTCTGCATACACGTGGTGAGAGAGAAAAATACCACTGCAGGCAAATATCTGTACAACAAATATCTACAGAGAAAGTGCTAATCACAATTGCTAATTACATACTAGTTCTAACACTCCCCCTCAAACAAGAGGGTGTGGGACATAGACCAAGTTTGCCTCTTAAATATGTGAACTATGTATGTGTCAATGCTTTTGTTAGACAATCAGCAATTTGATGCTGAGAAGGAACATATACAATAGTAACATCACCAGACAACACCTAATCACGTATGAGATTCATATCAATATCTATATGTTTACTTCTTGCATGATGAGCATGATGAGCAGCAAGTGCTCTTGCACTTAAATTATCACACCAAATAATAGAAGGTCTTTTAAGAAATAATCCAAGCTCAGTTAGTAATGAACATAACCATTTCAACTCCGCGCCTTCATCGGCAAGTGCCCTATATTCTGACTCAGCTTAAAATACGTTTGACACCTTGAAAATGCACATCAGTAGGACAAGATAAAAACTAACTAAGCTTATTAACAGAATAAGCAATGTCAGGTCTGGTAGCTCTCTGATACACAGAAGGATCAGACATAAGATTACCATCCTTGGCTGAAAATTGGCATCTAGTTACCATTGAAGTAGGGACAGGAGCACAATTCGACATATGGAATCTCTTCAATAAATCTAAAGTGTATTTTCCTTGATTAAGATAGAGGCCTGAATCATCTCTATAAATTTCCAGACTAAGAAAATAATAAAGGGGACCCATATCTTTCAGAGAAAAAGCAGTATTCAGTTTAGCGATAAAATCTTTGATAAAGATTGAATTGTTTGCTATAACCAATATATCGTCAACATAGATTAAAATAAACACCATGAGAGATTGAGTTCTGAGGAAAATAGGGAAATATTACTTTTAGAGCTTCAAAGACCCCACTGCATCAGGGTATGTCTAAGACGATCAAACCAAGCACGTGGTGCTTGTTTGAGACCATACATGGCTTTAATCAGTTTACACACACAAGTTCTGGTTGACACATAAATACAGCCTCTTGTAGATAACTATTGAGAAATGCATTATTAACATCGAGTTGTCTAATTTCCCATCGATAGGTAACAACAAGAGTCAAAATTAATCTTACTGTAGTGGGCTTGATGGGCGAATTGAAAGTCTCGAAATAGTCTACACCAGCTGCTTATTGAAACCCCTTTGCAACAAGGCATGCCTTGTTCTTGAGAATTGAACCATCAGCTCAAAATTTGGTTTAACCCAATGATAATCGACGAGCTTCTGGGTACCATAATAGGGGACAAGTATCTAGGTCTTGTCGCGTCGGAGTGAGTCATACTCCTCTTGCATTGCACGTCGCTATTGTGAAGAGGAGAGAGCTTCGGTGACATTCTAAGGTTTGGTGGCCTGAATCAACAAGGTTGGTGTCTCTGATTTAGCGTGTGTTTGGATTCAATTAAAAAAAACTATTTTAGGAGAAAACCTTGGTTTTAAGAAAAATAATCTAAACACCTAACTTTTTGCTAAACCATGGTTTTGATCTCCAATCATGGTTTTGCAAAAATCATCCAAACACTCTAAATTTTGCCAAACCAAGGTTTTGAGCTCAAACCAGCTCAAAACCTTGGTTTGGATCTCAAAACCATGGTTTTGATAAAATCTAATTTTTTTTTGCTTTTTTCCATATGTGGACCCCACCATCTCACTCTAATTGGTCCTTTTTATTAATATGGGCCCCACACCACACTCTCCCTCCTCCTCTTCTTCTTCTTCTTCTTTTTTGTGAATTTCACCGATTTTTCTTTAATCCCTTTTTTTTGAAGAATTTTAAAATTTTAATACTCCCTTTTATCTTATAAGACATATTTATCTAATTTGATTATATTAGAAAAATTATTTAAATTAATTAACATTACATATAAACAAATTTTTTTCATTTTTGGTATTAATTATGAAATTTAATATTAAATAATTGATTTTTGCACACGCATAGGGAATATTTTTACACACAGGGAAGATCATCTGCAAACCAGGAAAAATATTCTGCGCACGCGAAAGATAATCTGCACACGAATGTCCTATTTAGCAAATAAGTTGGCAATGAGGGATTTTTTCACAATTTTCCCAGACCATTATTATACTCATAATCTATTCTCCAGAAGCTATTTTGCTCAACATCTGTTCTTCAGAAGCTATTTTCCACTTTTTCTTCAGAATCTATTCTCTAAAATCTATTCTCCAAAAATTAATCCAAACACACTGGACCAAACCCACGAAAGGATATCGCGGTTTGATAATGCCAGCTTTCTATCGAGTGACCATATCATGACAATTTTCAAGGGTTTGAGTTGGAGCTAGGACTTGGGCCTCTATTTGGGCTGGAGCAATAATAGAGGTAATTTCATTAGGAGATATAGATGACTAGAATATCCAGTAGAGCTCGAGCTTGGACCAGCAACAATAGGAGAAGACTACAATTGAGAAGTAACTGGACTTAGAGAGCGAGAGACAAAAGAAGAAGCTGAACTTGGAATCTCTGACGTAGCAATAATTAAAGGCATTGGAGTATCATTATGAATAGAGGAAGAGGCCCTATGATTTAAAAAACCTGTAGCAAATGGGAAAATAGAAGCATCAAAAACCACATGCCTAGATATATAAATACAACCACTTGAACTAGGGCATTTGTATCCCTTTTGTTGAGAAGCTGGTCCAAGAAAAACACATTATTGACTGTGATATTGAAGCTTATGAGCATTGTAGGGTCTTAAACATGGATAGCAAGCACACCAAAAGGCTGTAAATGATGATAATCAGGCTCTATGTTATAGAGATAGAACAGAGGTGAAACACCATTAATAGTAGAGGTTGGAAGTCAGTTCATTAAGTATACTGCCATTGAAAAAGCTTCTGTCCAATAAGCAAGAGGCATTCTTGCTTGAGCTAATAACGTTAATCCCATTTCAACAATATGTTTATGCTTACATTTAGCTCTCCCATTTTGGGAAGAAATATAAGGACACGTATGGCATAACAAAATACCATCAGAATTAGCAACAGGCACAAAAGGCTTATATTCAGCTCCATTATCACATTGAATGGCCTTTATCATAGTGTTGAACTGATTTTCAACATAATTTCGAAAATGATTAAAAGCATTTATAGCTTCTCCCTTATGCTTAAGAGGATATAACCAAGTATATCTACTGAATTTATCGACAAAGTGAATATAATATTTATAGCCATGTACTGATTGAATAGGCGAGGGCCTCCAAATATCTGTGTGAATAAGGTTAAAAGGTGAAGAGGTATGAGATAGAGATTTGGAAAATGGTAATTTCTTTGATTTTCTATATTAGCATGCTGCATATAAATAAAACTCTCATTGATTTTAACATCAACATTACAACCCTGTAAAAAACCTTTATTTTTTGGATGCCTCAACTTGTAAGAACTCATCATCATCCTTCTTATAAGCAGTTGCCAAATGTGCTTAAGCCGAAGAAGCTACTCCACTCACGAGGTACAGACCCTACCTTGGTATTCGTTTCATCAGCAATTGCCCTATTTCCTTGTCCTTCACAGTGCAACCATCATTAGTGAATGTAATAGCAACTTGGTTATCCTCAACAAGCCTATTAACACTTAGAAGATTCTTAGCAGCTGAAGGGACTAATAAAACATTCTTAAGTCTGATAGTAGAATCAAAACAGGGAATAGACCCATGCCATGAATGTGTGTCTTATCACCAGTGCAGGTAAATAAGTGAGACTTCCCAACAGGAGTAACAGAATCAAGCTGACTAGAAATTGGAGTAACATGATGATTTGCCCCACTATCCATATACCAATCGGGGTCAGCTACAACATGTGGATCAACATAATAAGCTTGTGGTGAAAAATTCTAAGATGACGAGCCTCAAGAATAGTTACGATTATGACATTGAAAGCAAGTATCAATATAGTGACCAAAACTATCGCAATAATCATAGTAAGGACGACCATCGCCTCCAGTGTTTAACCCTCCATTGTAGCTAGCTCTACGACCTCTAGAGCGATGGCCACAAAAGTTATGAGAACCTCTTCAAGAGACACGAGCAAAGTAAGAGAAGTTTTGATCTAATGCAGGGGATCCACAAGTAGCCAGATTCGCCGATGGTTGAATGGAAAGAGACGCGAGTTGATTAAGTTGCTCGAGACAAATCCCGAACGCCAGCAACGAGGCCTGAGCCTCAACCAAAGTCAATTCAATTTGTTCAACTAGTTTCACGACGATCGCATTGTACTCTGCATCCAAGCCATTAAGAGTATGAAGAATCAATTCATCATTTGAGATCGGCGCTCCGGCAAGAGTGAGCTTTTCAGCAATCGTTTTCATCTTAGCTAAGTATTCATCCATTCGCATAGCATTTTTCCTTGTCTGATGAAGTTCTAACTAAAAATCATGATATGAGACTTTGAGACGGTGCAAGTGAGAGCTCGAGCTCCACTCCAGAGTTCTAGTATAGTCTGGCAGTGGAGTAACTGAGCACCAATGTCTTGCATCATTAAGTTACAAAGCCATCCAACGAGCATACGATCCATAGCATACCATTCCTCAAAGTGAGGATCAGGAACGGTTTCCGTTAATCCTAGAACAAGACGAATTCGAGCCAGAACAGAACCAGTGCCGTTGATGTGAGATTGCAACCTATTTCCTTCAATGAGAGGAAGTACTACTGATTCCCAAACCAAGAAATTAGTCTGATCCAACTTGATAGATGTGGTTTGACTGGAAGAGTGAAAAAGGGAATAGGATTTAACGACAAAGGAGGAGGCAGCTTCATTGAAGGTTTGAGAGGAAAGAGACATATAGTGAAAGGCTATAAGGGAGCTCTGATAGCAAGAAACAAAATAGGGAAAAAGGAATGAATAGGCCGAATTGAATATTTCTCAAGCCTTGATATACTATATATAGCAAAGAGCCACATCAGAATTCTATTACAGAAGAATATAGGGAAAATCACTCTGAGGTCCCAAGCAAGAAAGATAATATCAGAAAGGTCCCTTAAGGTTGTAAAAACGCACTCATCAGGTTGTAAATACGCACTTTAGGGTTGTACCCAGGGACCTTTCTGATATTATCTTCCTTGCTTGGGACCTCAGAGTGATTTTCCCAATAATATACACCATACATGTGGTGAGAGAGAAAAATACCACAACTAGCAAATATTTGTACAACAAATATCTACAAAGAAAGTGCTAATCACAATTACTAATTACATATTAGTTCTGACACTTATGTTATAATACTCATCACCATACCATGAATAAAGGTAGCGCATAGTGAGTTCTTTAATAGTAGCAGATAGATTTTGCATATAATGAAATAGTTTCGCTAAACTTAAAAAATCCGCAAAGATGTTGAAGAGAGGAGAGATTGTGCATCCATTGCTCTGGTAAAAGTTTTATGTCTATCCCATCAATGCAAATAAACTTAATTAAGCATGGAAAGAGATGCAGCCATATAATTTGATATTGAAGGCCCAATTGTGCTCAAATTTAACGTATCTAGCAATGTTTCATGCTATATTCAATTAATTCTAAATGCCTCACGAGAATTGGAAAAGGAGGCATTCAGCTGAAGGTTGGGCAACAAGAAATCTGTAGTGATAAAGGACATGAAAATAGAGGTAGGGATGAAGCCACTTATTGTCTCTTGTATTTTGGACATTTGCCTCCCTTAGCCATCCCCTCAAACTTTCATACCGCTGAATTTTTAATTCCTCCAAAGATGGGAATAAGTTAGTTGAAGAGGAAAATCTTTTATAGTATATGTACTCCAATTTCTGCATTTGCTCTATGTTAAAGAGCTATGTTACCAAATATTGATAGTTTTCAATAACAAAGAACTTTCAGCAAGATTTATGCATGACAAAAGCCAATCAAAAAGGCATATATACCCCACTACTAGAAAAAAAAAACGTTTTAAACCGATTGAAATTAACTTTTTAGATCGGGTTTAGGTCCGATCTTGTATCAACCAATTTAAAAAGTCTGTTCTTATTTAGGCTGGACCTACAACTAGTCTTTAAAAGTTTCAATTTATAATTAAAAAAATACTTACTCTTTAAACCAGGTAATTTTATACTCGGTGTAAAAAGTGGGCAATTCTTTTTTTTTTTAAATGTACATTTTATTTTGTCCGACAAAAACCTTGTTGGCCTGTTGGATATTATTATATCTAAAAACTATATTATGCGATATAAATTCTACAGACAACCCTACAAATACAAATGCAATCAATATAAAGAATAATTATAACTAATAACTATGAATCTAAGCCCTATATTATTAGATAATTATTGAATCTTAATTCTGACATTTTTTTTTAAGTTTACTTTTTTTGCTTGCATTTTTCCCACCTCCAAAAGAGTTAGATGATATTTGAGTGTTGGATTTAATGGACGCAAAGAAGTAAATGAGATCAGAAAGGAATGAGTTTCAATGTACCAGCAAAGATTGCACCATGTTGCTTTAGGGCCTGTTTGGTATGCAGAATTGATTTTGATGGAAATGGATATGGATATGGATATGGATATGGAAATGGAAATGGATATGGATATGGAAATGAGGTTTAAAAGTGTGTTTGGTATGTCATGGAAATGAGATATAATTTTTGTATGAAAATACCAAAATACTCCCTTAAATTAAAAAAATAAAAGAATCTTGCACAAAATCCTATCACCACAAAAAAATGAAAGCATGGAGAGGGGCAAAAATAATTTTTTTGGGTGGAATTAACAAATCCTAGTTTTTGGCATGGAAATCATTTCCATCAATCTTGATGGAATTAGCCTCCACATAGAAATGATTTCCATGCTCCTAGATTTGTACCAAACATGACAAAAGCATGGAATTAGCCTCCAATTCCATTTCCATGAGGCCAATTCCATGCTACCAAACGGACCCTTAGTTCAGATGGGTTTAAGTTTGATAAAGCTTTACTCATTACAATTACACCTTTCAAAGCCAGAGCCCAGTCAAGGCCACTAGAAAATCCTGTGTTTTCCGTGCGTTAAAAGAAATATTAGAAGAATAAAAAATTTTACTCTTAAAACTGAGAATGAGAAATGGACCTTTTGATTTGAGTCAGATACTTTATTCTTGAATTTCTTCAAAAGTTTAAACTGATGTACTACCATACAAATTTTCATATTTTTTTCCTTGGACTGAAGTAAAATATTCATCTCACTTGTTTGATAGTAATATATAGTTCCTTTGGCTCATTAGCAGATCAAGTTATGGGCAACAATTATAAACTAGAAGTTACATTACCAAGCCATAATTTGTCAGAACTTAAAGCTTCTAAACAGCAATTCAGATCCATACACTACTATAGAATTGAGATATAACCAC
Organism: Inga oerstediana; assembly: GCA_963210345.1. Classification (NCBI taxonomy): domain Eukaryota; kingdom Viridiplantae; phylum Streptophyta; class Magnoliopsida; order Fabales; family Fabaceae; genus Inga; species Inga oerstediana. The sequence continues at coordinate 13,461,954 of OY723404.1, read as the reverse complement.
CCCCAAAGACGTCCCAAATTGAAAATTGGGTGGTTAAAAAGGGAGGCGGTGGCATTTTCGTAATTATATATATGAAGGGGAACCTTTAGGCGTCCCAAATTTGAATTTGAGACGTCTAAAGTGCTTCCTGGCGCGAAATATAAATTTCATAAATTTTTTTTAGCCCCTGGAACTGGGTTTAAGCGTCCCAAATTAATTTGGGACGCCTAAAGGCTTAGTTTAGGCGTCCCAAATTAATTTGGGACGCCTAAACCAGGACTTTAGGCGTCCCAAATGGCATTTGGGACGCCTAAAGTAGGACTTTAGGCGTCCCAAAAGGCGTCCCCTACCCGCATGTCAGACACTTGTCTGACATGCGGTCTTCTCATCTATCACACCCTCTCCTCACATCCTCTCAACAAACAACTTTACTCTTCTTCCTCCTCTCCCCACCCACACCGTCGGCCCTCCTCTGTTAAAACTTCAACTCCTCCCTCCTCCCTTGTTCAAGCTCTCTCCTCCACCGTCGGCCCTTGTTGAACTCGTCCCTCCTCCCTTCTTCTTCTTCCTCTTTGTTTCTTCAACGGCTGCAACCGTGTCTGCTGCAACCTCACCTCCTCCACAGTGGGTAGATTTTTGCTCTCTCCTCCACCTTCGTCCTTCCATTGTTGTGCACACCACCGTGGAGCTCCAACGTCTTCTCTACCTCTCAAACATACTAGCTAGTGGGCGCCCTGATCAGGTTGGTTTATTTTCTTCGTTTTTTTTTTGTAACAGAATGGTATATTTTGTTTTTGAAATATAAATTTACTTGAAATGGTTGAGATTGTGCTTATTATATATTGCTTATATTGAGATAGTTGAGATTAGCCTGATGTGTTTGGTGTGGTTATATTGCTTAAATTGCATTTATTCGGGAATGGTTTATTTTCTTGTTTAAATATAAATTTACTTGTGTATAATAGAAATCCCTATTGTTCAGTTTTAGAGAAATCTAGCTTTTATAAGGCAATGGAGATTTATCCATACACACGTAGTGACACCACCCCATTTCATTGGTCTTGTTCCTGCACCATTAATTAGTATATATAATAAAATAAAATATGATTTATTTAAATTAAAGAAATTCTTGTATTAATTCCAAACGGATTATGAAGAATAATTCAAGCCAAAACTTAAAAAGAAAACCATAACCCCAATATTCATTAAATGATTTTTATCTAAATATTTTCAATAAAACAATTTTATTTTTGGAAGAACTCAACTTAAAATTGTTTGTTAATATGAAACTCGTTTTGTTTTTAATTCTTCCAAACCTCAAAAAAATTCTTTAATTTAATCTTATTGTATTTATTTTATTATACATTAATTTTATATACATATACTTATTAAAAAATAAGTTACATAGCATTGAAACCCTTTTAATAGGAGAGATGAGGCTAGGAGGGGGCAATAAAGTTATTAAGCCCATATTTTAAAATCCTAAATTGGGTTGATAACTTAATTAGGCAATCCCATCATAAGTCGTTGAGAATTGTACTAAACGTGTGAATGTTATTGGTAATGCCTTAGGTGGTAACAAAATGGATCATAGTTGGATGAATGCTTTGAGAACTAGTGAAGAATATGAGAAAGGGGTGGACGAATTTATTGAATTCGCTAAAAAGAATGCTCCTGCAAGAAATGGTAAGTATTTTTGTCCTTGTGTCAATTGTTTGAATGAGAGTAGACGGGATATTGATGTCATAAAGGATCACCTACTTTGTGATGGAATAAATCTGCGATACACAAGGTGGATATGGCATGGTGAGGAAGTAACTGATTGTCTGTCACACAAGAAGGAAGCTGTGGATGTCATAGATGAAGATAGAATGGAGAGAATGATTAACGATGTTGAGGCAGAATCCTTTGCGCAGTCGCAGGAGTATGATAGCCTGCGGAGTGATGCAGAGACACCATTGTACAGTGGTAGTAAGTACACGCGGCTGACAGGAACATTACATTTGGTTAACTTAAAGGCAACTTGTGGGTGGACCGATAGTAGTTTCACATTGCTACTTGAACTATTGTGTGATATATTTCCGGAGGATAATGTACTTCCAAATCGTATGTATGAGGCCAAGAAAATCCTGTCTACAATGGGTATGGAGTATAAGAAGATACATGCTTGCCCTAATGACTGCGTACTGTACAGAAATGAGTACGGAGGTCTTAGTGAGTGTCCTAAGTATAAAACTGCACGATACAAAGTGAAAAAAGATGGTGGTTGTGGTGATGTGACAAGTAAAAGGCAACATTTAAAGGTTATGTGGTATCTTCCAATAATACCACGTTTTAAACGTTTGTTTGCGAGTGCAACAAAAGCGAAGAAGTTGAGATGGCACTCTGATGAGAGAATATCTGATGGAAATATCTTCGGCACCCAGCTGACTCTCCACAATGGCAAAAAATAGATGAAATCTTCCCTCAATTTGGCAGCGAGCCGAGAAACCTACGGCTTGGGCTTTGTACAGACGGCATCAATCCGTATAGAACTTTTACTAGCACACATAGTGCGTGGCCGGTTCTCCTTGTAATATACAACTTGTCTCCCTGGCTATGTATGAAACGTAAGTATATGATGCTATCTATGATGATTTCTGGACCAAAACAGCCAGGGAACGATATTGATGTCTATTTGGCGCCTTTGATTGAGGACTTGAAGAAGTTGTGGGAGGAAGGCGTAGATGTGTTTGATGCTTATAAGAAGGAGTCTTTCAAGCTACGTGCAATGATTTTCACAACGATAAATGACTTCCCTGCGTACGGAAACTTGTCAGGGTACAGCGTGAAGGGTCACAAAGCATGCCCAATATGTGAAGCAGACACACACTTCCAACAACTAAAGCATGGAAGAAAAACTGTCTACCTTGGCCACAGGAGGTTTCTTCATCGGTTCCACCCGTATCGTAGGCTAAGAAAGCAGTTTAACGGCTTACCGGAGCATGGAATGGCTCCAAAGTCACTAACCGGAGAGGAAGTCTACAGTCGAGTGGAACGTATCCATGTCACTTTTGGTAAGAATCAAAGGGTTGCGGGTGAGAAGAACATATGAAAGAAGAGATCCATTTTCTTTGATCTTCCATATTGGCGTTCGCTTGACGTGAGACACAGTATTGATGTGATGCATGTGGAGAAGAATGTTTGTGATAGCCTTATCAGTACGCTTTTGCACATACCAGGGAAGACTAAGGATGGGATTAATGCGAGATTAGACCTTGTCGATATGGGAATAAGAGAACGGTTACATCCACAACTAAGAGATGATGGTAAGAGGGCATACATGGAGCCAGCAGCGCATACACTATCAAGAGCAGAGAAAAGAAGTTTGTGTGGGTGTTTGCATGAAATGAAGGTGCCGTAAGGGTATTCCTCGAATGTGAGAAGATGTGTCTCAATGGACGATTTGAAGTTAGTGGGAATGAAGTCCCATGATTATCATGTGTTGATGCAACAACTATTACCAGTAGCTATTAGAGGCATAATGAAAGATGAAGTACGAAACACAGTGACAAGATTGTGCGTTTTCTTCAATGCTATCTGTAACAAAGTCATTGACACTGAAAAGTTGGATGAACTAGAAAATGAGGGTTACATTATTTTGTCACAACTAGAGATGCACTTTCCACCTTCATTTTTTGATATAATGGTGCATTTGGTAGTTCATTTGGTGAGGGAGGTAAGGCTATGTGGTCCAGTTTACCTGAGGTGGATGTACCCTTTCGAGCGATACATGAAGATCTTAAAAGGGTATTCTAAAAATCCTTATCGACCAGAAGCCTCCATAGTAGAAAGATATGTAGTTGAGGAGGCTATGGAGTTTTGCAAAGATTATATGTCAGGGAAGAAGGAACAATCTCAGCATGAAGAAGGGAGAAGCAAGGGAACACGAGGACTTAAAGTGAAGAATGTTCCTCGTGAAGAGGTGTTGCAAGCCCACTTGTATATCCTGAATAATATGGAAGAAGTTCAACCTTACATAAATGAACACAGAAACACTTTGAAGAACAAGAATCCAAGGAAGAATGACATGCAAATTGCTATTGAGCAAAACAAGACATTCATGCAGTGGTTCGAGGAAAAGGTTTTGCACGAGATCGGTGTGTCTGAGACAATCGAGTGGCTAGCTTGGGGGCCTTCGTTTCAGGTCATTACTTGGACCGGTTATGATATAAATGGCTATTCTTTCTATACCAAAGAGCAAGATGACAAAAGTACCATGCAAAATAGTGGGGTCATGGTAGAAGCTGAATCTATGCACTTCTCCAGTTCGAGAGACAAAAACCCCATATTAGCGTCTATGGCCTATTATGGAGTTATAGAAGAAATATGGGAGATGACGTACAACAAGTTCAAAGTTGCTTTATTTAAATGTAAGTGGGTTAGCAACAATGCCGTGGTAATAGATAAATAATTTGGATTTGTCTCAGTCGATCTTCGAAAAGTTGGCTATAGAGACGAGCCCTTCATTTTAGCAAGCCAGGCGAAACAAGTGTTTTATGTCACCGATCCTGCCAGCAAAAATATGTCCATTGTCCTTAAAAGTAAAAAACAGAAGTATGGTGATCCGACCTTCAACCCTTGATGACACACCACCTTTCACAACAACTGCACCTCGAACAAATGAAGTAGAATTGGTAGATGATGACGAATATGCTGTAAGAAATGACCATGGTGAAGGATTATGGGAAACAATATAGAGTAAGACCTTAATTTATAAACGAGAACTGTGTTTTTTCTGTTTTACTTCCCGCTTAGTATATTTCATTTTCATTGCAATTTACTTACGTTTCTGATGATGCTTTTTGTGTTAACAGGAATATGGACAATGTTAGTGATGACGAGAGGCGTAGAGATGACGAAAGCTCTAGCAATGACGAAAGGCCTAGAGTTGAACCCCCTGCAAGAATGAGGGTTAGAGGCTGTACAAAGATGGGAGCATTGGTTGCACGTCATGAACATCAACAGGAGAGGCTGCATATAGACTTCGATGACAATCTGAATCCAGTTGGTCCTGAGGAAGACCACTTCATTAGCTACGTAGGGCTTTTGGCTCGAAGCAAAGTGCACATTACCTACGATAATTGGAGATTGGTTCCCCTAAAAATGAAAGACATGATTTGGCAGCAACTTTTGGTATGTAAGTTTTGATGCATTGTAGCTTTGTTCTTATTGTTTCAAATATAATAATCTTATGTTTTACCTTGCAGCAAACATACGATGTCCCAGACACCACGGAGATGTATAGGCACTGGATGGATGAGGTTCGTGTACTGATGCGTGCTTCTGTCGCTAAAGCAATCAATTAATAACTAGGACAACCTACTAATGCAATATAGTGGCAACCTAGGTCATTCTCCCAAGAAGCAATATGTGGGTTTTCTCTAGAATTGAATTTAGGTGATAAAAAATGCAATAGAATGAACCTAAACTAAAATGCAAGACTCCACTACCTAAATGCAAAATGTAAAAGACTCTAAAACCTATATGAGAATGAAACTAACCTAAATGAATTGGAATTTTTGGGGTTTTTCTTATGAGAGGGAAATTAAAATCCTAAGGAAAAGAAATAAACTAATATCTAAGAAAATCAACAAAGGTTAGTTCAGTTATGATGATGAAGGGGACAACTTAGGATTCACATGGATTTAGCTTTCTTAGCCAATTAATTTATTAGACCAAAGGGAGATTTATGAAAAATTGGAATTAATAAATTTAATCACCTAATCAAGACATGGGAAACCCTCATGCTCAATAACACCTAATCCACTAGAAAACTCATAATGGAAAATTGGTGGTTAATTAAATCCATTAAAAACCAATCACAATTACTTAAGATAGTTTTGGAAATTATGTTTACAATTGCCTAATTAAACAATTTGACAATTAATCACCCTAATTAAACAATCAAGAGATTAAACCCAAATCGACAATTAAATTAATAATGAAAACTCGATTAATAATCTAATTGACAATCAAAGGTTTGCAAACAAAAATCCCAATAATCATTTAAGAACAAAGTAAACCCAAAATATCAATTCAATCCAAATGAAAATAAGTTTACAATCTAAAACTAGATTGTTCTCAATTATTACAACTCAAAATCATTTAAAACTAAATAATCTTAAGTCTTGAATCAAAAAGATAAAAGAAAGACACTCCCTTATGGTCTTCAAGTGTAAGCTCCTAGGCTCTAGCATCCTCCATGCTCCTCCTAAGTTGCCTCCTTAAAGAGTTTATGCTGCCATGAAAATCCTTCCCCCTTCATGCCTCCAGTGATGATTTATGGCCATTGGAAAGGTGGTTGTGGATGAATAATTAATGAATGATGCTGTGTGTATGTGTGTGGAAGGAAAGGGAGAATGGAATTGTTTCATGCAATTGGAGGTGGGGCCCGTGATTGGAGAAATAATAAGAATTGATGATGAATTCCTTCAAGTTGACGTTCTTTGGTGAAGAAACTCCAGCGGCTGTGAGTGCGTGGTTCAGCTCCGCGGCTGTGTCTCGGCCTCCGCGTATTTCCCCCAGCGTCTCGTGGCTTTTAGGTTAATTAAAAGGGAGCAGAGGAGAGTCTTTTGGGTATTAATTTGGGCCTATTAAAATTCCAAAAACCCAATAAAATTCCACCATTGGATTCTTTTTGAGTTTCTAAGAAAATTTCTGCACCGTAGGATTTTTCAATATGCTTCTCCTTGCCCTGCAAGAATTAAATAAAATCATGATTTATCATATAATTGAGAATATTTTTCAATCACAATATATCAATCAAGATATTAACAATTTAAGCCCAATAATCTCATAATTGATTCAGATTTATATTATTTCCTAAAATTGGCTAGCTTTCCAAATATTATCTAATAAATCCAAATTAGCCTAAAATAATCCTCAAAATAAATGAATAAGGTGGGATAAAATATAATAAATTTGGGATTTATCATGTACGATGGAAAGGTTTCAAGAACAAGCTAACAGAGCATTACATATTTATAGGCACTGGATGTATCCATGTGCACAGTATACATATTTATCTCCAGAGGACTGGAGGTTGTTTGCGGCATCACGAGCAGATCCTGAGTTTTTGGTAAGATTTCTGTCATCATGATATAGAACTTATAATTTTCATATACTTTATATCGTTGATTCATTTTCTGTTGTTTTTCATTCATAGAAATTAAGTGCAGCAAATGCCCAGAGGCAAGCAGAAAATAAATATCAACATTTCATGTCTCGCGGTGGATATCGGAAGCTTGAGCAGCAAATGATGGCAGAAGAGTTACAGAAAATGAAGGAAGCAGCGGAATCTGATCCTAGCGTTGTTATCCAGCCACTGGCACCTCCTCCACGTCACAAAAAATGGAAAGCAGGGAGGATTAAGGCTGGGAAGTACATAAATCTGACTGTTGTTGAGGTTGCTGCGAGGATTGTAAGTAGTTATACCATAAGTACCTAATTTTTTACATGTCGCGAGTGGTTTCGATACATTTACGATAAACTGCATGCTACAGGATGACCTGGACGAGCAGAGTAGCCAAGGTTCATTCAATCCAAGTAGACAGATGGACATCTTGTCAACGGCTATTGGGAAGGCAGATGACCTTGGTCGTGTTCGAGGAAAGACACGAGGAGTTAGTGCCGCGAGGTATTTTGGACGAGACCCACGTTATTCGTCACAAGCTGGACCTAGTAAGGACGTTGTGGCCAAGATTCGAGAGGAGCTTGAACGAGAGATCGAGGCCAACCTTCGCGACAAGCTCCGACAAGAGCTGTTGCCAGAGCTTCAACTTGAAATGGCAAAGATGTTTGAAGCACAAAGGGCAAGGGACGAGCATAGAAATCAGGAATCCCCGGCCTTCAATAGCACCAGAGGAAGTTACAACCCTCTGGAGCAACCACTTGGCGACCCTTCTCCCACTCCAGTGTCGGGACCACTTGGCGACCCTTCTCCCACTCCAGTGTCGGGAGACCCTTGCACCCTCTATTTGGATGATCCACTGTTGCGTGTTGTTGCTGATGCTCTCGTTCACACACGTGCTACCACCCACCATAATCAGCAAATTCCAGAGGATTTTCGTAGGGTGAATGTGATGAGTGTTAGAAAGGGGGAAGAAGGTACAGTCATCCCTGTTCCTGATCCAGAGGTTGGCACGTTAGGTCAAGCGATAGGATCTTTAATCCTTTGGCCTCGCAATCTTATTGGTTCAGACGCAACACCTCCAATGGTAGGAATTACCTTACTGTTACTGAAAATCTGTTGGCATCCTAATAACAATTTATTTTTTGATGTTCTAAAAGGATGACGAAGCTGCGAGCAAATGGCCCTACTTAGCACGGCTGCAACAGATCTACAAGGGCATTAAACAGATTGACTTGAAGATGCCTCCAGGGATTGTGGGCCAAGTGGAGTATCCCTACACGATTGACAATAAAGATCTCAAGCAGTTTATCAGGTTGGAGGAGATAGATGCAGGCTGGGTCAAATTTGCAGTCCGGTAAGTTTTTTTTCAATTTTCCCATAGAATTCATTTAGTGGTTTTTTGTTTTCATACATTCAAGAATTGATTCCTTATTTTAATTCTATTATAGCACCTTCCACGATCTCTGCACAAACATGGAAAGAAGTAATTGGTATGGATTCTTATGTCCTGCAAATACGACAGGGGATACTTGTACTGTGGTGCATAGGACTCACTATGTCGGCTACGCAATGGCACAAACCAAACTTCGTTGTTATCTAACACCCATTGTCCAACGGTTCGTATTTACATTTTGTCAATTTAAGAAGTTTAATAAATAATTGTCTTCTCACTCATCTAACTTCATTTTAATGTGTACATGTTGTTAAAGTTACCACTGGACTTTGTGTGTTATATGTCCCCGCCGCAACGTAGTCTATTGGTTTGATCCCTTGAGTAAAAAGCCAGACAGAGATACAAAATCCGTCTTCGACACGTAAGTTATTCTGTTTGTATTTCATTGACAACAAAAATAAATGAATGGTTCTAATTTCTGTTCATTTTGCTTTTCATGATAGTGCTTGTCAAACATATAGAATCCTAGGTGGGTCACGTGAGGGTACAGTTGTTAAAAAGCCAAAGTGGTTTTATCCCATAGTAAGTACATTCGATCCTACCTAATTGTTTCATTGACGGTCCTTTTAGACATACCTTTATTGATTTTAACAACCAATTGCATCCCTTTGATTAAAAGTGCCCTTGGCAACCTGGCAACACTGAATGCGGATATTATGTTATACTTTATATGTATAACATAACTCAAAGTGGAATTACTAGCGATTTTGAAAAGGTAATCGCTTCTTCATTCTCAAATGATAATATTTTTGGTGTTCTAATCGAAATGCTAATTAATTCATTTGCTTGAGATTCATTTCATCAAAGCTTATTACTTTCTAATTTTCAGATTTTTGATAATGAAGATGCCTACCTACGTGAAGACCTTGATTTGATCAGAGATCTTTTGGCTGGACATCTTCTTCAACATATAGAGCAGTAAACTTGTTATTTTATATCAGTTTGTACTTGTGTGATGACAGCGTTTTGACACTTTCTGGTTGTTTTTTGTTGATATATATAGTAGTAGGTTGTATGAAAGGTTATTGTATGTATATATAGTAAAGATTGTAGTGCTGGATGTCCTTACCAGTTTGTAACGGACAGTGTGGTTTATGAATCCATCTTCTATTCTGTTTCTGCAGTTTCAATTCGTTGGGTAATACAGAATGTAAATTATGGTATAAAAAAAAACCTAACTTTTAGACGTCCCAAATTAAGAATTGGGAGGTCTAAAGTCCCCCAGGGTGGGACTTTAGGAGTCCCAAATTACAAATTGGGAGGCCTAAAGTCAGACTTTGGGCATCCCTATCATTTGGGACGTCTTTTGTTTCAACTTACTACGCTCCCAGTATATACGTCCCCCCGTTTTGGGACGTTAAAGGTGCCAAATTTGGGAGGTTAAAGCCCCTTTTTGTAGTAGTGATATGAGGCGAACTTCAAGAGTAGCCCTAACTGATTTGTATACAAGTAATGACAGATATAGTATTGTCTTGAAAAGCTTGACAGCTAGCATTTGCAGTCACTTTATCATTCACAGCCCCCCTTAAATAACTAAGTTATGTATTTGTGCATAGATGAATGTTGACTGCTAGCTTGAATTTGCATGCCGTGCCAGAATGAAAGAGAATGACAATTAAATGATTTTTTTGCTACGAATGTATCTTTATCCAAAAGAAAACTATACTGATTATAATCATGGCAAAAGTTAACTGTTAAGAAAGGGAGAGAAGAACCTGAACTTGAGGAGCGAGTGAATGAATTCTGAAGTCGATTCAGAAGAAAGTTCCTCATTTGTATAAACTATGAGTGGGTTTCCGGTTTCAGGGATTAGGGACGTAATAGATGAATATTAGGGCTGCACAGGAAACTCAAGGCGCACAGAACCAGTGCGCTTAGGCACCAAATATCCTATTTTCCCAATCTTGCTTCCAAATAAAAACTAGAATTGGAAAATCATAATCAATTGCGATTATGGTGGAAGCGAACTACTTTGCCAGAGTGAATAATATCATCAGCCGCAAATATGCAGAGATTGAACTTGCAATCCACCCGTAATTCCAAGCCTTCGCTTCACATCCTTTCTTTCTTTTTTTCTTTTTTTAATGAAAACTGGATTACAGTAACCTAAGCTAGGTTAAAACAGAAGTCGTTCCCTCAGGAACACCAAACAATAATCTGCCATGATCAACAATCGCCTCCGAAAAAGAAGGAGGTGCGTGATCAAGGATAACAAAATTCTCCATCAAACTATGCGATGATCTAGTCAAATAATCAGCCGACGTATTATGCTCTCTAGAGACATACATGAGAAGAACCTACCAGCTTTTAGTCATCCAAAGTCTAGCATCTTCAATAACTTCTGAGAACGGATGGTCTCTACTAGAACCCCTTATAAGTAAGTTGATGGCCTCCAGACAATCTGTGAAAACAATGATATTCTTTAAATTTCTGTTCCAGCAAATCTGAAGCCTTCGAATAATTGTTATAACCTCCACTACCACAGGAGGCACCTAATTGAGCTTACTAATATAACCACAAATCCAACTTCCAACTACAGCTTTAATAGCTCCTGTGCATCCTATCATGCCCGACTTCAGAACCGAACCATCTGTCTCCAATATGGCGAATCCAGGCCTTCCTCTCGTACCAACTCCTTCTTCAGAGATAGAACGATTGTAGAAACGACAATGATTGATAACATCCATATCCCAACTAGCTCTAAATAAACTAAAATGGGCATTCTGGTATCTAATCTCTTGGTCATTTCCAAATACCTTTGAACACCGAGCAACCCGGATGTCCTAACATACATAACCGAACAAAGTGGGCCAGCTAACTTTGCTTGTGAAATTCCTGCTCGCTTCATTTATGAGGTTCCATTGAATCCATTCTAAACCATGTAGGGTAGAGAAATTACTCCACATGCTTGGTTTAACTAATGAAATCCACCTTTCTCAAGCATTGACACAGTCCCTCAGTAAATGCATCATATCCTCCTTGCCATTGCATCCAAAAGAACACTCTGCATGCTCCATCAAACCCCTTTGCTCTCTTAGCTTTGCTGTGTGGATCCTTCTGTGTGCCGCAAGCCACATAAAAGTTTTAATCTTCTCAGGTACCGCCCATCTCCACAGCAACCTCCACACTAATTGATTCTGATTATGAGAACCTGCAAAAAGGAAATGATATGCAGAACTAACAGAGAAACGACCATCAGCAAATAGCTTCCAAAAGTATTTATCGTCAGCTCTCTCCTCAGAGGTGGGGTGGCCACATATAATATGTTCAATAATTGGCCACTGGAACCACCTGCTTAACTTGCCAATGTCCCATTCACCCTAGGGGCTGACATATTCTTGAACTTTTTCATTTCTATCCACGAAAGCCTCCAATCTCGGGATAAGATCTATCAACGTTCTATTTAACTCTGACCAGTTGTCATACCAAAAGGAGGCCAAAGCTCCATTTTCGATTTTAGTCCCCACCCCTTTCTGGAATTCCTCCCAAACCAAGCAAATTCCCTTCCACGTATAAGATGCAATCCTCCGAGGCACTGGACCATTTAATTGATCCCATTTATATTTACCACTGAGAACATTCGTCCATAAGGCTTTACTATTGGTCAGGAGTTGCCAACACACTTTCAACATAAAAGCTTCATTTTGCTTGCACAAATCCCGGATACCTAGTCCACCTTCTCTCTTGTCTTTCTTGATCTGATCCCAAGCAACAAGATGCAGTTTTCTCTGTTCATCGTTTTCACCCCATAAGAAACATCTGCTCTTCTTTTCAAGTTCTTTCAAGATTCCTTTAGGTAGAAGCATGATTTGCATATGGTAAGATGGGAGAGCAGATAAAACTGGTTTGATAAGTGTAATTCTTCCTGCCATATTCAAGCAACCTCTCTTTCCAACCTGGTAATCTCTTCTGCGTCTTCTCTAGAATAGGAGCAAAAAGAACCTTTGGAAACCCTTTTGTGAATTAAGGGAATACCAAGGTACTTACCCAAATCTCTAGTTAGATGAACCCCCATAGATCGGCTAAGACTATGGCATCTTTTCAAACATGGTTGTAACAATAAAGAATTTTTTTGACCGTTGAAATATGAAAGAAATTAAAGTTGTACATAAATATAATTCACTTGTAGTCCATTCTTACATATCAAGAAAAGCATTAAATTGATAAAGTTTTCTACATATGCTCTTATTAATTTTTTTTCCGCTCTACTTTACAAATGATTTTCACACCTCTCTCTCATCTTTCTTTCTTTTCAATAAAAATTAAATAGGGATAAAATTGATAAAATGTCATTAATTACCCAACAAATGACTTATAATTTGAATCAAACTTTGTCCTATAAGTGATTTACATGTAGGTACAGGGTGGTAGTATGTCATAGGGCAAAAGATATTGAAATGAGAATAATAATATGATAGAGTTGTATAATAGTAAAGAACAAAACAAATTTGTATATATTATGTAACTTCATGGCCTTTTACATGTTTCTCAAACTATATTGAGGATGAGAGGAAATAAGATATTGACTTTTATTGAAAAGGGCATAAACCTTTTGCCTATTTAAATTTAGTTCACTTTGTTTCTTGTATGCAATGTTTACCTTGGTTTGGTGTTTTTTTTTTTTTAGTTTTTTTATTGGAGTTTTTGCTTGTTTATATCGTGTGTCTTATTTATTTGTATAGTTTAATGATATCCTTCTTGAAGATAATCCAATTTTTGTCTCCACTTCTGTTTGTTTCATGTGGGTTGTATGTGTGTATGGTGGTAATGGTTTCATTGGTGTCAGCCTTGCTCACCTCTCATCGTCTTAGTTGACTCTTTTTTATTTGAGTTTGTATTGCTTGCAGATTGGGTTTCAATGGATCTTTCATTTACTCAATTATTATAATGAAGCATATGCTTTTACGGATATCATTTTACTCTTTTTTTAAAAAAAATAAAATTTTCTTGCTATTTTTTTTTAAAAAAGTACTCATGCTAAAATTCTGATATATAATTGAGGTTGATATTTTTAAAGAATTGTTATTGTTGGTCGCTCTTTATCAGGTTATTCTGTGATTTAGGTCGTGTATATCGTTAATTTTGCTTGGGTGTTTTTTTGAATTTCTATTGGATGTGATTCACGGCCTGCTCGTTGAAGCTAAAGAGGAAAAAGTGATTTTGATACATTAAACAAGAAATAACTATGACTTGAATAAGCTTAAAAATTGTTTTCAACTTATTTTGATAAATCACTTCGCTTATCATATTAACAGGGAGATTCAGGGCCTTTGCAAAATGATGGTTGTTTGATGTTTACCTTATCAAAATTACTTCTGTTTTTCGCCTTAAGCTTGAACAAACAGGCTCTCAATGGAATCTTTATTATGATTCTAGGATCTTCCTAAAAAAAAAATTTATTCCCTTCTGTCTTTAATATAAGTCATATTTGAAAAGTCGATCTTCATCCTAAATATAAAACTTATTTTTTATATTTATCAATCTTTTTTTAATTTATCCCTATTGATGCTCCTTCAACAATAATTCAAGAGAAAAGAAAATTAATGAAGATGACTAGAGTATTTTAGAAAATACATGTTATATTAACAAGGGAAAATCCCCTATAAAGACGATTGAATTATCCAAATTTTAATTTGAGTCACTGAACTTAATAAATTATATATTAGGTTATACGTCATAATTATGGATTTAGAATTTGGGTCAAATTACTCTCATAAGTCATATCCCTTATCCCTTAGTAATTCTCCATCTAAATCTTTTATGGGGCACACAAAGCTTTTGGCTTCATCTCTATTTCTATATCTCTACCTATAATGTTATCCCTAGAGAAATTCCTACTTGTCTTCTTGATGTCATCAAATGTAAACCTAATCAAAGTGGTGCTCTCCATCATAGAATCCAACCCAGACATGATGATACGCATCTCAGTTTTACTAATACCCTTCATGCCCTTCTTCTTCAATCTTTGGTGAAGCCAAAGTCCAACAATCACCAGCGACCAGCCCAATAAACAAACAATCGCAGCCACCACAATAACAATTGTTTGTTTATTGCCGCTGTTGGAAGCCACAAGTGGCGCAAACGTCGAGGTTGGGGCGATAAAATACGATTGATGAACTTCTGGAAATTATCCCAGCAGGTCCCAGAAGAATTGATAGGCAATTTGATCCAAATTAATTGATGGGGCGAATTATAGGTTATGTTTTCAATTTTGTTGCTTTAATCAGTAAAGGATATGGAGGTAATTTGATCCAAATTTTAAATCCCAAATTATGACGCATAACCTAATACATAATTTGTGAAGTTAAGTGATCCAAATTAGAATTTAGATAATTCAACCGTCTTTATATAAGATTTTCCCTATTAACAATCCTAATTAATTTTTTTAATCTAATTAAATTAGATAAATATATCTTATAATAAAAACTGAAGGGGATAGTATATAATTGCACACATACGGAAGGCGCAACAATTAGCATATAAAAATATGAGAATTGAAATACAGAGCTCCAAATACTTCCGTAATTGGTGCCTTTGATCATTGTGATGGGCGAGAAGCTTGCTATAGTCAAAATTGTGTGCTGAGACCAATCAATTTGTTATCAGTCAGTGTACCAATCAATTTTCCAATTTCATTTGCCACAAGACAAGGTCAACTTCTAAAATTCAACATCCCATTATTGAAAACTAGGAAGCGGTGTATGTAGGAGATAGAAGGAAAGTATAGTAATTGATTGAATGATGATACTATTATACATTAAGGATTTTTATCATTATTGACTTTTGGCTACAAAAAATTAAACTAGTTAATATACATAGAGTTCATTCATTCAGACACCATTTGACTACAGGAAAATGATAGATTTGAGGAGAATAGTTAAAATAACGTGTCCTTATTCTGTACAAAAATTGCAGGTTTTCATGAGAAGATATAAAAAGGATGTGCTTTGAAAAATCCCTTTAGTTTTGAGGGGTCTGACATCAATTGTCACTCTAAACATGTAATTCTATCTGGTTTTATAAATGGAGTTATATTGGATGTCAACTAGCAACTAAATTATTGGAATTAATTAAAATCACTGTCCCAATTTGGCTCCTAAAATGATGCTGATTGTTTCCTCCGATCACTATGACTTGCAAGTCAGAAATGTCTGCTGAAATAGATTCCACATTCCAACATCTCTCTACATAAGAAGCAGTTGGCGATGAACTCTAAAATTAAGAGTTAAAACCAAACAAAAAGAAAAAGAAAAACCATGTCTTTGTCCTTCAAAATCACCTTCTTACTTCTCATATGTGAGTGATCCTGAAGCTTTCAATAAAGAACTGGGATCTCTGATGGATGAGATTAAAGCAGAGGCTGTAATGGCTAAAAACAAAGGGCTTGGAAAAAGGAAGACAAAGTTGTCTTCTTTTGTGACACTTTATGCTTTGGTTCAATGTACAGGAGACTTGTCTGATGTATCTTGTGCTCAGTGTTTGGCTATTGCAGAAGAAAGCAACTTCAACAAATTATGCAGCAATCGTAAAGGGTGTAGAGTTTTGTATAGTTCTTGTTATGTTCGATATGAGCTCTATCCTTTTTTCTTCCCTCTTGATTCTAACATCACAGAGATCAACAACATTGAGATGATGGCTATTGTTTATCCATGAATGTTTCAATAATCATTCTTAGTTGCCTTATTATTTTTATCAGTTTCAGCATGAAAGTCGTCATTCCCAAAAATATATATAGATATTGTTGTGGCTTATGTAGTTGTTTACCAGTTTTGTGCAGTCCGGTTTTAAAGAGAATCAGTCCAGATGGTTATATATAACTTAGTGAAAGCTAATTCCACTTATATTTGCCATCAGATTAATGAAGGCTCTTCAACTCAAATGAAGGTTCATTCCAAACACTTAGTATTATTCTTAATTGCCTTGTTATTTTTATCAGTTTCAGCACGAAAATCTTGACAATCTCAAAAATTGATGCAGATAGCTCCAAAAGCAAGCAGTTACTAGTTTCTTCCTTATAATTTTTTTTTTAAATTTTAAAACTAAAATTTGATTTGTGACATGTGGTTAGTAGACAAAAAAAATGTGTCGACAACTAGTGTTGAATCTATTTCTTCTATTATGGGAGATCTCAGAAGTAGTGTTGACTTCTAGTGTATCTAATAATCAAAATATGTTGATGCTTCATTAAAATTTCCTGCAAGCTTTAGCAATATTTTGAAATGTAGTTCAAAGTGTCTTTGGTTTGTTAAATATAAAAGTGGGGGAAAAAAAATAAAAAAAGCATAGTGAAGCATACTTCTCTGCTTTTATTCTACAATGTATAAGACAAAGTAAAAATGACACTAGATTTAACGTGGAAAACTCTCTAATACTGAGGGGGGGGGGGAAACCACAGGACTAATTCTGAAAAATTTCACTATATCAAAAGTCATTACAGTGTTCCTAGGAGTAAACATTTAAAAAAGAAGATGAATATAGCATGCAAATAATACTCCTAAAATTACAAAACTGATGATGTGGCTGCTTTGCATAGTGCCAAATGCATAAATTCCACAATTTGTTCTACTTTTATTCTATAATGTATAAGACAAAGTAAAAATGACACCAGATTTAACGTGGAAAACCCTCTAATACTAAGAGGGGAAAAACCACGGGACCAACTCCGAAAAATTTCACTATATCAAAAGTCATTACAATGTTCTTAGGAGTAAACATTTAAAAAAAAAAAGGATGAATATAGCATGCAAATAATACTCCTAAAATTACAAAACTGATGATGTGGCTGCTTTGCATAGTGCCAAATGAATAAATTCCACAATTTGAGTGATATTATCCAAATATATGAAAACTGATATTTTCAAATATCAGCTCTTCACACCCTGCAAAAATAGCACGAATGTCAAAAAGTTAAAATTTGTTATTTATGAATTTGCCATTTTCTCTAAATTTTCCACAGTAAAGGCATCTAATCATTCCATTTAATCAATTCGTAACTATGAAGAATTAATCTAATGCATACATTATGTGTTTTTATGGGAAGCAGGCATATTATAGTTCACTAAGTAAAGGAAGCATCTTTTTGCAGCATATAAATATTGATTAGGGAAAAGATCAAGAGGGTGAGACCTGAAGTTTATTCTTATTTGGCTTCAATCTTTTGAAAGCAAATTGTTGGTTCGCTATTATGAATATATATTTTGAGAAGCATCTATCAGATTTCAAGTTCTCTTGATCCTGCAATGGCTTCGCTGTCCACAAATCTGCATAATTTGTTGAACTCTATGAAGCTTTCTTGCATTTGAGGCCAGTGACTTAAGTACCAGCAAAGGGACTAATGGAAAAGAAATAATCAATAAATTATATATATATTTTTTGTTTGGAGTTAAAAATATGTAAGTTTTCAAGCTTGAACAACCAATGGTATAATTCATTGCAGTTGAATTCAAATTCAGAATAGGAATGTGGTTTCCTTACCACATTCATCCAATTCTGAAATTGAGCGATAAACCAAAATCGATCGAGAATTAGAAGACGTATATATATGGTGATATAATTTGTACCCAATTTTTTACCTAGATAATCGTCCGTGGGTTCAGTTGGAGAGGGGAGCGGACAATGAGTGCCTGGGTGACCCTCTTGGCATGAGTTCGATCCCTGGGAGTGGCATTTAGTTATGCCTTCAGTTGCGGCGCTTGGGGAAGCATCTCCACAGTTAAGTGAAGTTGGGGTGAAAAAATAAGGGTGAAAGTCCCCTACCTACCTGTGTGGATTGGGCGGCTTACCAACCAGGAGCCCACAGGGACAGGCCTCCAGTGAATCATGAGTTAGGGGCCCTACCCTTGGATTGGGTTAAGGCCGAACCCCTTCCTAAAATTTTTGTATAAAAAAAAAATATTATTCAAAGTATGTTTTCATCATAAGTATATACATATTACCTTTTTCATATATGTTTCAGCTTAACAACAAACAACTTACTTGCAATGCAGTAACCATAACTAGCAGGATCAACCTGAACATCGTCATCTTGACCTGAAATTTTCATTGGCAAGAAATAGTAATTAGTGTTAAAATTGATCATAGTAAGGGACACAACAAAATATTATTGCAGCACAAGCTTCACATATTTGTTCAAAACTAGAATGCTTTCTTACTTGTCTGAGTTTTTAATTCTCTCCTACAACATTCAATACATTTGAAGAAGCCTTGCCTTCCCCAAACTGAATATCTGCCACGTTATAAAATCATTAACAGATCATAATTCCTTCAACTGCAAATAAGTATTCCTAAAACTTTCAAATATAAATTAAAGGCTAAATCATACAAAACCCCTTTGAACTTTGAGCCAGTTGCATATAATCTTTCTGACATTTTAAAGTATAAATTTAACCCCCTAACCTTTTATTTTTTAACTATTAACCCCCTGCCGTTAAGTAAGCGTTATCTTTCAAATGGAAAATGCCACGCCAGATTATGAGATGGCATGTGGCATCTTACGTGGCATCTTGTGTAAATTGCTAATTTCATAAAACCCCCCTAACTTTGAACAATTGTCAAGAACTCCCCCCTGGAATTTTGATCAGTCACAAATAATCCCTTGACATTTCAAAATTTATATTTGACTCTCCTAAAACTTTAAACCACATGCAGTTTCTTTTTATCATTTTCATAAATTTATTAAGAATTTTGCTATCATCTATCAATTAAATACTATTAGTTCTTTTGTATATGGCAAAAACAAGAAGAATAATATTTAAAAAAATATAAAAATACAAGTCAAAACCTTTGATTCATGATAAATATGCATTACTAATAAAAAAATTAATGCGGGCATAATCCATCCTCTAATACAAACATAATATTTAAACTATCTATGCTCAATCATCGTAATAATATATTTAACATAAATGATGATATTTTAATACTATAAATGCTTAATTATCTCAAGAAAATAAGTAAATGTAATGCAAATGATGATATTTTTATTTTTATATTTTTTAAATATTATTCTTCTAATTTTTCTGTTTTTGCCATACCAGAAAACTATATTAATCAACAAATGATAGTAAAAAAACTTAATAAATTTATTAAAATGATAAAAGTAACAACTTGAGTTTTAATACTACAAACGAGTGTTTTAATATTACATAGGATGTCATGTGAGATGTCACATGTCATTTCATAATATGACGTGACAATTTTCGTTAAAAAGATAATGGTTATTTAACGGCAGGGGGTTAATAATTAAAAGATGAAAGGTCATGGGAATTAAATTTAAACTTTGAAATATCAAAGATGTTATATGCAACTAATTCAAAGTTCATGGGGGTTTTATATAATTTATTTTAAATTAAAACCATTAAATCATTATCACTGAGCAAGAAAAGGATCAAAATAAACTAAAGTAGTAAAGGAAGCGTCAAATTTGGAGTACGCTGGAGCACCCTTTAGTTGTTCTATGATTTTCGTAAAATCAGAACAAATATTTTTTAAATATTATTCTTCTAATTTTTCTGTTTTTGCCATACCAGAAAACTATTTTAATCAACAAATGATAGTAAAAAAACATAATAAATTTATTAAAATGATAAAAGTAACAACTTGAGTTTTAATACTACAAACATGTGTTTTAATATTACATAGGATGCCATGTAAGATGTCATGTGTCATTTCATAATATAACGTGATAATTTCCGTTAGAAAAATAATGGCCACTTAACAACAGGAGGTTAATAATTAAAAAATGAAAGGTCATGGGAATTAAATTTAAACTTTGAAATGTCAGAGAGGTTATATGCAACTAACTCAAAGTTCATGGGGATTTTATATAATTTAGTTTAAATTAAAACCATCAAATCACGATCACTGAGCAAGAAAAGGATCAAAATAAACTAAAGTAGCAAAGGAAGCGTCAAATTTGGAGTACGCTGGAGCACCCTTTAGTTGTTCTATGACTTTCGTAAAATCCATTACCTCTGTGAATGTTTTCAAAGCTTTATAATCCATGCCGCTGGGAATAAATAGTTTGAAATTTAAAGGATGTAATAATCAAATTAAGTCACAGAGGAGTACCTTGTTTCAAAGATCCAGTGAGCAGAGCATGCTCTGTGGGCCTTCCGCTCTTGGAAAAAAATGGTTTTCTGCAATCGAAGGTTAGTTAGTAAGAGTTATATATATATATATATATATTTATATCATACGAGGTTTTTTTTTATAATGGCATAATAGTTACTCATGAGTATACCTTTAGATGTATGCAATGAAGAGTTAGATGTGATCCCGATTGATCCATATATCTGGGATATGAGCAATTTTGGGCCACTCTGCTCCTGTTTCTCTCCGGCATCTTTCCTTTAAAGGTTGAGAAGGGTCATCCAATCGTAGTGTTTGTAAATTCGTGAGGCGACACATTCCTTCTGGAAATGACTCTAATCTATTACATGACCTCACCTCAATATATCGGAGTGAGTGGAGATCGCAAATCCACTCTGGTAGAGCCACGAGGTGATGACATCCAATAAAGTGGATTTTTTCGAGAGAATGTAGGCAACCAAGCTTTTGGCACTGTATGTTATAATTCTCATCACCACGCCATGAATCAATGTGGCTAATTGTGAATTCTTCAAGTGTAGCAGAGAGATTTTGCATATGATGAAATGGTTCCTCTGGACTTGAAAATTTTTCAATATAAAGCTCTTTAAGAGAGGAGAGATTTTGCATCCATTCCTCTGGTAATTCTTCTAGGTCTATCCCTTCAATGTGAAGAAACTTAAGCATGGAAAGAGATGCAGCCATATGATCTGATGTTGATGGCCCAATTGCGCTCACATTTAATGTGTCAAGCAATGGCTTTGTGCTACATTCAATTAATAGCAAAAAACTTGCAAGATTTGGGAAAGTAGGCATGCAACTTAACTCTGGGCAACGATAAATTTGTAATGATGAAAGGCGTGAAAATGATGGGAGTGAATGATGCCACTCGTTATCTCTTTTATTTTGGACATTTTCCTCGCTTACCCATCCCCTCATCCTTCCACACTTCCAAATTGTTAACTTCTCCAGAGATGGGAAGAAGTTAGTTGATGAGGAACATCCTTTATAGTATATGTGCTCCAATTTATCCATTTTCTCTATCCAAAGCGTCTTGAGAGAAACAAGTCCTTCCAACGCTGTCAAGGATTGACAATTTCTCATACCATCAAACTTTAATTCAACAAGATTTGTACATGACAAAAGCCAATTGGAAAGGCATACCCCTGGGTACCCATTTATTTTCAATGCCTTCAAATTTTGATGAGGGCGAAGATTTTCCAATAATTGCATTGCATCACTGCTTTTCATCTCTGAATTTTCCCCCCATTCTAGGGACAAGGAAATGAGGTTTTTCTTTGTTCTCAAATTAACATCCTTGGACTCCTCCTCTACATCCCTTACTAAACCAAGTTTCTCAATCCTTAAGCTACCTCTCAAATTAAGTTCTTTCAGTTCATTCAATTTGGCCTTCTTTCTCTCCTTATCATCATTACCCACTATGAAATGTGACAAATGTTGTAGAGTAGTCATCCTACCCAACCCAATCGGCATTCCATCTTCAAAGGCCTTGCAAAAAAGTATATCAAGTCGGCGCAAGTTTATCAACTTTGTGATAATATCCACGGAAAATTCAAGATTAGTGCACCACCCCAATCTCAATGTCTGCAAATTGACTAAGTCACTTATACTTTTGGGCAAAGAAGTCAATTTAGAACAAAAATAAGAGAGATCAAGATACCTCAAATATCTCATTTTACCTATTGATTCAGGCAAATCTCTTATATCGTGGCAAGACAAATTAAGACTGCGTAAGCGTTTGAACACAAATAAATCCGCTGGATTTCTTCCATGTTTTGCCTTTATTTCAAAAAAGGTTCTCAATCTACATGGATCCAGTAAATTTGGTAAACTATCAGAGTTATACTCCTTAAAAGAAGCATGTATAGGAGGACATTCCACAACATTTCTTCTCCTCTCCCTGTCCAGGCAGTAATCAGAGCCAGCAATTTCTTGGGACACGTCATGCATCAAATCATGCATTTTAAAATATTTTATTTCACCTACTTCATCCCTCTCAACATCTTGCAAGAATGACTTCATCAACAAAATACGAACATATTCATCACCGACGTCTTCAGGACATTGTTTCTCCTCACCATTTTCAAGGAAGCCGTGTGCCATCCACAAATCAATCAATACATCCTTCGCATATTTCCAATCTTTTGGATATAAAGAACAATATGCAAAACACTGTTTTAACTCAATTGCCAAATTATCATAACTCAACTTTAAAATTGGCATAATTGAATTATTACCTTCAGATGACTTCCAAAAGTCAACTTCCAAGATAGCTTCCCAGTCACTTTCCCGCGATTTTGATTGCAACAAACTTCCCATAACTCTTATTGCTAGCGGAACACCAACACATTTTTCCGCAATCTTTTGGCCAATAGACTCAAGTTTTTGGGTCATTATTTTATCTTCGTCAAATGCCAAACTTCTTAACAGAGTCCAGGATTGGTCATTTGTTAGTCCTTTCAAAGAATATGACGTTTTTACACCCATTTTATTGGCTACCGTTTGATTGCGTGTAGTCAACAAAATCTTACTACCTTGAGTGCCACATATCAAGTATTTTTTCAAATGTAACCACTTTTCTCTATCCTCATTCCACACGTCGTCAAGGACTAGCAAATATCTTTGACCTTTCAAATTCTCTTCAAGCGTATCTTGAAGCAATTCCAATTGTTGGTCTTTTACTTCCTTACGAGTTGATGATTCCAATATTTTCTTAACAAGTGGTTTCACATCAAAGTCATCAGAAACACACACCCACATTTTCTTATCGAAAAAGTTGTTGACTTGAGCATTATTGTAGACCAGCTGGGCAAGAGCAGTTTTACCCAAACCACCTATCCCCACAATAGCAACCAAGGAAACATTTTCATTGTTATTAGTATTTAGCAACAGATCAACGATCTCCTTCTCGCTTTCCTCCCTACCAATGATATTCTCTTCATGCTTAGAACTAGTTTCCCTCCAGTTACTCTTTTCATGCTTCAGTTCAACAACTACTCTTGGATCTAAATTCAACTTGGACATAGTTTCAGCAACAGCGTTAAATTGCTCTTTAATTTTTCTAATCTGACGAGCAATTTTGTGGCGAGAAATAATAGGGTTGGAGGATGAGAAGAATTCACGTACCTTTCCCTTTCCTTTATTATCTGTTGCGTCCCTGTTGCGCAACAGATGTTGAGTGTGCAATTCATCAAGCAAGTCATCTGCATCGTAAAGAACTTGTTTGAGGTCTCTTATCCACAGCTGGATGAGTTGGTTATTCTGCTGCTTCTTGTCAGCATCAGCAAGAACAGCTTTGATGGCTTCAACAGTTTTCTTCAGCCAAACAATCTCACTCTTGACCCCATAAACGGAAGCAATCTCTTTGAAGGCCAATGAAGCCAAGGTGTTGATGAGACTTGAAGCCACTCCATATGGGATTTGTTCCGCCATTCTTCTCCAGCAACAGACACAAAGGAAGACTCCGGTGTTTTAAGATTAGATCTGGCAAAGATGAAAGTGGAAAGACTATGTTCTAACAGTACATGGCCTATATCGAAGATAAGAAGAAGACGGCCAGGGATTTTTCTTTTTTCTTTTATTTATTTATATATTTTTAAAAATAATGGTTTTATACTTTTATATTCAGGAAAAATTATTCACTTTGTTTGTTTTTTACAGGAGAGCAGTCAATTATTGGAATGGGACTCAGGTATTGCTATCAATATTTCATTATTATGAGCTGTCCCCACTATATTAAATTATTAATTCATTGTCCCCCCTACGAAGCTTCCGGGAAATTGCCTAACCTTGAAATTCAATTCCCGTGAAGCTTACGTGGCCATTGCTTTCCTTAGAACCGGGCCATTCATTTTGGAAAAAGTATGCCTAAGGATTATTTTCAAAAAAAATTGTATGTAAAGTTATTGTAAAAGCTTTTTTTCTTTTTTGCTATTTCAAAAATTATTGTCTAAATTTATTTTTTTCGATAAAGTTTAAATTAAATTTTCTCTCAAAGCTATTCTTTTAGAACTAATCATAACCCACATTTAAATAGTACTTTGAGGTCCTTGCAAAACCTTCCACAACGCGGGAGAATCTTAATTGACTGGTTTCCTATAAAAAAAAAATTAAAAATGTAATTTTAAATAATAAATTTTAGAGAATAACTTTTAAAAAATAGTGGTTTTCAAACTGCATACCACGATCGTCTTGTCAAATCATGATTTTAAGAATTTGGATACCTTAACCTGGTTTTAAGAATTAAAAATTATTTTAAATTTTAAAAGGGTGTTTGGCTGCTTGACTGTTAAAATCATGATTTTGTTATCATCGGCTTGACTTGGTACCACGTCAAGTTTTGATGTCCCCCAATTCAATTCATTTGAAGCTTAGGTTGCTATTACTTCCTTGGAACTGAGCCATTCGTTTCAGGAAAAGTATGCCCAAGAATGGAAAAAAAAAAAAAATTGTAGGTCTAGGTATCTGAATATGCAAAATTATCCCATTCACTTGTTTTTGTTGGATTGGATTACAGATTTAAGGACACTGACATACACAGCTAACTTTTTTTTTTTATTGAAATACTGGAATTCATTAACCCAATAGAAGATTAATACAACGACAACTCCAAAGAGCCAAGTATCAAGGATCCTTCATCAACCACCGCCTGCCGATAGAGGAGGTGGTGGTTGATCAAAGATGACAAAATAATCAGGACTACTATGAACTGACCTAGCTCAATAGTCTGCTTGAGCGTTATACTCTCTAGATATATGGTTAATAAGAACACACCATTCCCTAGACAACCATAATCTAGCCTCCTCAATGACCTCCTTAAAAGGGTGTCTATCATCACAACCCTTAATAAGTAAATTAATTGCTTCAATACAGTCAGTAAAAACCATAACATTCATCAAATTTCTATGCCAACAAATCTGAAGACCCTGGATGATGGCGATAATCTCTGCAATGACCGGTGGAACCTGCGTAAGTTTGCACATGTAACCACACAGCCATTCACCTTCTTCTCCTCTAAGAATCCCTGCACTTCCACTCTGTCCTGAGTCAAGGACTGAACCATCTGCCTGAAGAGTACAAAAACCCCGCCTCCTGATTGGAAGATCTTCAGCTCCACTTGTGGGTTGGTTGTAGAAACTACAGTGAGTTCTTACATCCATATCCCAACTTGCCCTAAAAAAGCTGGCATTAGCATTATGGTGGTAAGACTCGGCTTCTTCTCCAAAAAGCTTTCTGCATCTGTCTGCCCATATATCCCAGCATACGTAACCGAATAGGGTTGCCCATCTGACCTTCTTGGTGAAATCCCTTCCAGCTTCATGATTCAGGTTCCACTGGATCCACTCTGTTCCCTATAAATTCAAAAAACTATTCCACATGGTAGGTTTAATTATGGAAATCCACCGTTCACGAGCGTTCGTACAATCTCTCAAAAGATGCATCACATCCTCCTCTTGAGTACATTGAAAAGGACACGTTGTACTCTCTAATAATCCCCTCCTTGTTCTGAGTTGCGCTGTATGCACCCTTCCA
Source organism: Inga oerstediana (assembly GCA_963210345.1). NCBI lineage: Eukaryota > Viridiplantae > Streptophyta > Magnoliopsida > Fabales > Fabaceae > Inga > Inga oerstediana. The sequence continues at coordinate 13,435,708 of OY723404.1, read as the reverse complement.
TGCGCCACAAGCCACATAAAAGACTTGATCTTCTCAGGAATGTCCCATCTCCACAACCTTCTCCAAAAGTTGAGCTAAAATTAGAGGAACCTGCACTCAAAAAATGGTAAGCAGAACCAACAGAGAAACAACCATTTGAAGAAGATTTCCAGTAATACTTATCTGCTCCTCTCTCAGCACATGGGGGCTAAGCACATATAATTTGTTGAATGATTTGAGAGTGGAACCATTGGCCTAGCTTCCCAATATCCCATTCTCCCCAGTAATTAGTATAATCTCGAACTCTTTCATTTCCGTCTACAAAAGCCTCCAAACCCAGGACTAACTCAATCAAAGGCTGATTCAACTCGGACCAGTTGTCATACCAGAATGAAGCTAAATCACCATTGCCAACTTTAATGCCCACCCCTTTGTGGAATTTATCCCAGACAGTACAAATACCTCTCCAAGTAGAAGACATGTTTCTTCGAGCAACAGGCTCAATTGACTGATCCCATCGATACTTCTCTCTCAGAACTTGGACCCAAAGTTTATCAGAATTATTCATGACATGCTAGCACAATTTCATAATGTAAGCTTCATTCTGTTTACCCATATCGCGAATCCCCAGCCCGCCCTCGTTCTTGACTCTTGTAATCTGATCCCAGGAAATGAGATGAAGTTTTTTATGGTCCTCATAATCATCCCAAAGGAATTTCCTGCTTTTCCCCTCCATTTCCTTTAAAACTCCCTTCGGAATTAGTAAGGTCTGCATCTGGTAAGAAGGTAATGCAGACATAACTGACTTTATGAGAGTAACCCTTCCCGCAAAGCTTAAACATCCTCGTTTCCACCCCGAAATCTTCTTGATAGTTCTTTCCAAAAAAGGCATGAAGGTGATTTTGGAAACCCTCTTATAAATCAGGGGAATGCCAAGATACTTCCCCAAATCTCTAGTTAACCGGACACCCATCTTACGACTCATATCATACGCCCTTGAAAACTGAACTTTCCTTGAAAAGCATATTCTAGTCTTGTCCTTGTTCATCTTCTGACTCGATATACTACAGAACATTTGCAGGCTCTTAAGCATAACCTCCACCTGGCTATCAGAGGCTTCCCCAAAAAGGATAAGATCGTCAACAAAGAATAAGTGGGAGATTTTTGGGCCATTCCTACTTAGTTTAACCGGAATCCACTCTCCTTCTGTAATAGCGTTGAGTATTATATGATTAAGCCGCTCCATGCATAAAGTGAAAATATAAGGAGACAAAGGATCTCCTTGCCTAATCCCCCGAGAGGAGTTAAAACTCCCAGTGCCCTCTCCATTCCACAACACTTGGAAAAACGGACTAGTAATGCAAGCCATAATAATTCCACATATCCTTCCTTCAATACCCACAGCTTTAAGAGTGTCATAAATAAAGGGCCATTCCAGACAGTCATATGCCTTCTCAAGATCAACTTTCACTGCCATCCATCTCTTTCTTCCCGCCTTTGTTTTCATTGAGTGGATCACTTCTTGAGCAACAATTACATTATCAATGCTTTGACGGCCCGCAATGAAGCTACATTGATGATGACCCACCACCTTTACTATAATATCCCGAAGACGACGACTTAATATCTTAGTAATGATCTTATAACTTATATTACATAGAGAGATAGGCCTGAAGTCCCTGATTGTCTTTGGGTTATCCAACTTAGGGATTAGGACAATGTTCGTGCTGTTTATCTCTCTAATGCGATGAGGATCTTCAAAAACGTCAGCCACCAACTTGGTTATATGCTCCTCAAGAGTGGACCAATATTACTGATAGAACACTGCTTGTAAACCATCCGGCCCAGGAGCCTTGAAAGCCCCTAGATCAAAGGTAGCCTCTTTGATTTCTTCCTTACTTATCTCTGTATTAACTTTGTTCAACTCAGTAGTGGTTAGAGTTGGGAAGCTATTCTGAGTATTAATGGGATAGTAATTAGTCAATTCACTCCGAAAGAGCTCCTTATAGTAACTGATAGCCAACCCCTGTAACGCAGCCTAATCAAACATCCACACCTCGTTATCATTCCTTAGGCCATCAATTCTATTTTGTCTTCTCCTTATCATTGCAGCAGTATGGAAAAACTTACTGTTCTTGTCCCCCCACTTCAACCAATTATATCTTGATTTCTAGTACCATAAAAGTTCTTCCTGAGCAAGGACTTTATTATATCCCTTCCAAAGTTCATTCTCTGTTTGAGCTAAATATTGATTATCCTGTCTTGCCCTCATTCTATCAATGCCCTCAATTCTTATTCTTTAAATAATTTTCCTCTTCTTACCATTCAGGTTGCCCACCTTCCTAGCATTCCATTCCTAAGCTTCTTTCGTGAACTTGCCAACTTTTTCATTCCAAGAACCCCTACTCCATGTTTGATTTACCATCTCCCCAAAACCTTCTTCAAGGAACTAGCCAGCCTGACACCTAAAGGAAGATTTAGGTCTGCAATAATATTGAGAGGGAGAAGTTTGGACAAGGATTGGCCAATGATCAGAGCCAAACTTGCTCAAATGATAAGTCTTGGTTAGTGGATAGAGACTATTCCACTCATTATTTATGAAAGCCCAGTCAATTTTTTCTTTAATAAAACCACGCTCCCAGGTAAAACGATCGCCAACAGTCTCAATTTCAAAGAGATTAACGCTAGAAATACAATCTTGAAATTTCCTCATTGATGTAAAATTAGGACTCGCCCCACCGCTCTTGTCATCGCTATAAAGATAGGCATTAAAATCACCTACCACAACCCAAGCCGTATCAATCATAGAACTCATTTCACTGATTTCATCCCACAGAGCATGACGAAGGATACATATAGGTTCAGCATAAATACAGGAGAGGATAAAATTCCTATCTTCATTAGCCACAATCACCTTAACATGAACTGCCTGGGTTGAAGAGGAAATATAATCCAGCTTAAGATCTTCACAATTCCATAATACCCAAATGCCCCTTGCGTAACCAGTTGCTTCTAAACGAATCCAGGTATTAAATCCCAGCCTTCTAATTATTCTATTTGCCCTGCCACCACTGATCCTAGTCTCAGTAATAATCAGAATTTTAACATCTTTACCTTTAATCATATCATGAACTCTACCGGGAAAATATTTGGATCCAGCTCCCCTACAATTCCAAGCTAAAATATTTGTACTAATCATAGATAAAATATGGAAGAAAATCGAACCTGGAAATAATGCATCAGCTCCTCACATTTGGTAGTTCCACGTCCTTTCCGGCTTCCATGTGTTGATCACTCTCAATGTCGCCATGGTTTAAGACATCCTCTGCATTAGCTAATGTCATATGATCATCAACCATTCCTTCCCCTTCCTTGCAGCCATTAATTAGATGATTGCCCTGATTTTGCTCCACCAATTCGGCCTCCAACTGCTGCTGTTGAATATTATCTTGCAAGTGTCCCATTTTAAATTGGCTACTCTCCTCTGGTGCTATCGTTTTCTCAGTACCCTCTTGGCCCTTTGACTCCAAGACCGTTTGGTCCATTTTGAACTTCACTCCCTCCATGGCTTTATCCATCTTGACTGACCCATTGAATACGTTGGATCCAAACACAATATTATGGGCCCTTTTGCTCCCGGCCTTATTGCGTGGAGTTTGGCCAATACTTATTATTTTTTTCCACTTGAAACACTTTTCTTCCTGGGCTTCGTAATATTCGAAATTGGGCTAAGGCTTGTTTTTTTTGCTGGCCCATATGCCTTCCCTCCTTTTAACTTACCTTCTTTTTCGGTATTATTTCTGTTTTCCCTCTTCTCCCTCGTCTGCACATCTTTCTGCTCATCACCTGACACCTTTTTCGAGCTACTTGACTCTCCTTCCTCAAACTTTGTGCTTGAGTTACCTACTCTATCATACTTCTCCTTCTCGCCGCCACTTAACATCTGACTGGCAGGTTCTTTTCTCCTCCATTTCATATCCGCATCTGTCTTCTTACTTGCCTTCATTTTTCCCTGCGATTTGCCCACCGACCCTAACCGTTGTAATATAGTGAACCTCGAGCCCATACCCTGTTCACCTTCTCTTCCGTTCGCTCCACTCAAGGGTGACGTCCTACTCTAATTCCTCCTGACTATTTCGGCGTTCTGAGACCGAGATCTGACTCTTGATTTGACTTGCATCTACTGTCCGTATTCCTCCTCCACCGAGATACCAGGTACTGAAACCAACGGCAATTTTTCTTCTTGGCTGCTATATTTTACGGCCATCAGAAAATTTTCCGGTGATCCCTATTCTGCAATTTCCTTTGGTTTCTATAAATTTTGCTTACACGTTTCCAGAGTGTGCCCATAAATTCCACATTTAAAACAGATTTTGCTGAGGCCCTCATATTCAACTGTGTATATATGGTTTCAAAGAATAAACATGGATTGCAACTTCCTATTTAAATCAACCTCCACACTCACTCTTGCGTACTTGCCCCTCTCTACAGTCTGTATGTTGTTATCTTGATTGGCCAAAGTATTCATATCCACTTTTAGCGTTTTACCAATTAGGTTGCCAATCTCAAACATGCATTCCTCAGAGTAAATATGCATCGGTAGAGTAGGGATCCTTATCCACACAGCAACCTTCCTCACCTTGTTACAATAAGGATTGAAATTTGGACTCCATCTTTGAACCGCTAGATAATGTCCTTGAATTTGCCATGGGCCATCAAATAGCATCTTTGAGCTTAAAGACTTATCAGTGGTTCTGAAAATAAAATAGTTATTAGGTAAATCGATGATCTCGAAATTGTCTAATCTCAATAGCCATTTTACTTTGTCTCTCATCATATGTAAATTTGCCTTCTTTCCCAGTACCGTCATAATCAGAGCATCTCTCCACGGTTTGCACAATTCTTTTAGTTTCTCGTTTGAAATGTTCAGAGAGGGGATTGAGCCTAACTTTTCTTTCTCCTCCTCTGTCAGTGCTGGGGCTAGCTCTGCTTCTTCCTTCAGCCACTCATTCATTTGTTCTTCAAAACTCTGCTCAAAATCTTTCTCCTCCTGACCTAATAGTTTAGCCTTGTAGGAAATTTAATTCTTAGGCGGACTCTTCTTGTTTTGCCACTTCTGATCAAATTTAGCTTTTCCGTTCTGTTCCACAGCTTCCATCATCGCCACATCTACTTTCCTTGTGTCCTGTATCTCCACCTGATGTTCCTTTGGTAACAATATTCTTGTCTCCATTTTCTTGATGTTTATCCCAAGTAAATTATCCTCTTCCTTTGAATTTCCTTCCCCACCATCAGAATTGATTCCAATCTCAGTCGATCGGGAATGATGCATTACCATGTTTCTCCAGAGCTTTTCCTCTCTGCCTCTCTTATCTTTATTATAAGGTACCAACTGCCAATATTTTTTTTAAGTCATTTTTTGATTTCGGAATAAGCAATTTATTCATTTCACATATTTAGTTTTCCTCCAACTCCACATTATTGGGAAGATTTTAGTAGGCCGAAGATAGTAATTGACTCTCGTTTATCCCTGCATGGTGAAGGATGTGATATTGTATTCCATAAGTATAGAAGAGTTGGCAAGCCTTTTTATCATGGAATCAATTGTCACAAAGGTTCTCCGGTCCTATTAAGGAATTACAAGGCAAAATCAACCAACCCCAGAAACAATCTCTCTCCCCAAATTTTTTTTGAATTGCCCTTTACTAGATTCATAACTCTGGTGGACTTCTGCATCTAGATCACAAGCCTCAACTCACCCCTTATTGTGTCTAGAAATCTTTCCTCCAGATCCCTTCTCATCTTGGCTCTACTTTTTGATTTTTCAACTTTTGACACTGGAATTATTTTTGTGTTATTTTGTATTTCATAATTTCTTAGGTACTTATTTAAGTTCTATAACTATATGTACCATATATTCATTTTAATATCATTTTTCCTTTTTTGAAAAAACCATATTAAAGATAAGAGATGAGATATTGTCTTTTATTGAGAAGAGTTTTCCCTATTTATTTCATTTTATTGAATGCATGCAATGTTGAGGCTGGTTTGGTGTTGTTTTAGTTTTCTGGTTGGAGTCCTCGCTTGTTTTTGACATGATACCGTTTCTTTTTGTTTTTTAATTTCTCACATGTATCCTTTTATTGAAATTGAAAACAATTATATTTTTATTTTCACTTGTGTTTGTTATGTGTGGGTTGTATGTGTTTATGGCGGTAATAATTTTGTTGTCAACCTTTCCCATTGTCTTAGTTGACTCTTGTTAGTTTGAATTTGTATTGCTTGCATATTGGTCTTTAATGGAGCATTCCTTCCTCAACCATTGTAATGGAGCATAATCTTTTATGTATATCATTTTTCCTTTTTTAATAAAATTGTATTATTATTTTAAGAAATACCTTACTCATGTCTAAATTCTGATTGAGGTTGATTTTTTAGAATCTTTAGGGTGGCTATCTCTTTATCAAGCTATTCTATGATTTAGATTATGTCATTCATTTACTTGACCTTTTGTTTGAATTTCTATTGGATGTTGATTCAGGACCTGCTTAATTTAAGGGAAAATAGTGATTTTGATAAGTTAAGCAAGGAATAACTATTACTTGAATTAGCTTAAAAATGCTGTCAACTTATTTTGATAAATTTCTACGCTTAGCATATTAAAGAAGTGATTCAGGGGCTTTGCAAAATGATGGTTGTTTGATATTTTCTTAATCAAAATTACTTCTTATGTTTTTTTGCCTTAAGCTTAAGGATGAATCCCTTATAAAGACCATCAAAAATAGTAAAAGACATTTGTAATTTTAATGTTCATAATGCTGAAGAAATGTGAGGGCCTGATTTGCCCTGTTTTGAAATCAAACAAAAATGATAGAAATGGGCATTAGTGAATTTTAAAGGAGAAGGTGCAAAATATTTAGCTAACTTCCCACATACTATTGCTCCCATTTCCCCTGCGACTTGCTCTAGTTATGGTGGCAAAAGAGTTTGGTCGTGAGCGGTTAGGAAGCTCGTAGTGAGAGAGCAGGTTGGGTCAAAAGAAGCTTGGTTTTGCTTTCAGTTGCTGCTGATAAATATGTGATATAAAGAAGGAACAGAACATAATGGTTTGAAATCAAAAGAGGCTTGGTTTTCCTTCTAGTTGTTGATAAATAAGAAAACATTAAGAGCCCATTTGGTTCGACCGCATTGCATGCCTGCAATGGCAATCATGATTGCATTACCTAGAAAAGAGTGTTTGGTTGCTCTTTAGCATGGTAATAGGGTTTACCATGGTAATGATGATTACCAAAAAATTGGTAATCCTCATTCATACCTCCCCCCCTATGAATCCTCATTACCATCCTATTGCATGGTCTAAAAAGTCTAATTTACCCTTTAGTTTTCCTTATCTTTATTTTACTTATCTTATTTTACTTGCCGTATCACGTCACAACTGCCACCGCCACAACCTCTTCCTCTTCCACCACCGTCACCTCCACCTTCTGCCGCCACCACTACCTCTTCCACCGCCGTCACCTCCACCCGCCGCGACCCCCCGCCCAGCCATCGGCCCACCGCCCACCGCCACCGCGACCACCTCCCCCTCCGCCGCCGCCCTCACCCCCGCCGCCCATCACCGCCGCCGCCACCACCACCTCCTCCGTTACCACCCTCACCCCCGCTGCCACCATCGCCACCGCCACCACCTCCTCCACCCCCGTCGCCTACCGCCACCTCCACCTCCTCTTCCACCGCCACCGGCCCACCGCCCACCCCTACCACCGCCGCCACCGGCCCACCGCCCACCCCTACCACCGCCGCCACCGGCCCACCGCCCACCGCCCATCCCCACCACCACCACCACCTCCTCCACCACCCTTGCTGCTACCACCACCTCTTCAGCCACCGTCGGCGGCGGCCCACCACCCATTGCCGCCACCACCACCACCCCCTCCTCCACCCCCGCCGCCCACTGCCACCACTACCACCTCCTCCTCCCGCGCCACCCCCATCATTGCCACCACTACTACCTCCTCCTCCTCCATCCCTTCCATCATCGGCTTGTAACTATTTTTCCTACAAAGATTATATTAAGGTGTAAAATGGACTTTGTGTAATATATTAATTTTAAATGATTGTTAAAATATTAACTCATTGCATGTTGCTTAAAAATCAAATCAAACACTACCCTTGTAATTAATATTACATTGCATTACCATTGCATCGCATTGCACTGCACCGCAGGGTGTAATGGAATCGAACCAAACGGGCCCTAAGTATGTATTCGGATGTATTTTCAACACCTAAGTTATGAAACAAAATCATGGTTTGGTTGTCAAACACTCAAAATTTTTCTAAACCATGGTTTTGATATCAAAACTTAGGTTTTGGGAAAATCCTTTTTTTTTTTTTGCTTTTTCTCTTGTGTGGGCTCACCCTCTCTCTCTCATTGGTCATTTTTTCTTATATGGGCCCCACCCTCTCTCTTTCTCATTGGTCCTTTCTCATTATGTGGGCCTCACTCTTTAAAGAAAAGTTATTTTGACCACAATACCTAAATACTCTTATTTTGTCAAAATCACTTTTTTCTCATAATTTATTCTGTTCAGAATCTATTTTTCATAAACTATTCTCCACTTTTTCTCTAGAAGCTTTTTTTTTTGTTGCCCACCCGGTTCATCGGAGCTTTGCCCCGACTACATCCGGATCCGATCTGCGTTGCGCACCTGGCTATGGTGGGAGAGTCTCCCAATGGGAATTTTCTGCATACACAAGGCTCGAACCCGAGACCTTACTTAAGCGAAATCAAGTCGCTTATCACTTGGATCAACTCCCATTGATTCCTCCAGAAACTATTCTCCAAAAGCTAATCCGAACACAGCCTGAAGACTAAAAGATCTTGTCACAAGAAAAAAAAAGGGAGGTATTGGGCCGTGAGCAACCATACATGCTTAATTATGAAAATAAAGATCCCTCAAAACACGTTGAAAATAAACAAATGAGCCACAAACATTTCCAAAGGATTTAGCCCAAAACACTTCAGAAAATAACAAAAACCAAAATTAAAGGTCTGGTCCAACCTGCAATGGGCAAAAGGCGGTGTATGGATAAAAAATAAAGGGAGAATTAAACAATTCCTTCCAATAGGATAGGGGACGACATAGCAGAGGAAAAAAATAAATATTTAGGATGTGTTTGATTGGAAGTTTCATTAGGTTAGGTTAGATTGGGGAGAGTTGGAGATTAAAAATAGATGTTTGGTTGGAAAAAGGTGAGATGAAATGTGAGAGTTTTTTTTATCCTCTAATAATAACCTCCCTACTTTATAAAACCTTTAAATTTAAGATTTTTTCTAGATGAAAAAATATTTATGCCCTTTCGTGACTAAATTGACCGGCAATTTTTTAAAATGACAGGATCGAGGGAGAAATGCCACTGTATCAGAGATCCGTCGAGGTCGTCGGCAACCATGGACGACACCTTCATAGTTGCGCGGTAGGAGTTGAAGCCGATATTGCTATCCACGATTTCATAGACAAGGGTGCATTCGTCGTGATCGATGGCTAGAATCCTCTCCTTTGACCAGCTGACGCGTTGATCGGTGCCGTCGGAGGGGATGGAAGAGCCGGAGCAGAATCGGATGCAACCGGGCTCGCCGTTGGAGCCATGGATGCCATAGCAGGTGGCCAGAGTAGGGAACAATTTGTGAAGGTTGAAGAAGTCCTTCACCAGCTCCCATGTCTCCTTCGCTGACACATTTAGCAGCGTCGAGGATACATTCCCTTCCCATTTCTACTTTGGATCTTTCTCCATCCTTGAAAGTCAAAATCAATAAAAGCCTCCGCTATCAAATTCTCGGACGCGGCTTCTCACCTCTGCTCTTCCGGTCCGCTGCCCTCCTTTTCCTTCAAACTGCGCCGTTTTGGCGCAAAACAGTACACCAACTATTTTTTTTTTGAAAAACACTATTTAATGTTTTGATGTATTTATTTAATACTAGTCAATTTCCTAAAATATTTTTTCAAGATCCTAAAATAATTTTCAGTATTTTGAAAAATACTATTCATCCTGAAGTATTTTTCAGTACCAGTCAGTTCCCTAAAATAATTTTTCAATATCATCCAGTATCCTGAAGTATTTTTTTTATAGTGTCAATCAGTACTCTGAAATATTTTTTGTGCAATATTTTAGGATGTTGGATGCACTAAAAATTAATTCAAGTGTACCAAAAATATTTCAGAGTACTAACTGACACTAAAAAAAATACTCCATGATATTGATAATATTGAAAAATTATTTTAGGATCTTGAAAAAGTATTTTAGGGAACTAACTGGTACTGAAAGAATACTTCAGGATGTTAAATAGTATTTTTCAAAATGATGGATAATACCAGATAATACTGAAAAATTATTTTAGGATCTTGAAAAAATATTTTATGGAACTGAGTAATACTAAAAAAATATATCATGATACTAGATGATACTGAAAAATTATTTTAGGGAACTGAATGGTACTGAAAAAATACTTCAGGATGAATATTATTTTTCAAAATGCTGGATAATACTAAAAAATATTTTAGAAAACTGACTAGTACTAAAAAAATACATCAGGACATTAAATAGTATTCTTCAACAAAAAAAAAGAAATAGTTGGTGTACTGTTTTACGCCAAAACGACGCAATTTGAAAGAAAAGGAGGGCAGCAGACCGAAAGAGCAGAGGAGAGAAGCCGCGTCCATTCAAGGATGGAGAAAGGCGAATTGTCCAGCTGATAAGGTTCCTCCTTTGTTACTAGTAGTGTGGCCATAGCTTATAAAATAATAATTTTATAAATAATTTTTATTAATAAATACATGATAAAAGAAAAATGAAAATATGCAGAAGAACATTTTTGTCCACTTATAGTTAACTCCTCTAACCTAACCTCCTGAACCAAATAAGATATCAAACCTCCTATATCCTCTTCTTGAACCAAACAATATTATAACTTTCCCTAACATAATTTAAATAAATCTCATATAGCCTAACCTTCGTTGAACCAAACACAGCCTTAATCCCTCTATTTTTAACTCGATTATAACTTAATTTCTAATCAGTCCTTATAGCTTTGACTAACTTGTAACTTAATTCCTAAACTTTAATTCACCAATCCCTATAGTTTTAAGCATTTTAGAATTTAACCATTGGCCTTTATTATAAATATAATTTTATTTTCTAAAATATGGGATATAGATCATAAAATAGTTAAAACTATAAGGGTTTAATTGAAATGAGTCAAAATTCAAAAATTAAGTTATATCGAATTAGAACGGATTAAGTTATAAGTGAACCAAAATTAGAGGGACTAAAATATTAATTTCCCGTAACAATAAAATATCATGTAATCAAATCATACAGCCTTGGTTTAGGTTCTTTCCTGGCGGATCCTCAAGGACAAATATTAATTATGCAGTGGGACGTCAAAGCTAAAATTGTGTAATCGTTTTTCAACTGTTTCTTCTCGGTAATTTCCATTTTCAGAAGTCAAGCATTCCAGGTCTTTTCTCTATGTTTAGCTTCATCTTTGTGATTACAAATCTCTCTCTCTTTTCAGACTACAATTGCTCCTTTACTCAGTCAGAAAAATGGTCGAACAAGTTCCTTATGGTGTGGTTGTGAGTATCATCAACAGGTTAGCTTCATCAGCCTTCAAAGAAATTGCATTGATGACCTGCAAACCCAACATCTGCTGCGCAAAAGAGACGGAAAAAGAAAGGTACGAGAGTAACGAGACTACTTTACATCCTCAAACCCAATTGCCTTCCACCTCAAAATTGCTTGTAAGATAAGAAAACTAAGAGAGAAATTTGACGATGTTGCAGGAGAAGTGTCTAAGTTGAATTTAGATTCGAGAGTATTAGTAATGAGGCGCAATGAGAGCAACTGGAGGGAAACTAGTTCTAAGCATGAAGAGAATATCATTGGTAGGGAAGAAAGCAAGAAGGAGATTATTGATCTACTTCTAAACACCAAAATAGCAATCAAAGTGTTTCTGTGGTTGCTATTGTTGGGATTATGGGTGGTTTAGGTAAGACAGCTCTTGCCCAGTTGGTGTATAATAATCCTCAAGTCAACAAATTTTTCAATAAGCAAATCAGGGTGTGTTGCTTCAGAAGAGTTTCATGTGAAAGCACTGGTTAAAAAAATATTAGAATCATCAATTGGCAGTGATGTAAAAGACCAACAATTGCAATTGCTTCAAAATAAACTTGAAGAGAATTTGAATGGCCAAAGATATTTGCTAGTCCTTGTCGATGTCTGGAATGAGGATAGAGAAAAGTGGTTACATTTGAAAAAAATATTTGATGTGTGGTGTTGAAGGTAGTAAGATTGTAGTGACCACCCGTAATCAAGATGTAGCAACATGTATGGGTGCAGAAAACCCATTTGTTTTGAAGAACCTAACAAATGATCAATCTTGGGATTTGTTAAAAAGCTTAACATTTGGAAAAGATAGGATAGAGACCCAAAACCTAGAGTCTATTGGCCAAAAAATTGCAGAGAAATGTGGAGGAGTACCTCTAGCAATAAGAGCTATGGGAAGTATGTTATCCAAAATAGAGGAAAACAATTGGGAATCCATATTGTAGGGTGTCTTTTGGAAGTTATATGAAAGTAATGATTCAATCATTCCTGTACTCAAACTTAGCTATGATCAATTGTCCTTTGAATTAAGACAATGCTTCGCTTATTGTTCCTTGTATACAAAAAATTGGAGATATGATAAGGATGACCTGATTGAATTATGGATGGCACTAGTCTTCCTAGAGAGTCAAACTGAAAAACAGAGTCTAGAAGACATTGGGGGGGAATATGTTTAAACTTTATTGAAGAGGTCATTTCTTGAAGATGTTGAGATGAATGAATTTGGTGAAATAAAATATTTTAAAATACATAATTTAATTCATGACCTTTTACAATCTGTTGCCAGCTCTGATTGTTACTTGCATGATGAGAGGAGAAAAATGGTTGCAACTCCTGTGCATGTTTCTTTTGACTGTGATTCCAATTGTTCATTAGATTTGTTGAATGCGAACAGATTGAGAACTATGCTTGGCATACAAGGACTGCTGGAGATTGATCCATCTAGTTTAGTAGACTTCAAATACTTGCGGAGTCCAAATTTGTCAAAATGTTTGAATAGCAGAGATCTGCCCAGCTCAGTTGGTAAAATGAAGCACTTAAGATATCTCAATCTCTCTCATTGTGAGAACTTGACTGGTTTGGCCAAGAGTATAAGCAACCTAGTCAATTTGCAAACTCTGAACTTAATAGGATGCCATGCTCTTAAATTTCCTATAGACTAGGTCACAAAGTTGGTCAGTTTGCATCATCTTCATATCAATAACTGTAAGGCCTTTGAAGGTGGACTGCCAATGGGGCGGGAGAAATTGACAGCACTACAAAGTCTATGAAGAAACCTCACTTTCCTTGGTCTAATTTTCATAGAATCTGATGCATCACACCTAACTATAGAGGTGGGAATTTGGGCTGGCCCATGGGTTGCGGGCTAGAACGGGGAGGACTGGTGCAGCCCAATCCTTCGCTTGCCAACTTGAGCCCAACAAGGAATTATCATTCTCTTTCTCTTTCACCCACTCATATCACACTTCTTTTCTTTTATACATTTGTATTACGAAGTCAATTTCTTTCTTACTTTCTTTTTTTTATCTACTTACATCATATAAACACATCTCTTTTAAATTTAATAATAGTAGAATGAATAAATATAATATGAAAATAAAAGTGTCAAATAAAAAATATAAGAAAATAATTGAACACAATATCAAAGGAAAGGAAATCAAGGTATTTAAATTTATTTGATAAGAAAAATAAAAAATAATAATAAAAGAAAATATGTGGGCTAGTAAGCCAGCTCACGGTGTTAAACGGGGCGGGCTAGCTAAAGCCCACCAAAGGCCCAACCCGTTTTACCAATTCTACCTAACTACAACAAGCATCTGATTTGAGGATCGCAACTCACAAACATGCAATACTAAATTCTTTCCATAAAAATTTTAATGTTCGCTTATCTTCATTTATAGTATGGTTCCTTCCCAAAGCTTTAAGTTCAATCACTCCTCTCACCCAAAGCTACAGCAATTTGAAAAATTGAAGGTGGGGAGAGGTTTAGAAGACATGCCTTACTCTGTTTCTAGTATTACATGTAGTGATTGGCCTCTTCTCTTTATTCTTCCCTTTCCGGCCACAATCTTCATGGTTCTTCTCTCTCAATCTCTCTCTTGCTCTGTTCCGGATTCTAGCCGGAAAGGAATAAGATACTCTCATTATCTTCTCATCATCTCATCTATACCCTTAGATCATAAAATTGATGGTTTAGATTTAATCTTTTATAAAATTATTATTATAATATTTTATAAATTAAAATTTATTTATTTTCTATGAATTGCAATTATAAATGATATAGATCATATTCTAAGAGTTTAAATTTAATTATTTATGTTTATAGAAGAAATTTTATAAAGGATTGGATATGAATCATATATTGCTTTAATCTAACGGTGGATATGAGATTATGAGAAGAAAATTAAAAAGAGGACAATGAGAGAACACGACTTGGCAGAGAAAAGCCAAGGGTGTGAGGGTGGTAAAGACCATGATGCCCTTCATTAACTTTTTGTTTTCAGTTTGGTCCTTTTCTCAATATTCTAAATAATTTCTAGAAAATTTTCCTTATCACATTATAAAGGATTTCTTGCTTAATTAGCTTCTTTAAGCCATAAAGCAATTTTCCTAAAATTTTTAGACCAAATGATAATCTCTAACTATTTTTCTTGATTGTCCAAGAAAACTGACCTTTAATTCCTAAAAATAGCTTTAAAATAGTTTAGGCCACTTTTGGGGAAAGTAAACCTCTCCATGATTTTGCTAACTCCCCAAAATAATATTGTGTAATGTTTCCTCAACCTCTTTAGGCCACTAAATAATTTTAATACTTTTTCCCCATTCATTTCCTTAAAACTTCACCTAAAAATAGGCTTTTGGCCAATAATTCATTTTTGAGGTTTTATAATTATAAATAATATCTCTATACCTCAAATATGCCCTAGAAATTTCTTTTCTACTTTTTCATAATTTTCTCTAATTTTTAGGCATCTTTCCATAATTATACTTTTTACATTCATGTAGGGCAGATTAATACTCATACTTAAGCATACTTTCATAACATAATTAATCTCTCAAAGTCCTGATCTCTAACTCACTCATTTAGCTCCTTAACTTGGTCTTTTTACCTTGATTATCCTACTTCTTGTTCTCTGTCTTGTAATTCATTTTGCCTACTGTTTTGCACAATTCTACAAGAGGAATTCAGCTTCAATCTCGAAATCAGAAAATTATAGCCACAATTTTGTGACCACTCTAGCCTCAAACATGTGTGCATCGAAACACAACATTCATTTCTTTGTGTTTAATGGTCCCAACTTATGCTAGGGACTTGCTACGTAATACCACCTTTTCTAATCCCAATATCATGTTTTAACTTATAACAAAACTCCACTCCCTCTTAATCAATCAACACTGTCTGAATCAGGGAATAGGGGAAAATTGTATAATTTAAACTCAGTTGCTTTAAAGCAATATATGTTCTACTAAGTTTGCGTCTTTCACTATGCTTTAGCAATCGGAGGAACTTATTTGATACTTGAAAGTATCCTAAACCAGCAAGCTCTTTAGGATTGCACTCCAATTGCCAACTTCAATATTTAAATTAATTAGACCCATTATCATTTTAAGGCCTCCAAGTATCATTCAGCCATCTAGAGTGATTGTTCAGCATAAAGAAGCATTCAACCTCAAAGCTTAAAATAGATCCTAGCTTCCAAGTTCTCTCACCACGCTGGACACAGACTCAAACATAAGATCTTTCTTTTATTGCTAGCCACATCTTAGGGGCCTTTTGAACATAACTCAACTGTGGTTTAGAAATTTAATTCACTTATTTAGTATTTAAGTACCTTAAAACAGTGAGTATTTCCTTGAATTTCAGCTTCTAAAAATTTAGCCCAATCGACCAAATTAACTCCTAAAATTCAAGCAGAATTATTTATCTAACCTAAAATTCCAGATTTGAAATATTCTCCCCAAAAATTCAAAACCAATCATACAATAATAGCATTTATCTTCTTACAACACCATGTAATGACCATACAAACCTGAACTTGAGCCAAACTTTATCTCAGCTTGCAAAATATTCATCAGTTCAAGAAAATCACCACTTGCATGTAGGTTATGATGGAGTTTTGACATGAAAGTGGGTGTGTCAAATGGGACAAGTCTCGCATTACTTGGGAGACAGAGAATACAAGTGTATATATTATACCTTTGTGAATTTGGGCTAGTAAATGGGCTAAGAGGAAGAGTGGGCTCGCACGCACAACAACGAGCCACCAGCAGGAAAACACCATGAAAATATGGCGATTCCCCACTGCGCGCAAGTTAAATATGGACTAGGCACTTTTTATCAAATATTTTTTTGAAAAAATCTAAAATTTATTTTGTGAAAATGGCTTACCGGAAAAACCAAGTTTTTGATGTATTTGAACTTGAAATCTCAACATTTCGGGTACAAGAACTTGAGATCTCAACATTTCGGGTTCAAGGGCATTAACCATATTTCATTTTGTTTAACCGGCCATCATTGCCAACGTTCATGTTGCAGACCATTATCTCCAGATTCCATAACTGATCAATAAAATATTTTTATGGCCTTCAACGTTCAAAAACCACTGGTTTAATCGTGTTTATTGTCATTGATTTTTGCCTAACATCCAAGTACATGAGAGGCCTATAAAGGCGTTGCCTGCAAGAGGTTCAGGCACCTCGCTCAAAAATCTCAAGCACTCTCTTCCTCTCTGACTTTTTCTTCGTCTCATATTCTCTCTGCCTTCTAGTTACCTTATATTTTGCTATTATGTTCATCCTGTATCTATAGGAAGGGTCCATTTTATTCTGGGAGTACCGCTTCCAATCAACAGGGGGTTGCGGAATAGCTCTCAAGGACAATGCCTTTGGACGTGACTTGGATTACACAGTGTATTTGCAGGAACTTTGTCAAGAGGTTCAACCTTCTCCTCCTTCCTCTTTTTCTTTTTGACGTCCTATGGTTCCTTCACGCCACTCAGCTCTCTCTCCCTCTATCTCTATCGTGTAAATGATGAAATAAGGAGAAAGTACATGTTGCTGATAGAATTAAACAAGAGGAAGATAAGTAGTCATTCAATTGAGCCTTCAGATACTTTTATATAGTCCCCATGAGAGAACTGAACAGAACTCCCATGAAATAAGGAGCTGCACATCCGAACAGTAGCCTCCCACAAACAATACTCACATGCAAACCATAAAACAAAGATCATAACCTATACCTCATCATTCTATTGAGGTTTCTTATGCTTGGCTAATGAGTTCTTCATTTTCTCTCCCTAAACCAGATTTTAAAGGCATCATCTTCTATCAAAATATCCATCAAATGCAGAAAATGATGATGGAATGGAAGTCTAGACACTTACCTTAACTCATAACTAGCTTTGCATGTGAGATTTCACCCCAAAACTTTAGCTCAAAATTCACCCATTAATCATACAAACAACATCCTTTATTAAATCTGGAAATTTCCAGATTTTAAAAGGGAAGCTAAATGAAGTTGTGTCTAGGTTATTCATGGGAAAGATGAGTTAAAAATTAATGTGGAAGCTGGAACTTGAATAAAGTTTAGGATCAGACCCAAAATTCAGATTTATATTTCAAATTGCCAAGTATTGGTGCTAGAGAATTACATCATGATTGGAGAAGTTTAAAATGATGATATATGTGTAATTGTAGTACTGTCAAGGGGGATCGAATTAGTTGATGGTATAAGAATATATACACAAGCATAGGAATAATGAAAAGGAATGACATTTCAAGTCTCCTTAAATCTAACACATACATAAATAAGTATATCTGTATATTTCCCAAGATGATGACCAGCCACACTCTTAGTGTAGGCCGTAAAGTTTGTTTTAAAGCTAAAATTTTAAGAAAGAAAGTTATAAAGGGTAAAAGTATTAACCTACCCTTACATATGCATATAAATTATAGGATCTGACTTGGGTCCAAGCCCACCAAAGAATCAATAAAGAAAGAAGCAAGGTGAAGGTAATTTGGAAGAAAGTACAAGAGGTAGTAACTCTTTTCCTCTCATATTATTGTGCATTGGTTTCTGCATGTTTGTTTATTCCATTTTGTTGTAGTTAAGCATGAGAACATGTAAATTATCCTTACATAGATATTTGCCATGGCCATGTGCCGCAAATAGATCGACAGAGCAGTTATCTGCCTAGTATATATGTGCACAATTATTTATTCATTTTATTTATTTGTAAAATCAATGTACACCAGTTATTTATACAGTTTATCTATCTGCAAGAGATTGTGCACTAATTAACTATTCAGTTCAATTAGCAGTAAGATATACTACAAAAAAACATGCTATTACCGACGGAATTAGCCACGGAATTATATTCGTCGGTAATTTCTGACGGATTTTCTGTCCGAAAACTTACCGACGGAAAAAAATTCCGTCTCTAATTACTGACGAATTACCCACAGAATTTTTTCCGTCAGTAATTACCCACGCCTTACCCATGGAATTCCGTGGGTAAAATTACCCACGGAATTCCATGGATAATCCGTCTCTAATTACTAATGAATTAAAGACGAAAAAAATTACTGACGGATTAACCACAGAATTTTTTCCGTCGGTAATTACCCACGCTTTACCCACGGAATTCTGTGGGTAATTTGAATCCAAAATTACCGACGGAATTCCATGGGTAATGCATCGGTAATTACCGATGGAAAAAATTCCGTCGGTAAATTTTGACTGCTTACCCACGGAATAATTCCGTTGGTAATTACCGATGCATTACCCACGGAATTCTGTGGGTAATTTTAAGGAGAAATTACCGATGGAATTCCGTGGGTAATCTGTCGGTAAAACTAATAATTTTTTTATTATCTTTTAATAATTTATATAAAAAAATAAAAATAAAAATAATCTATAACAAATAAAAATTTAAATATCATAAAATTAATATTTAATATAATATATTGAATATATATAATATTAATAATAAAATTTTAAATGAAATAAAAAATTAAAAATTTTAAACTTTATATCATAAAAAAAATATATATAATTATATATAAATATATATTTAATATTATATATATTTATATTAATATTAAATATTTAAATGAAATAAGAAATTAAAAAATTTTAAATTTATGTTATAAAAAACGAAATATATAATTATATATAAATATATATGTAATATTATATATATTTATATTAGTATTAAATATGTAAATGAAATTAGAAATTAAAAAATTTTATATTTTATATTATAAAAAATGAAATATATAATTCTATATAAATATATATTTAATTATATATATATTTATTTATTTATTTATTTATCTTAATATTATATTTTTTTTAATTATTACATTATATATATTATTATGTGAATAAATAACGTAAGGTTAAAGCAGCTCAACTGGCAAAGGCATTAGAACACATACCAAAGGTTCAAGGTTCGAATCCCACCTTTGAGACAAAATGCAACAATTATCTCACAGAGACATGTGGCGCAAGGTTAGAGGGACACGTGACCCTTGCTCGGGGGCCGCTAGGGCCGAATGAGGGTGCAGACGGTGGGAGGCTTTTAGTGATGTTCACGTGGCCTCTTTTAAGATCGCCACATGGATTTTTTAAAAAAATAATATTAAACTACCGACGGATTACCCACGAAAAAATTCCGTAGGTAATTATAGATGGAAAATTTTCCGTGGGTAAATTTCGTTGGTAATTGCCGACAGAATTTTTCTATGGGTAAATTCCGTCAGAAATTTCCGATGGAATTTTTTCTGTGGGTAATCCATTGGTAATTTCCGACAAAATAAGAATTCCATTGGTAAATCAATTTGCCACGGATTTCTTAGAGACGGAAAAAATTCCGTCGGTAATTCCGTTTCTGTCCTTAATCCGTTGGTAATTTGATTTCAAAGATGGAATTCCATGGGTAATACGCTGTTTTTTTTGTAGTGATATATGTACACCAGTTAGCTTTTTAGCTCAGTTATTCGCAAGGTCTTGTGCTTTATGGCTTATTCTTACATGCATAGTTATTAACCTTGTATGATTAACATGATGAAAAGTAGTTGCTATTGAGATATTCTTAAATCTTACCCTTCTTCCATGCTATACAGTAAGGGCAAGGGCAAAGTGGTTGGTGAAGATTGTGAAGATTGAAGGAGGTTGGAGCTGAAGGACCTCAATAATTGTGTGTTGTTCAAGTTTATGACTTCATGTTTAGCTATGATTACTTTTAATATTAAGGATACATATGTATATATGTTTTTGCTTGTAAATACCACCCCATAAGGAGGTATAAGGGCTTATCAATGCCCAAGATAAGTGCTTTGTCATTAGCATAGCAAAAATGGACAAAGTAGATAAGTTAGCTAGTTGTTGTTTTATTTTGAGCTGCGATTGTGAGTAATGTTTGATAGAGCAAACTTATGAATTAGACTATGGAAATTTGTGATATTACAGTACACATCTTGAGGTTTACACTAGTACAAAATTGCCTTTTTAGACCGCCATATTTAGACCCGTTATAGCGGATAAGGTCTAAAAAATTTGACCGGTGGCAGTTTTGTAATTATATAGAACTTCTAAGATCGGTTATCGAAAAAACCGGTCTTAAAAAAATTATTTACACCGGTTATAAATAAAACCGGTCTAAAAATATCAAAATATTTAAAAAAATTAAAAATTTTAAACTTTTAAGACCGATTATTCATAGTAACCGGTCTTAAATATCAAACATTTAAGACCGGTTTTAATAGAAACCAGTCTTAAATATGAAAATTTTAAAAATTATTTTTTGTTCACCCTTTTAAAACCGGTCTAAAAAATCGACCCTAAATTTTTAAATCTCCTCTTTGTCGCGCCTAATTTTCACTCTCTGAATCTGAAAGCTCTCTTCTTGGTGCGGTTACTCTGTGAGCTCGGTCATCTTCGCTTGATCTCATTCTCATGTTTGTTGCTGCGGTGCTCTCACCCTTGCACTGAGTGAGTTTGTCGCCGCCACAACCTCACTTGCTCTGATCTCCTTTGTCGTGACTTTTCTCTTTCCCCGTGACATCCATCCTTCATTGCAACCTACCTTGGCAGCCTCACTTCTTTGCTGGAGGAGCCTCAATTTCGAGGTCAGGATCCTCTCTCCGGCTTAACAATGATGGCGAGCCTTTTTTGGCTTCGAGGACTTGTAAGATTTCTTTTCCTTTTCCTTTTCCTTCCCAGAATTTAGGGTACCTGGTAATTTCTTTTGATATTTTTATCTGATGGTTTTGTGTTTGCGAATGATTAATTTAAGATTATTGCAAGTTTTGCATTTGAACTTTGAAGTTTTTGAATGATGCCTAAATTCGCGATGTAATACATTATGGGTCTCTGTGATTACTAACAACATAGAGGGGTAGTATTGTATGGTAAGAGGTCACTTTGCTGTTTTTTTAGTGTTTACTAAACAGTGCATGAAGGTCAATTTTTCCCAGTTTGCAGTGACCAATTTTTGTTACCCTTTTCAGATGCTATTTTCTTCCATTCACCCTCAAACTATCATACTGCATTTTTTTTTAAAAAAATTCCTTTTAGCGTTGATGGAATATATGCATGATTGAATTGAACCAGATGCAAGTAAAGGAGATATGCTAACAACTGATGCAGAACTAGAACTTGAGGTGCCTCCTACAAGTAAAACTACTCCTAGCAAAAATAAATACTATATGAGCACTATCAAATTGTTTGGGGTGGATTTAACTCCGGATAATATTCCTCTCATGGCATTTGGTACCTATGTTGTTCTTGACGGCCTCTCGTTGGGTCTCACCAGTAAGTGTCCTGCAGACTCTAAATAATGTTGTGTTACCTAATACTAGGAAATTACCTGATGATGACAGATTAAATGTTTTCTTTCAAATTTCGTATCTCTTATCTCTTTGTATGTATATTATGTTTAAATGCATGCCTTAATGAGTAAGCATAGATATGATAAGAAATTTTTTGACTTCTCTGTTTCTTATGTTGCATATCATCAAATTTTTTTCCTTGGTAAGCATTGTTATGCTTCTGTATTTTACTGAAATTATTTACATTCAATAGTCTTATTGTTTGCATGCTTTGCTAGTTGGCATCAAAAGTGGTTAAATGACTACCAAGACATCGCTTACAGTCATAATTAAAGACACTCTTGAATTGCTTCTAAGGACGGTAACCTGATTTAAAGCTATCTGATATTGTCTTTATGCCATGCTGCAAATCTTATAAGCTTTATAAGATGTTGGTGAAATCTTGGGGAGAAATAAAAGTGTGCATTTAGTTACAGTTATTGTCAAATTTTTATCTTATGAGTTGTTATTTTTTATCATTTAATTACAGTTGTCATAACTTACTTAAAATTATATGTTAGTAAAAAAATATGGCACTTTTTTTTTTGGATTGTGATGATTTTAAAATCCTTCCAATCTATAAAAAAACTATTTATTTTTTTTAAAAAAATGTCACTTTTTAGACCGGTTATTAGAATAACCGGTCTTAAAAGTACTTTTTAGACCGGTTTTTCTAAAAACCGGTCTTAAAAGTCTTGAAAAATGTTTTTAGACCAGTTTTTAAACAACTGGTCTAAAAAATCTAGACTTTTTAGACCTGGTCTTCGAGAAACTGGTCTAAAAATGTGATTTTTAAGACCGGTTGCTTAACCGGTAAAAAAAGTAACAGATTTTTTAGACCGGCTGTATCAAGACCGGATCCAAAACCAGTCTAAAATGTCATTTTTAACCGGTCTTAAAACTGATTTTTCCAGTAGTGTTGATACAAGTCCTAGATCATAATTTTTGGATCTATGGGTTAATAGTTATGCTTTTTCTGATATAACTAAGAAGTTAGGAAATATCTGTTAACAAAATGTTTTATGCAGATCTTATAAATGGGTGTTTCTATACCAAATAGAACATAAATGAACCTAGGTCTTATTTGTCTTTCACAAAGCATTTCAAGAGCTAAAAATAGAGCTTTGAACTACTAATTTTGGAGATATATTGAATTAGTTATGATTTTCTAAAGTTTTTAGGAAAATTCATTATCTCCTGATACTTTATTTTATAGAAAGAGTTTTTAAGTTATGAAGTTTTTAGTTTTACCAATAGTACTATTTGGGTTATATGTAGTTTTTAAATGGCTAAACAACTCTAATAAGTGACCTTGGCGTGAGGTATTACATTTTTGGTATTCTATAACCTGGTCTGGTTCATGTAACCAGGACAACTAGATCTGTTTGACCTGATCATCATATTAGTTTTTTTCCTTAATTGGGCTAGACTGAATTTACCGGGTTTTGGTATTTTCCATAGACCTAAATGAAAATAAGCTGTGGCAAATCAAGGGGTGACAAGAAAAGCAAAAAAAAAAAAACATATTAAACTTTCACATGTCTCTGAATAAAAAATAATAAGGTGAATGAAGGGTCGAATCCTTATTGGGAGAGGGGATCACATTTAGTGCCCGACTCCAATAGGAGGATACCTATATATGCTTAGCAAAAAAATAATAATAATGATAAGGTGATGGGAATTTGGTCTTTTATTGATTGATGAAATCATTTAAAAATCAAATAAATAATAGTCACTAACAAGGGTTAGGTCTAGCAGAATGACCTAGTCCCTCACAACGTGCGAACTAATATTTAAATCCCTGCTAGGAGGGGTACCCATTAGTGCCCCGATAGTACATCGAATAAGATTGTCTCCAAAAGAAAAATACATGTGCCTAGCAAAAAAAGTAATGGTCTCTGCTATCCTTAATTTAATCACTAACTAAGAAGTAACATAATATCTCAATTCACTTTGCTGTCTAAATTTATAATTATTTTTCTAAAATATCCCTATTAAAAGAGTTTCTATTAAGAGTAGTTATAATACACATAATTAATTAGATAGAATATTTAGGGAAAAAGATAGAAAAATACTGTTAAAATTAGTAAGAGACAAATAAGTATGTTGAATTTTAATAATTCCAAGGGATTGATTTAAAATTTTGAAGTGTTGTAAAATTTGAAAAATTACCTAACCGCCCTTAGTTCTTTCTTAATAAAAAAATCCTCAACCCCCTTGTCAGCCGCCAAAGCTCCAATGAATAGGTAATTTCTCAAAAATTACTAACTACCCCTTGTTAATATAGGCACTAAAGTCTTAAATAGGGTTGAATTTCTCAAACAAAATTCATCAATATAGATACTTGAGATTTTAATATCGCTGCTAAAGTTGTGAATAGGGTCAATTGGAGTTCCGGTAGTCGCATATATTTTTTTAAATTTCTCAAGCAAAATTTGTCAATATAGATATTTAAGTTGTTAATATGCATACTAAATTTGTAAAAAAAAAATATGAGACCATTGGAGCTTTGATTGACTTTATTTACAACTTTAGTATCGATATTAACAACTCAAGTATCTATATTGACTAATTTTACTTGAGAAATTCAAAAACATATATGAGACCATAAGAGCTCTGGTAGCCAGTCGCATGCAAGGTCACCAGAGTTCCGGTGACGCCCGCCGCTGGGGGGGCACTGGTGCCGACGACCGGCAAGGGGTTGAGGATTTTTTCTTAAAAAAAACTAAGTGTAATTAGATAATTTCTTAAATTTTGCAACATTTCAAAATTTCAAATCAATCCCTTCAGAATTGTTGAAATTTAATATATATTTTTTAAACCAATTTAGACAGTCTTTTTCTTTTTTTTTTTCTCAATATTTCACAGGAAGCAATATACATTTATTATAAATAATTGACTAAATCAATTGAGGATAAGAGTGGTCATGTGTTATACTATTCGTTTATATATGACCATGCTGTTTGAAATGATAGGGCTAAACATGTCAATATGTAAATAAAAGTTTTAAATTGTGCGGTGTGAGAGTGGTCTGGTCCATATTTTGGTGGTCCAGTTGGTAGAGCCGGGAAATCGGGTTGAACTTGTCAGGCCGGCTCGAGCCATTCAAGGGCCGAGCTTATGATTTAAAGGCTAAAAAAAGCAGCGGGCCTAAAATGGCCAGCCTTGTAGGGCCGCAGGCCCTGAAGGGCCAGCCCTACAGCTCTGTAGGGACGATCCTTTTAGGCCCGTTTAATTTTTAAAAAAAAATAAATTAGTATATATAATATCATTATATCAAATTATCAATATGAGAGTCACCTAAGTACATAATAGAGTATTAGTAACAAGGAAACACTTATTAAATGGTTTGATTTATTTTATTTTCTACAATGGTTTATTCATTTAAACTTTAAAAAAGAGGCTAATTTGGACATTAGATGATTATTTTAACTAAAAATTTATGAGTTTTAAAAATAATGTATCTCAATTTAAAGTAAAATAATAAATAAATTGTAAAACTTGAAAAAGAACTTTTTTTAATTAAAATGAATTCAGGCCCAAGCCTGTGAAAGGATCAGTCCTGTAAGACCGCGGGTTTAAAAAATTGAGGGCTTTTTAGGAAGCGGGCCTAAATGGGCCGGTCCGTTAACAAGTTAAGGAGCCTCCACAGATAACTATTGGTGCTCTCATTAACAACTCTTTTTTCCTACGCAAATCAGGTTATGTAACCCTAAACCCTTCACCCTCATCTTCATTCCTTACCTCTTCTATTGCAGAAACACACCATCATGAACTAGAAAACAGAGCATAATGACAACAAAAACAGAGCATGCAAAATCATACCCAAACACATTGAAACCTTAGCCAAAGCATATCGATTGCATTTACTAGGCCTTCCTTTATAATTTACAAGCATATGGAGGACAATATCCACAAAAGGTAGACAACTTTTTCCATTTTTTCAGGACCAAAATGAAGATGAATCAACAAAACCTATAGTTGAAAAAAAAATATTCACACATGACAAATAGTTGTCATTAACAAGTTTAGCAGCCTTCATTGACAACTATCGCTGTCTCTACTAACAATACATTTTTTCCTACGTAAATCATGTTATGTAGCCACAATCCTTTCACCCCCATCTTCATTCCTTAGCTCTTCTATTGCAAAAACAGAGCACAGTGAACCAGAAAACAGAGCATAATGAAAGCAAAAAAAGAGCATATTAAATCATACCAAAACACATTTAAACCACAGCCAAAGCAAATCCATTGCATTTACTAGATCTACCTTTTTAGTTTCTAAACAACTAGAGGACAGTAAATGGAAAAAACTGTTATCTTTTTCCATTTTTCAGGACCAAACGAAGATGGATCAATCTAAAATCTGTTTAATCACTCAACAGAAAACATGAGTCAAATGGAATAATGAAGACAAGAGAGTTGTTGGCATCAATTTCTTACCTTACTCTTCAACCTTTGCTTATGATCTTCATTTCGTTCTTCATGCCATTTCCGGAGCTATGCGTTTTTGCATTTTACACATTTTTCCCTTCCCTCTCTCTATTTATTTGACAGGGGTATCTTGGTCTTTTACTATTTCCAATTTATTACAAAATGGTTCCATGGGACTTGAGAGTAATGTCATATTTTCCTGGGACCATTTATTCGTATATTATCTTCCATAGAACTACAGTATAATTCTCCCTATAATAGATTCCTTTAGTCTCCAATGTGACATGTGATAAGTTACTCTAATAACGCCTTAGGCTTCCATTTTTGAAAAACAAAATATGATGTTACAATTTTTGTGAATTTTTGTATCACATTACATCATAGTGATGTCACTAACATTTTTTAAAAAATTACATTTATAAATGCTAGGAAATAAATTAAACCAAAAATTACATTATTTTATCACAAAAGGATCTAGAGTATTATGTGAAGTTTATGTTCTATCATCCAAGATAATATGATTATAAAAATAAAATTTGATATTTTTATTCAAAATTACTTTTAGTAAAGAGAGCATAAGAAATATATGTACCAAAACATGCGATCGGATCCAACAAATTAATGGTGTTTGGTGCGAGGGAGAAGCATTCCTCTTCATCTATATTCCTCATGGAAAATTAACAAATCCCAAAAGTTATTCCATCAATCTCTTAAAGAATTTTTTTAAAAACACCTTCAATTCAAGGAATATATTGTTGCTACATATGCAACATGGATATACAGCGTCGTGCCTTGATGAGGTGGTTTCGCAAATAGTGTATGGGTAGTAACTATGCTTAGTAACCTGGGTATATTTAGTCTATTAATGATAGATTAATTGGATTAAAAAGTGGGCGAATTGAGTTCCAATAATCTCACCTTATTAAAAAAGGATACTAAGAAAAGGCACCACTACTATGAAAATTGTGATGCATGATGGTTAGTAACTGTCATACTTTACTATTCTAAACCGACATATATGCAGGTGCTATATTTGCTCCTCACAAATAAATTATGGTTCCTAACTGTTATTTATTCTTGGCCTATTATAATGGTTATAAGATAATACCCATTATCTATTGAGGCTTGGTGAAGCTATGATATATACATTGTTGTGATAATAATTAACAGGCACACATGAACAATCTTCATAATATATGGTAATGTTTACGTTATACATAGCAGTCTCATTTTGATAACCGTAATTTATTCAGTAACATAAATAACGATTCCAATATAAGAACTATGAACTTTTATAATACATGACGGTTGTTATATAACAATGATGATGATATATGGTTGTGAAACTCTTCAAGTGAGAGTTTCTGAGCTAGTTGAACTAAACTGTATATAATAGAATAGTATTTCCCACATCAAGTTTCTATGCAATATGGGATAAATCAGGACATTCCAGGCTTTGTGGAGGAAAATCAATGGTAATAATTACTGTATATAATAGAACAATACCTCCCACATCAATTATTGTTAGGATCAGAGAACCTTTGTGACAAATTTTCATCATTAACCCCAAATGATTCTGTCAAACCATCGTTAGGTAAGAGATAGTAATTAGTGTTAAAAATGATCATAATAAGGGACACAACAAAATATTATTGCAGCACAAGCTTAACATATTTGTTCAAAACTAGAATGCTTTCTTACTTGTCTGAATTTTTAATTCTCTCCTACAACATATTATTTAAGGTGATTCCACAATGATATTACTCTTTTCAATTCTTCTTTCCATGTATATGAAACTTGAGAATTTCAAATATTAGCTCTTCACCCTACAAAAAATAAAAAAACCACGAA
The DNA here is from genome assembly GCA_963210345.1 of Inga oerstediana. NCBI lineage: Eukaryota > Viridiplantae > Streptophyta > Magnoliopsida > Fabales > Fabaceae > Inga > Inga oerstediana. Next base: position 13,407,404 of record OY723404.1, on the reverse strand, counting down.
TGCCAAAAAATTCCAAATTTTTATTTATGAATTTGCAATTTTCTCTAAAGTTGTTTCAATAATTATATACAAATAAGAACTAAAAAGCATCTAATCATTCTATTAAACTAATTCATAACTCCAGAGTTAATCCCATGCATAGTAGGCTTTTAAGGTAAACATTTATATTTCTGAAAGCAAATTGTTGGTTCTCTAGTATGAATATATAATATTGAGAGAAAGATCCATCATATTTCAAGTTCTCTTGATCCTGCAATGGCTTCACTGTACACAAATCTTCATAGTTTGTTGAGCCCAATGAAGATTTCTTGCATTTGAGGCAACATTCAATTGATTTGAAGAAGCCTTGCCTTCATAGAAAAAATTAAGTAACTAGGTAGCAGATGAAGAGGGTCAAATTTGGGGTAGGCCGGAGCAGCCTTTACTTGTTCTATAATTTTTTTAAAAACAGAGCAAATGCAAGTAATCCATGAACTCTTTGAATGTTTTCAAAGTTTTATAATCCATGCAGCTGGACATAAGCATGACTAGTTTGAAATTTAAAGATGGGAAGAAGTTAGTAGAAGAGGAAAATCCTTTATAGTATATGTGCTCCAATTTCTGCATTTGCTCTTGGAAAAAGAGTTATGTTACCAAATATTGACAGTTTTCAATACCAAAGAACTTTAATTCAACAAGATTTACACATGACAAAAGCCAATCAGAAAGGCATATATACCCCACAACTAGAAAAAAAAAAGAGCCTTTTTAAACTGGTTGAAATTGACTTTTTAGATTGGGTTTAGGCCCGGTCTTGTATCGACCAGTTTAAAAAGCCTATCCTTATTAAGATTAGACCTACAACCAGTCTTTAAAATTTTCAATTTATATTTTAAAAAAATGCTCACTCTTTAGACTAGGTAATTTTATACTCGGTCTAAAAGTGGTCAATTTATTTTTCAAAACAATGTACATTTTATTTTGTTTGACAAAAGCCTTGTTGGCTTGTTGGATATTATTATATCTAAAAACTATATTATATGATATAAATTCTATAGCGGCCCTAAAAATACAAATGCAATCAATATAAAAAATAATTATAACTAATAACATGAATCTAAGTCCTATATTATTAAATAATTATTGAATCTTAATTCTGCGGTATTCATTTTTTTAAGGTTTATTTTTGCTGCTTGTATTTTTCCCACCTTCAAAAGAGTTAGATGATTTTTGAACGTTGGACTTAGTGGATGCAAAGAAGTAAATGAGATCCGAAAGGAATGAGTTTCATTTTACCAGCGATTGCATCATGTTGCTTTAGTTCAGATGGGTTTTTAGTCTGATAAAGATTTTCTCATTACAATTACACCTTTCAAAGCCAGAGCCCAGACAAGACCACTAAAAAATCCTGTGTTTTCCGTGTGTTTAAAGAAACATTAGAAGAATAAAAAAATTTACACTTAAAACTGAGAATGAGAAATGTACCTTCTGATTTGAGTGAGATACTTTATTCTTGAATTTCTTCAAAAGTTTAAAGCGCTGTACTACCATACAAATTTTCATATTTTTTTCCTTAGACTGAAGTAAAATATAGTATTTTCTTGAAAAGGGGACAGCTAGCATTTGCAGTCACTTTATCATTGACAGTCCCCCTTAATTAACTAAGTTATGTATTTGTGCATGGATGAATGTTGACTGCTGGTTTGAATTTGCATGCTGTGCCAGAATGAAAGAGAATGACAATTAAATGATTTTCTTTCTACTAATGTATTTTTATCCAAAAGAAAACTATACTGATTATAATCATGGCAAAAGTTAACTGTTAAGCAAGAAGGGTGAGCACACCAAACTAGTAATCAGCCCAATGATGACAAAATATACAATAGTTGGAATACTTAGATCCCTTGCCATCTAAGAAGCACTAATACTGACACAGACATGCTTTGGACACTGCAACACAGCAAGGAATATTTATTTAAATGCAATGTGAAGCATTGTGTCATATTTGATACTAGAGTTACATACATATTAAACACAACGCAATTCAGTTTTGAATTATTGATGCTTCATAGCTTTCCATGCAGCACTTGAAACAGATTGAAGACCAACAGAAAATATCAAAAAGGTCAAATTAAAACCTTGTGGAAGTGTCTGTTTCTGCTCCATCACTGGCCTTTGGTGATAACACTGCATTCTCCAAAAATGAAAAAATTTAGATGATATGATCCTTGTGTTTGCAGGAAGAATAGGCAATGGATAAAAGATTGATAGATTTACTCTACAATACTACTGGAACAATCACATTTAGGACCGTGGACACTGTGGGATTCTAGCCAGGAAGATACAACAGCTGTCTGGAGGGTTTGTAGAGGCAGAGACATTATTGAACATTGATAATTACCTATAAGCAGTTTGTTTACTGTGGACAGATGAAAGTCTGGACATTGGTGTTGAGACATTGTTGACCAAAATGAGGTGGGGGATTTGGCATTTAAGAGCAGTTAAAAATTATCTAATCTCTGGCCTATGCAAAAGGCTCTTAAAATATTTGGGTTAGCATAAAAAAAAAACAAAAAGAAAGTGTAGTTTGGCGAATGATGGAGGATTGTAAAAGAAATTTTGCAACTTGAGTTGGTGGAGGAACGTTGTTTGCTACTCTGCCACATTTAACATCAATACAGACATTGCAGTTACACTAACGAAAGTCATAAGGAGATCAACAAATTGTTGTGTGAAATAATTGTGGGATTGGCTTAGCATTAATTAGAGGCTACAGAGCCCAAAGAAAAAGCTGTATGCATTCCTTCAATTAAAAAAGAAGTGAATTTGGTTCGAGCATGAATGCGGAAACAGTTTTGTATATTGCTGTGGTGTTGGTCAAATCAGTGAATGAATTTTGGAGTCGATTCAGAAGAAGGTTCCTCATTTGTATAAACTGTCTGTGGGTTTCCGGTTTCCGGTTTCAGGGATTAGGGACGTATTAGATGAATATTAGGGCTGCGCAGGAAACTCAATGCGCGCAGAACCAGTGCGCTTAGGCGCCAAAATCCTATTTTCCAAATCTCGCTTCCAAATAAAAACTAGAACTGGAAAATCATAATAAATTGCAATTATGGTGGAAGCGAACTGCTTTGCCAGAGTGAATAATATCATCAGCCGCAAATATGCAGAGACTGAACTCGTAATCAACCCGTAATTCCAGGTCTTTGCTTCACATCTTTTCTTTTCTTTCTTTTTTTTTTTTAAAAAATACGTAAGACAAGAGTTATCTCTTCGAATGTGTTATAAGTTATAACGACATTACAACAAATAAAAGGAGTAATATAATATCAATAAATCTTAACCTAAATCAACTAACATGATTCACATCTTTTTAAACATGGTTGTAACATGAAAGAATTTTTTTTACTGTTGAAACATGAAAGAAATTAAAGCATATTACTTTCAACCTAATTATAAATCACCTATACTCCATTCTTTTATACCAAGAAAATCATTAAATTGATAAAGTTTTTTAAAGTTGCCCTTATTAAGTTTTTTGTTTCTCTCTACTTAGTAAATAATTTTCTCATATCTCTCTCATCTTTCTTTCTTTTTAATAAAAATTAAATAGGGATAAAATTGAAAAAATATCATTAATTATCCAACAAATGACTTATATTTTGAATAAAACATTTTCCTATAAATGATTTACATTTAGGTATAGAGTGGTAGTATGTCATAGCCTCGTAGGGCAAAAGATATTGAAATGAGAATAATAATATGATAGAGTTGCATAATATTAAAGAACAAAACAAATTTATACCTATATATTATGTTTTTTCATGGCGTTTTACATGTTTCTCAATCTACATTGAGGATGAGAGGGAATAAGATATTGACTTTTATTGAAAAGGGCATAAACCTTTTGCCTATTTAAATTTAGTTCACTTTATTTCTTGTATGCAATGTTTACCCTGGTTTGGTGTTTTTTTTATTGGAGTTTTTGCTTGTCTATATCGTGTTTCTTATTTATTTTTATAGTTTAATGATATCCTTCCATTAAAGATAACGAGCACTAACTCCCCCGTGCAACATTATATCCATAAGCATTTTTAAAACTCTCTCATGCATTAAATTCTCACCACATAAACTATTCGTGACAGCTAATCAATGCAAGCAAAGCACAGCTTGATTGAGTGTTGGTGAATAATTTGGGATGAGGCAAAGCGATATTGCTGAACAAAAGGATTGACGTTATCTAGCATTTGCTTGATTTGTTTAACAATTTGTGGGTCAATAGTAGTCATTTTTTTATGCTTGCTAAGAATATAAATATGAAAAATAAAGTTAATTAAGTGAATTTATAATTATAAATGAAATATAAAGGAACTAATAAAAACATGTAAAGTGCATACACAAAATTACCTAACGGCTTCTATTCTGTTCTTGACTTCATTTTCAGTATCAAAAACATATAGTTTAGAGTAAACTGTTTTTGCACCTTTAGGAGATAATAAACTACCAATACTATGGTAGTTCATACCTGAAAGGACAAAAGAGTATGGACATCCACCATTGTTCATTGAGTGATCAATGCTACCACCCATGGAAGTGAAAGAGAACATATTGTTGTATTGTCGTATATTTGCATGGAAGTTCTTAGAAGCCTCAGAATTCTTTACAAAGAACAATGAATGCATAAGAGGTGGAGGTGCCTTCATTGATGGTAATTGAACCTTTCCTTGGCGGCAGCACATTGAAAATGTATCAGCATTTCTTTTTTATTTCCTTCTTAGGTCTTTCATTATACTAGAATAATGCACTACAATATTTGTATGAATATATGGCATCGCCTTCATCTAAATATGCTGAAAGATTTAAAAAAATTACTTTAATCATTAAATGAGCTACAAATTGATCTTGAATTGATGTGTTGTTGCCCTGTATTGATTTGAATTTTGGGATCCAACAAAATTAGCAAGGAAATAAATCTTCCCTTCATCTAAAGTTTGGCGAAAGGTGTCATTAGAATTTTTGAGTATGATAGTTGCTTGGATCTTGGTCCCCTGTACCAAAGGGAAAAAATGATACAGTCGGAAATAAGTAAGTTAGTATACATAAGATACAAACACATATAACATAAGTAAACAAATTATGAAAAGAGATACCTCCTCATCCACTAAGATCATGGTAGTGCATAATAGTTGAGATGAAGCAGATTTCTGATAGACATTCCACTTCCGCAACACACGAACCACAATTGTCCATCTATCAGTGCCATCATGGAGGTCTTTCAACAATGAGATACGGGACATGATGAAGACAAGATTGAGGATTAAGACGAAAGAAGATAATTAAGATGAAGACTGGAATAAGATTCAGAGATTACTATCTTTTCATGGAATAGTACGATGACTCATGGATCTTATTTATAGACAATAGAAACTTGTAAAATTTGAAGTATGGGGAAATTGGTTGATGAAGTTGCAAACAAAATTTAAGTTCCCTCCATTACAGATGTTTTGAAAAAGTAGGCTGAACCAATGATATAACAGGTATTCACATTTCAGTCAAGAGATAAGGGAAATGACAACTGTGCTTCAGGATCATTAAAAGCAGTTCTGCATGCAAAAAGGTTAAACACAAATGTGGAAAAAAGTGAATTGGCGGAAATGTACAGAGGAAAGTGTCCATGGTTCAGATGCTAGGCTGCATATAAAGTGACGAACATATGAAGTGAAAATGACAATGTAAGAATAGAATGGATACGTAGAAAATATTTTAATTAAATTTTATATAAATATGTAAAAGAGCCAACGTCATGTTTAGTTTGGTAGGCATAAACAAAAAATAAAAGAAGTGAAAGTGGACCTCAAGAAGGTTACACGAATAAGCATAGCAACAATAAAATGAGGTTATTAATCATTGGGTGTTTTCAACTGTATAAATGAAAAGCTTACTTCATGGGGCAAAGTATATAAGACCAATGACTATTAAATGAAGTTAATATTATTATTTTTATTAAGCATAGTATTAGTGTTAGCAGTGAAAGGGCATCGTTGCAGCCACACAGAGAAGCGAGGCGTGGTTGTAGTGAAATTCAAACTCTCCATATGCAGGACAACCAATGCACACAAGAAAAAAACGGGTCAATGTAAAAAAGGAATAGGAAAAAAGTGTGTGAGCTGGTAATTGGATTAAAAATGAATAAGAAGTTTCACATATTTGGGAAAAGTGGTAGTCTACCAATGTCCTCAATTTCTTTGTGCAGACAACAGTTAATCACAATGTAATGAAATAACTGTAAGGAAACTATAATTGATGTAAAGAAATAAATTGCAGAATCTCCCATATATCCTATATTAGGTAGGGATGCAATTGGTGAAATACTAAACATGATAAAAGAAGTTACAAAAATTTGGAGAAAGTAGTAACCAACCAATGTCATGTCATATTAGGATCAAATAAAGCATCAAATGGGGAGAAGGTTGAATAATATTTTTGTAACAGACCACACTGAAAATTTAACCAAAGGTGAATTGTGAACCCAGCTTACATACAAAGAGAAAATCAGAAAGAGGTAAAAAAGAAATAAATTCATACATGTCAATTTATGGACCTATATGAGTTAACAGATACTAAATTAACGCAGCTTTTCATGGTTAGAATGAAGACAAAAAAGCAAGACAGTATAATAAAAGTGGTTAATATATTAGCCTCATATAAAAAAGTAACTGTATATATTATTAGTCTGAGTGAAAAAAATGGAACATAACTTGTCAAAAGATAACAGCTATACAATTAGCCATACTGTCATATGCACAAAGGCACAAGAATAGTGCATAGATATGAAGATATACAACAGGTAAAGACTTAAAGGTAGAAGCAAAAGGTGATCTACTATAAGAGGAACCAAATCACCAACGATTATATATACCACCTAACTCACTATATACATGTCACAGCTCTAGAACCATCCGAACAAAAATTGCTTGTCAAGGCCAAGTAGACATATAAATGGTCATCAAGCATTTCGAAGCCTTTGTTTATTATGATTCAACAGAGATATTGCAATAGTTACACTTTCATATTGCTTAAAGGAAGATATTTTATATTATAATTCAAGTTTATTTTGTAGTTATACCTTCAGTACATAAATGAATGGTACAGTTGTAGTTGATATAGTGCAATAGTGGAAAATGGAAAACCGGTTAGCAAATATTACAAAGCAAGATTCAAAGTACTCCTAAGGCCATGCAAGAATCAGGGTACTGATTTAAATGCAGCAATCCAGATGAACTAATACAGCTACCTACTTTCCATATCAGTTGAAGCAAAAGTTATTTGTTATGTTTTATATATTGACGTTATATATATAAATGATATCAAACCAAGTAATTTGGTAATTGAATTAGCAAAAAGGAAGAATGATTAGGTTGACATTGTTTCCACGTAATCAAACAACCAAAGGCAAGTTAAAAAACTATGATGATTTGGAGGAATAAGAATTAGAAATATGGTTGAAAAATGTCATGTTGTAGACAAAACAAACCCACAAAACCTTAAATCCAGGCCTAACTTACATAAACTGTCATATTGTTTGCATGCAAGAGTGAACGCAGATGCTGAGAAAGGAAGCAAAAGTTTAGGTATAATGAGTATTGCAAGCAAAATGATAAAATGTCGTTTTTACTGAAATTTGTAAATGCAAAATTGAACTGAAGGCAGAGAAAAGGAGAATAACAACTTTGCTACATCATCGTCAAAAGCAAATCTGCATGTAGAAAGGATAAACACACATCAGGTAAAAAAATGACTTGGAAGAAAAGTTAATAGAAAAGCGTCCATGGTTGCCATGCTTGCCTGCATAGAAATGAAGGAAGATATTATATGAAATGATAATGCAAATATGGTTAAACGAATTAGCATAGAAACTATTAAATAAGATTATTAATGAATCGGTTTTACCATGTATATGAATGAGAAGGGCATCTTTGCAGACTCATAGAGATGACTTCATGGATAACAGTATATAAGATAAATGACTATTAAATGAGATTAGTAGTATTATTGATATTAGTCATAGTATTAGTATTAGCAGTAAAGGGCATCTTTGCAGACTCACAGAGAAGAGGGGAGTAGTTCTGCTGAAAGAGGACCTGTGCAGACGCAAGAAAACTTTATATATATATATATATATATATATAAATATAGGGTGCATGTACAAAGGAATAGGGAAAAAAATAATGTAAGGTGTATAATGCTGAAAATGAAAGTAGTTTCACAAATATGGAAAAAGTAGAGCCACAACAAATGTCATCACAAATCCAGCAATATGTCAAAAGTAGACTGTATAAGTAGTGTACCTTTTTTTAAATTAGAATAAGACAAAAAGAAAATGATGTATATCAAGAATTTCTGTTCATTTGGCAGCATATCTAAGCAAGGAACACCTTAATTGGTCAATTGGTCATAAAAATATATTCTGAAATGACTCCAACAAAAGACTAAAAAGGAACATGCTTTCATAAAAAGCTATTTGAAGGATACAATCAATATAACCAACGCCCATATGTAGTTGAATTAGTTATGCCATTAGCTGTTAACCAAAGAACAATTGTGAATCCAGCTTATATACAAAGAGAAAATCAAAAAGAGGCGTAGATATTAAATTAACGCAGCTTTTCATGGCTCGAATGAAGACAAAAAAGTAAGTCAGTTTCATGAAAGTGGTTAATATCTTAGCCTCATTAAAAAAAGTAACTATATATATATTATCAATCTGAGTGAAATAGATTGAACATAACTTGTTGATAGTTAACAACTATACAATTAGGCATACTGTCATATGCACAAAGCCATAAGATCAGTGCATAGATATGAATAGATACAATAGGTAAAGACTTAAAGGTAAAAGCCAACTCAGTTGACTATAAGAGGAATCAAATCGCCAACGATTATATACACCACCTTACTCACTATATGCATCGTATCATTCTGGTGAATAACAATAAGAGGTATGAGTGAGTTTGTGGAATTTTCACACAGTGCATTATACAGGATATGCTCTCATTGGAGGGAGAATCAAATATCAAGTATTCGAATAACATGTGGGCCACTGGAAGTGTTTGAAGAATTAGAGGAGGATGAAACAAAACCTACCATAGTGACAGTTGAAAAAGGCTAGGTAAGGGCAAGATCTTTTAATTTTTACCATTCCATATATTCCGTATTCCGATGCTTGTACGGTATTGTTAGGAATCACAAACTATTCAATCGTCAATGGGAACCTACAGACGAGCATCATTTTAGCTTCAACAGTCAGGATGTAGGGATAATCGAAGCATACAGTCCATACATAATGGTGCAAATGGAAGAAGGCAAGCATGACCGAATAATTTTCCTTAACTTATGGCACAATGCTTACATGAGGATAAGTCTGATTAGCACAAGGCATGCCGGTCATAACGTTCAAGCCTTATGGCACCGGCGAGACGTGGTTCAAGTTCAAAGGATTGAAGACAACTTCCGTTTGCCATCAATCGAGGAGCTAGGGCTTGAACTCGGCTTTGTTAACGACAATAATGAGGGGACAAATTAATGAGTGATATTTATTACCCGCGTTTCCTTTACGCATTAATGATAGCTAGAAGTCTTATCTTACCATTTCAATCTCGTCTTGTCTTGTATGCTCATAAATGAGAAGTCAAATATCCTGTCTCCTTGCATTATCCTTTTTTTTGTCCCGTCGTTGTCTTGCATTTTCTAAGGACATCAATCAGTGTTTTTTTGTTATTGGCCAAAGGCCATCAATCTATTTGGACATATGTTTTTGGATTTGACGTCACAGTAGAATTAACTGGGCCCAACAATATCTCTGGAACTATGTTACATGCATGTCCAAATACAAAAACCATATTATACGTCCAGATGGGTGTACCAATTTTAATATAAGGTGCTTTAAAGAAACCAATAAATGGATTAAAAAATTAATTTTCATGGCAACAAAAACATGTGAATGCATGTATATGAAGGGAAACTGTTAAATTTTAATATAAGTTCATCTAAAAATAACACACATTATTAATACAGCTCGATGACTCACAACTACCATATGCACATGAATAAGCCAAGTTGATGAACACAAATGTACGTAGAACTATACCCATGGAAATAAAATCTATACTTAAAATCCTTTAATTTTTTTCCCTCAACTCATGTCCTAATGCCGTAGTTTAATAATAACCTAAACTGTATAGGAAAGTGTGTGTTTGGGATAGTGGTAGGAAAAATGATTTATTATGATTCTGACTTATTAAAAATAACTTAATGGAAAAGCCAATTTTTGTAATGTGATTTATGTTTGGATGAGCGATTTATTTTTGGATAATAAGTGCTTATAAATCGTGATTTACGGTATACGAGATAAGTATGTGAGAGGAGTTTTTACGTAATAAGTGACTTAATAGAAAAGCTGCGATGAGAAACTTATTTAATAAGTAGCTTATTCTACCCATTATGCAATTAGAAAATGTTATACCAAACACTGCAAAAATGCAACCTATTTTTATTTAGGTTTATTGCCCAAAAACGGGCTTATTTCTGCCCAAAGCGTGATACCAAACTCTCCCGTAATCCGATGCTTTCTTGGTCAACCCATGTCCTTAGTCTAGCTGGACAGTCTAGTAAAATGGAAGTATCACCGATTATCACTACCATCCCACACCATCATAATTACTTCCTATGCAGTCACCGACGATTCTAGAATAACCAGTGAGGTTTTTTGGTTGAGAGAGACACAGCACTGTGGGCCATCACCACCAACACCACCGTCACCAAACCCACAAGCTTCCACACCATAGAAGTAAAGACACACCACCGCAGACACATCAAAAGTAGAACAGAGTCTGTGGTTAAGACCTGAAGAAGAAGAACAGAATAATGAATGGTTGAGAGAGACACAACACCGTGATAAGCACATGCGAATTGAATGTTAAACGTGATAACCACATGAATGTCGACCTACAAAGCAAATTATATTCATAACTGGGATGCAAACTATGTACCTCTCTCTCTCTCTCTCTCTCTCTCTCTGCTTAAGCATCCTTAAAACGAAGTCTGGTCTGGATGGTCAAAGTAAGTCTGCGCTCACTTAATGTCATCTCCATCACCATCGTCACTTTCCCTCTTCGGTGTGACCAAACCCACAAGCTTCAACACTGTAGAAGCAGATACACAGCACCACATCTTCATCAGAAAACAAAGTGCCAAGCCATTTGAGCCATGACAGAGAGACCCTGATTGCAGAAGGAAAAAACAGAGTAAGAGTTGTGTTACATGAAAGTACGATTCAAAGGGAAATGAGGTGGAGTAAAAACAGCAATGGCCCGCACATGTCTTGGAAATTTTGCATCGTCAAATGGCTCATCATAGGCATTTCGGACCTAAGCACTGAAGGAAGAATCAGGAGAGTGAGCAAGTGGAATCGCAGAGAAGCGCTATTGCAATTTGGTTTGGCTGGGAAGAAATGACAAGAACTCGGGTTTTTTTGAGATGTCACACTAAATTGGATATATAGTACCTGGGAAAATAGGTTCACAAATTTGAATTTTGAACGCAAAATTAAGAGTGCGGGAAACCAAATGCAAAGCCGATAGTGAGCCGTGTCTGAATCAAAAAGCAATATGGACCGTTGATTCCTTATGAACAGTAACATTTGTGAGCTAAACGCAATCTGGACCATTGATTCCTTGTGAACAGTAACCTTTGTGAGATAAGTTGATAATGAGCATATTGTCAAGCTGATGGCTTAGTAGAAGAGTATTTATATATAAATATATATTGATCCAATTTTGGTCTCCACTTCTGTTCGTTATGTGTGGGTTGTATGTGTTTATGACGGTAATGGTTTCATTGGTGTCAGCCTTACTCACTATCTCATTGTCTTAGTTGACTCTTTTTTATTTGAGTTTGCATTGCTTGCAGATTGGGTTTCAATGGATCTTTCATTTACTCAATTGCTGTAATGAAGCATATGTTTTTTTGGATATCATCTTACTCTTTTTTTTTAATAAAATTTTCTTACTATTTTTTTTTTAAAATACTCATGTTAAAATTCTGATATATAATTGAGGTTGGTTTTTTTTTCAAGACTTTTTTTTGGTTGCTTGCTCTTTATGAAGTTATTCTGTGATTTAGGTTGTATATATCGTTAATTTTGCTTGGGAGTTTGTTTGAAATTCTGTTGGATGTGATTTTGATAAATTAAACAAGAAATAACTATTACTTGAATAAGTTAAAATTTGTTTTCAACTTATTTTGATAAATCACTTCGCTTAGCATATTAACAAAGAGATTCAGGGCCTTTGCAAAATGATGGTAGTTTGATGTTTACCTTATCAAAATCACTTCTGTTTTCGCCTTAAGCTTGAACAAAAAGGCTCTCAATGGAATCTATATTATGATTCTAGGTTGTTGCAAAAAAAAATGCTCTCACCTGTTCTTAATATAAATCCTATTTGAAAAGTCGATCTTCGTCTTAAATATAAAACTTATTTTTTATATTTATCATTTTTTTTCTAATTTACCCCCATTGATACTCCTTCAACAATAATTAAAGAGAAAAGGGAATTAAGGAAGATGACTAGAGCATTTTAGAAAATATATGTTATATTAACTAACTTAATTAACTTTCTTAATCTAATTAGATTAGATAAATATATCTTATAATAGGGGATAGTATATAGTTGCTCACATACGGAAGGTGCAACAATTAGCATATAAAAAAATGAGAATTGAAATAACAGAGCTCCAAATACTTCCTTAATTGATTCTTCCGATCATTGATGGGCGAGAAACTTGCTATAGTCAAAATTGTGTGCTGAGACCAATCAATTTGTTATCAGTCAGTGTGCCAATCAATTTTCCAATTTCATTGGCCACCAAACAAGGTCAACTTCTCAAATTCAACATCCCATTATTGAAACATAGGAAGTGGAGTCTGTAGGAGATAGAAGGAAAATATAGTAATTGATTGAAGGATGATACTATTATACAATAAGGATCTTTATCATTATTGGCTTTTGGCTGCAAAAAATCAAACTACTTAAAATACATACAAGTTCATTCATTCAAACACCATTTGACTACAGGAAAAAGATAGATTTGAAGAGACTAGTTAAAATAACATGTCCTTATTAGTTATTCTGTATAAAAATTGAATGTTTTCATGAGAAAATATAAAAAGGGTGTGCTTTAAAAAATCCCATAAGTTTTGAGTGATATGACATGAATTATCACTCTAAACATGTCATTCTATCTGGTTTTATAAATGGAGTTATACTGGATGTCAGCAAGCATCTACATTATTAGAATTACTCAAAATTAGAGTATATCCCAAATTCCCTCCTGAAATAATGTTCATTGTTTCATCCAATCACTATGACTTGCAAGTCAGAAATGTCTGCTGTATCAGATTCCACATTCCAACATCTCTCAAACTTGTCTCCTACATAAGAAGCAATTGATGATGAACTCTAAAATTAAGAGCTAAAACAACAACAACAACAAAAGAATCGTGTCTTTGTTCTTCAAGATCATCTTCTTACTTCTCATATGCTCTTCCAACGCAGAATCCCAAGAACCCTTGGGTCAGTTTTGCAATGAAAACACAAACTTAACCAATGGGAGCAAATTATCTGCTAACATTGACAAACTTTTAGCAGAACTAGTCCCCAAAACTCCCTCAACTGGCTAAGCTTCCACCTTGTTTGGCAAAGAACAAGACCGAGTTTATGATCTTTCTCAGTGCAGGAAAGATGTGAGCAAAAAGAGACTGCTCTATTTGCCTACAAGACACGGCAAAACAAGTCAGAAAGAGATGTCCAAACCAAGCTGATGCAAGAATATGGTATGATTACTGCTTTTTAAGGTACAGTAATGAGAGTTTCATAGGAAAAGTTGATACATCTTTTGGTATAATCTATTGGAACCTTGGGAATGTGACTGATCCTGAAGCTTTTAATAAAGAACTGGGATCTCTAATGGATGAGATTAAAGCAAAAGCTGTTATGGAGAAAAACAAAGGGCTTGGAAAAGGGAAGAGAAAGTTGTCTTCCTTTGTGACACTGGTTTGGTTCAATGTACAGGAGACTTGTCTGATGTATCTTGTGCTCAGTGTTTGGCTATTGCAGAGGAAAGCAACTTCAACAAATTATGCAGCAATCGTAAAGGATGTAGAGTTTTGTATAGTTCTTGTTATGTTCGATATGAACTCTATCCTTTTTTCTTCCCTCTTGATTCTAACATCACAGAGCTCAACAACACTGAGATGATGGCTATTGTTTATCCATGAGTGTTTCAGTATCATTCTTAGTTGCCTTTGTTATTTTTATCAGTTTCAGCATGAAAATCTTGTCAATCTCAAAAATATTTGAAGATATTGTTGTGGGTTATGTGGTTGTTTAGCAGTTTTGTGCAGTCAGGTTCTAAAGAGAATCAGTCCAGATGGTTATACATAACTTAGTGAAAGCTAAGTCCACTTATATTTACTATCAGATTAATGAAGGCTTTTCAACTCATATGAAGGTTCAATCAAAACACTAACTTAGTTAGCATAGTTTGTCAATATTTTGAAGTGTAGGTTATGCAGGTCAAATTCAAAGAGCCTTTGGTTTGTCATATGTATCAAAGTGAAAAAATAAAAGAGCATAGTAAAGCATGCTTCTCTACCTTTATTCTAATATATAAAACAAAATAAAAATGACACCAAATTTAATGTGGAAAACACTCCAATACTGAGGGAAAAAACCACGGGACCAACTCCGAAAAATTCCACTATATCAAAAGTCTTTCCAGTGTTCTTAGGAGTAAACATTTAAACTAAAATGATAGTTAATATAGCAAGTAAACAATACTCCTAAAATTACAAATATGATGTGGCTGCTTTGCAATTGTATGGTGCCAAGTGAATAAATTCCACAACTTGAGTGATATTACCCAAATATATGGAAACCTGAGATTTTCAAATAATATCAGCTCTTCACCCTGCAAAAACAAGCACGAATGTCAAAAAGTTTCAAATTTGTTAGTTATGAATTTGCCATTTTCACTAAATTTTCCAAGGTAAAGGCATCTAATCACTCCATTAATTCAAAACTATGAAGAATTTATCTCATGCATACATTAGGTTTTTTATGGGAAGCATGTATATTATATTCCCTCTTGTCCTTTTTATGAAGAAAATTCTCTCTCGGTGGTCCTTAAAATAAGGAACAAATCCTTTTTATCTAAAATTTTAAACTGATTTTTTCAATTTTACTATCATTAAATATATGTTACTTATTATCTCTCTACAATAGATTTTCACCTATTATCTCTCATGCACACTTTTTCTAAATAAGGGTATTATTGGAAAGAAATGTATACATATTATACATTTATTGCTTTTAACTAGCATTTTAAACCACGAGATTTTAGCAGTTATTTCTCATAAAAAGGACCAAAGAGAGTAATTCACTAAGTAAAGGAAGCATCTTTATGCTCCATATAAATAAATATTGAATTGATTACGGAAAATATGTAAGTTTTCAAGCTTGAAACACCAATGGTATAATTCATTGCAGTTGAATTCAATTCAGAATAGGAATGTGGTTTCCTTATCACATTCATCCAATTCTGAAATTGAGCAATAAACCAAAATCAATTAAAGAATAAGAAGACATATGTATGTATGTATGTACGTACGTATGTCTATGGTGATATAGATTGTAACCCAATTTTTTATCTAGATAATATTCTTCAAAGTAGGTTTTCTTCACAAGCATATATATATTACCTTTTTCATATATGTTTCAGCTTCACAAGAAAACAACTTACTTGCAATGCAGTAACCATAACACTCAGGATCAACCTGAACATAGCCATCTTGACCTGCAATTTTCATTGGTAAGAGATACTAATTAGTGTTAAATTGAAACAATAACAAGGGACACAACAAACTATTAATATTGCAGCTTAAGCTTAATGTATTTGTTGAAAACTAGAATCCTTTCTTGCTTGTCTGAGTTTTTAATTCGCTCCAACAACATTCAATAGATTAGAAGAAGCCTAACCTTCATAGAAAGCGCCATCAAGTATGTGCTGGTGCGAGTAACCTCAGGTGTCTAACAAGTTTTCCAATTACTTCATCCCAAATTGAATACCTGCCAAGTTATAAAATAATTAACAGATCATAATTCCTTCAATTTGATAAATATTCCTTAAACTTTTGAATTTACGTTAAAACCACGAAATCATGATCACTGAGCACGAAAAAGAATCGAAATTAAGTAAAGTAGTAGAGCAAGTGTCAAATTTGGAGTAGGCTGGAGCACCCTTTAGTTGTTCTATGATTTTCGTAAAAATAGAGCAAATAAAATTAACCCATCACCTCTCTGAATGTTTCCAAAGCTTTATAATCCATGCAGCTGGGAATAACTAGTTTGATATTTAAAGGGTGTAATGATCAAATTAAGTCGCAGAGGAGTACCTTGTTTCAAGGATTCAGTGAGCAGAGCATGCTCTGTGAGGCCACCTTCTCTTTGAAAAAAATGGTTAGCTGCAATCCAAGGTTAATTAGTAAGAGTTATATATATGTATGCATATGTGTGTGCGCATGTATATATATGTATCATACAAGGTTTTTTTTATAATGGCATAATAGTTACTCATGAGTATACCTTTAGATGTATGCAATGAAGAGTTAGATTTGATGTCTATTGATCCATATATCTGGGATGTGAGCAATTTTTGGCCACTCTGCTCCTATTTCCCTCTGGCATCTTTCCTTTAAAGGTCCATAAGCTCCCTCCACTCGTAGTGTTTGTAAATTAGTGAGGCGACTCATTCCTTCTGGAAATGACTCCAAACTATCACAAGACTGCACCTCAATAAATCGGAGTGAGTGGAGATCACAAATCCACTCTGGTAGAGCCACGAGGTGATCACATGCAATAAAGCGGATTTTTTGTAGAGAATTTAGGCAACAAAGGTTTTGACACTGTATGCTATAATTCTCATCACCACGCCATGAATCAATGTAGCCAATTGTGAATTTTTCAAGCGTAGCAGATAGATTTCGCATATGGCGAAATGGTTCCTCTAGACTTGAAAATCTTGTAACATAAAGATGTTCGAGAGAGGAGAGATTTTGCATCCACTCCACTGGTAATGCTTCTATGTCTACCCCTTCAATGTGAAGAGACTTAAGCATGGAAAGAGATGCAGCCTTATCATCAGATGTTGACGGCCCAATTGCACTCACATTTAATGTGTCTAGCAATGGCTTCGTGCTACAGAAAGTTAATCCCAAATGCCTCATGAGATTTGGATAAATAGGCATGCAAGTTAACTCTGGGCAATGATAAATTTGTAATAATGAAAGACGTGAAAATGATGGTAGCGAATGATGCCACTCGTTATTTCTTGTATTTTGGACATTTTCCTCCCTTACCCATCCCGTCAACATTTCACACCACTGTATTCGTAATTCCTCCAGAGATGGGAAGAAGTAAGTTGGTGAGGAACATCCTTTGTAGTATATGTGCTCCAACTTATCCATCGACTCTATGTAAAGTGTCTTGAGAGAAACAAGTCCTTCCAATGCTACCAAGTATCGGCAATTTCTGATACGAGAGAACTTTAAATGAACAATGTTTGTACATGACAAAAGCCAATCGGAAAGGCGTACCCCTGGGTACTCTGTTATCTCCAACGCCTTCAAATCTCGATGAGGATGAAGATTTTCCAATAATTGCATGGCATCATTGCTTTTCATATTTTCATTCACTCCCCATTCCAGGGACAAGGAGATGAGGTTTTTTTTTGTTCTCAAATTAACATCCCTGGACTCCTCCTCTACATCCCTTACAAAATTAAGTTCCCGAATGGTTAAGCTACCTCTGAGGTTAAGATCTTTCAGTTCATTCAATTTGGCCTTCCTTCTCTTTTTATCATCATTACCCACTATGAACTCCGATAAATGTTCTATAGTAGTCATCCTACCCAACCCAATCGGCATCCCATCATTAAAGGCCTTGCAATTTTTTATATCAAGCCTGCGCAAGTTTATCAACTTTGTGATAACATCTAAGGAAAATTCAAGAGAAAGGCACCCGTCCAATCTCAATGACTGCAAATTGACTAAGTTACCTATACTTTTGGGCAAATAAGTCAAAAAACAAGAACTAGAGAGATCAAGATACCTCAAATGTGTCATTTTACCTATTGATTCAGGCAAATCACTCATAATGTGGTGTGACAAATTTAGACTGCGTAAGCGTTTGAACCCAGATAAATTGAGTGGACTTCCATGTTTTTCCTTTATATCAAGAATGGCTCTCAATCTACTTGGATCCAATGTATTTAGTAAACTCTCAGAGTTATATTCCACAAAAGAAGCATGTATTGGATGTCCCACAACATTTTTCCTCCCATCAACGTATAGGCAATAATTAGAGCGAGCAATTAACTGGGACAAGTCATGCATCAAATCATGCATTTTAAAATATTTTATTTCACCTAGTGCATCCCTCTCAACATCTTGCAAGAATGACTTCATCAACAAAATACGGACATACTCTTCACCAACGTCTTCTAGACATTGTTTCTCGTCTTCATTTTCAAGGAAGCCGTGTGCCATCCACAAATCAATCAATTCATCCTTTCTATATCGCCAATCTTTTGGATATAAAGAACAATAAGCAAAACATTGTTTTAACTCAATTGCCAAATTGTCGTAACTCAACTTTAAAATTGGCATAATTGAATTATCATTACCTTCACATGATTGCCAATACTCACCTTCCAAGACAGCTTCCCAGTCATTTTCTCGTGATTTTGATTGCAACAAACTTCCCATCACTCTTACTGCTAGTGGAACACCAGCACATTTTTCTGCAATCTTTCGGCCAATAGACTCAAGTTTTTGGGTCATTCTTTTATCTTCGTCAACTGCCAAATTTCTCAACAATGTCCAAGATTGGTCATTTGTCAGTCCCTTCAAAAAATATGACGTTTTTACACCCATTTTATTGGCTACCATTTGATTGCGTGTAGTCAATAAAATCTTACTACCTTGAGCACCACAAATCAAATATTTTTTTAAATGTAACCACTTTTCTCTATCCTCATTCCACACGTCGTCAAGGACTAACAAATATCTTTGGCTATTCAAATTCTCTCCAAGCTTATCTTGAAGCAATTCCAATTGTTGGTCATTTACTTCCTTCCGAATTGATGATTCCAATATTTTTTTAACAAGTGGTTTCACATCAAACTCTTCAGAAACACACACCCACATTTTCTTATCGAAATAGTTGTTGACTTGAGCATTATTATAGACCAGCTGGGCAAGAGCAGTTTTACCCAAGCCGCCTATTCCCACAATAGCAACCAAGGAAACATTTTCATTGTTATTAGTATTTAGCAATAGATCAATAATCTCCTTCTCGCTTTCCTCCCTACCAATGATATTCTCTTCATGCTTAGAACTAGTTTCCCTCCAGTTACTCTTTTCATGCTTCATTTCAACAACTACTCTTGGATCTAAATTCAACTTGGACATAGTTTCAGCAACAACGTTAAATTGCTCTTTAATTTTTCTAATCTGACGAGCAATTTTGTGGCGAGAAACAATAGGGTTGGAGGATGAGAAGAATTCACGTACCTTTCCCTTTCCTTTATTATCTTTTGCGTCCCTGTTGCGCAACAGATGTTGAGTGTGCAATTCGTCAAGCAAGTCATCTGCATCGTAAAGAACTTGTTTGAGGTCTCTTATCCACAGCTGGATGAGTTGGTTATTCTGCTGCTTCTTGTCAGCATCTGAAAGCACAGCTTTGATGGCTTCAACAGTGTTCTTGAGCCAATCAATCTCACTCTTGATCCCATAAATTAAAGCAACCTCTTTGAAGGCTAACGAAGCCAAAGTGTTGATGAGACTTGTAGCCACACCATATGGGATTTGTTCCGCCATCCTTCCAGCAAGACAGACGCAAAGGGAGATTCTGGTTTTTGAAGATTCGATCTAGCAAAGATGAAAATGGAAAGACTGTGTTGTAACCGTTCACGGCCTACTTAGAAGAAAAAGGCCAGGGATTTTTCTTTTTTTATATATATTGATTTTTTTGAAAATAAAGGTTTTATATTCAGGTATGGCGGCTATCAAAATTTCATTATTCCGCGCTTCACTACAGAATCATTGTCTCTTACGAAGCTTCCGGGAAATTGCCTAACCTCGATATTCAATTCCCGTGAAGCTTACGTCGCCATTGCTTCCTCAGAACTGATCCACTGAGCTATTCATTTTGGGAAAAGTATGCCTAATTCGCGCCTGTTTGGAAAGCATAAAAAGTGTTTTTTAAGTATATTTTAATAAGTTGAGATAAACTCTTCTTTGTTCTTACATACTTATCTCAAATATCATAAAATCACTCCTAAAAGATAAACAGGCACTAAGGATCATATTCCAAAAAATTGTAAGTCCAAGTATCTGAATATGTAAAGTTATTAGGGTTAAGGTGCTTAAAAAACTTTCAATCTTTTTTGAAAAAGTGCAACAGTAACCATAAACTATTTTTTGGAGCAAAAGTAACTATGACGTTAACGTCGATTAATGTGTGTTTTTTAATGAAAGGTTAAAGTGTTCAAATAGCCATTAACTTATGTCAAAAGTGTAAAAATAACCATAATTTTTTTTTTATGCAAAAGTAACTAAAAACTGACTTTTTGAACATTAATTCATAAGTTTTTCTTTAGTTTTTGTATTATAAATGTTTTAGGCTAAGGTGAAAAAATACACATCTACATATCACTTAGGTGCAAAAAACTTTCAATCTTTTTGAAAAAGTGCAACAGTAACCATAAACTATTTTTTAGAGCAAAAGTAACCATGACGCTAACGTCGATTAATGTGTGTTTTTTAATGAAAGGTTAAAGTGTTCAAATAGCATTAACTTATGTCAAAAGTGTAAAAATAACCATAAATTTTTTTTTATGCAAAAGTAACTAAAAACTGACTTTTTGAACATCAATTCATAAGTTTTTCTTTAGTTTTTGTATTATAAATGTTTTAGGCTAAGGTGCAAAAATACACATCTACATATCACTTATGTGCATCTGACACCATATACAATCATTGGGTGTAAAAATACCTATGATCATTAAAAAAAAGGGCAAAAATGTCAGCTATGTTAATAAAGGCAAATGGAGGTTAAGTTTATGGTTTTGTGGGCCCCACTTTAATAATTTTTAAATAATTATTTCAAGGGCAAAAGTGTAAAAATACCCATATACATATCCCACATGTACGTATGGAACCATATACAATCATTGAGGTGCAAAAATACCTATGATCATTCAAAAATGGACAAAATGCCAGCTCCGTTAATGAAGGAAGATGTTCATTAATTTCTAGCTTCGTAAGTTCTAGTATCAACCCGATTCTGGACTTTTCCATCCCATTAGGGATTGAGATCGGAACAGGAACCGGGATCACCCTTGAGATCCCGATCTCGATCCCAGTCCCATTTTTTTTCTTATAAATTAAGTTATCATTTTTTTTATCTTTTTACCCCATAAATTAAATTATCCTTTAATAAGCTGTGTATCAAATTTTTAGTTGGAGTTAAACCGCATATATCATGATACTAATCCTAACTATATACTATGTAAAGATAATAATGAAGATGATGACGAAGATAATGTTATTCTTCAACTCTAGATCAATTTGTATAATTATTAGGGCCTTATTATTTGCTAAATGATCACTTTAAACAATAGAATATAAAAAATTTAACTAATATAATGGATTTTTTAAGTTTATTTTTTTAAAAAAAAAGTCAGGATTTCTCGGTCCCAATTCTAGGAAAGTCCCGGTCCCAGTGATATCGGGACTTTCATGGGACCGAGATCGATTTTCAGTTCTTGGCCTCTGAACACCCCTAAGCTCTGGTTTGGAGGGGAAGAGAAAGGAGGGTGAGTGGGAGAGGGTTGCCGGAAAAGAGAGGAAGAGGTTTTTTAAATAATTATTTAAAAATTATTAAAATAGGCTCACAAAATAAAAAAATTAATAGATGTTTGCTTTTATTAACGGAACTGACATTTTTGTCCATTTTTTAAATGATCATAGGTATTTTTGCACCTCAATGATTGTATATGATATCAAACGCACATGTGGGATATATATATATATATATATATGGGTATTTTTGCATCTTTACCCTTAAAATAATTATTTAAAAACTAACATGGGGCCCACAAAACCATAAATTAACAGTTCTTTGCCTATATTAACGGAGATGGTATTTTTGCCCCCTTTTTTAATGATCATAAGTATTTTTGTACCTTCGTCCAAATATTTTTATCAATTTGAGGATAAAAATAATAAAAGTCAGAAAAATTTATGAATTAATATTCAAGAAGTCATCTTTTTTTATTCCGGCGAGAATGACGAAGTGAAAGAAATTTGTCACTCCAACTCCAAAAGCAAAAATCCTCAACATGAATCACTGGCCCTAAAAGTACTATCATCACTAATATTAAAGCAATCTCATAACACTCTTCTTAGTTCCTTTCGCTTTCTCATTCTTTCCATAATAAAAAGAAGGTGATTTCTTGAACTTTAATTCATAAATTTTTCTCTAACTTGTCATTTAATCCCCAGATTGATAAAGCACACATAATACAAAAGCCAAATAAAAACTTATGAATTAATGTTTAAAAAGTCACTTTTTAGTTATTTTTACATCTAAAAAAAAGTTTATATTTTCTTTTGCACTTTTGGTATAATTTAATGATTATTTTAGCACCTTAACTTTTCGTTAAAAAGCTCATATTAACGGATGTTGATGTCATGGTCACTTTTATCCTCTTTTATAACATTTATGGTTACTTTAACTCTAAAAGATAGTTTATAGTTACTATTACACTTTTCAAAAAAAGTTGAAAATTATTTAATCACCTTAACCCAAGTTTTTATGAAGGTTCAACCCATTAACTTTTTTTTTATATTGCACCGTCTATTATTTCCTTTTGATTTCAAAAAAGGGTAAATTAGACCCTCACATTTTTTTAACATTATGAATATTAGAATCACATTTTTGTCTTTTACTATTTTTAATGGTCTTTATAAGGGATTTTTCCTTAAGCTTAAGGAGAAAAGCAGAAGAAGTAATTTTGATTAGGTAAATATCAAACAACCATCATTTTGCAAAGGCCCTGAAAAACTTCTTTAATATGCTAAGCGTAGAAATTTATGAAAATAAGTTGAATTCAAGTGATACTTATTTCTTGCTTAACTTATCAAAATCACTTTTCCCCCCTTAAATTAAGCAGGCCCTGGATCAACATCCAACAGAAATTCAGACAAAAGGCCAAGTAAATTAGCGACATAACCTAAATCATAGAATAACTTGATAAAGACATCGCAACCCCTAAAGATTCTAAAAAATCAACCTCAATTATATATCAGAATTTAGACATGAGTAAGTTTTTCTTAAAATAGTAATGCAATTTTATTAAAAAAGGCAAAATGATATACATAAAAAGATTATGCTCCATTATAATGGTTAAGGAATGAATGCTCCATTAAAGACCAATAAGCAAGCAATACAAATTCAAACTACCAAGAGTCAACTAAGACAATGGGAAAGACTGATAACAGAATTATTACCGCCACAAACACATACAACCCACACATAACAAACACAAGTGAAAATACAAATATGATTGTTTTCAATTTCAATAAAAGGATACATGTAAGCAATTAAAAAACAAAAAGAAACAGCATCATGTCAAAAACAAGCGAGGACTCCAACAAGAAACGAAAGCAACACCAAACCAGCCTCAACATTGCATGCATTCAATAAAGTGAACTAAATAGGCAAAACTCTTCTCAATAAAAGTCAATATCTCATCTCCTCTTATCTTTAATATGGTCTTTTAAAAAAAGGCAAAATGATATTAAAACAAATATAAGTTACATATAGTCATAGAACTTAATTAAGTACCTAAGAAATTATGAAATACAAAATAACAAAAAAATAATTCTAGTGTCAAAAGTTGAAAAATCAAAAAGTGGAGCCAAGATAAGAAGGGATCTGGAGGAAATATTTCTTGACACAATAAGGGGTGAGTTGAGGCTTGTGAGATCTAGCTGCAGAAGTCCAGAGTTATGAATCTACTAAAAGGCAATTCAAAAAAAATTTGGAGAGAAAGATTGTTCTTGGGGTTGCTTGATTTTGCCTAGTAATTCCTTAAGAGGATCGGAGAACCTTTGTGACAAATAATTCCATGATATAAAAGCTTGCCAACTCTTTTATACTTATGGAATACAATGTCCCATCCTTCACCATGTAGGGATAAAGGAGAGTCAATTACCATCTTTGGCCTATTAAAATCTTCCCAACAATGTGGAGTTGGAGAAAACTAAATATGTGAAATGAACAGATTGCTTATTCCGAAATCAAAAATTGACTTCCATCTACATCAAAGTTAGTTGTGTATATCAGTGTCCTTAAATTTGTAACCCAATCCAATGAAAACAAGTTGATGAGATAATTTTACATATTCAGATACCTGGACATACAATTTTTCTTTTTCTTTTTTAATCCTTAGGCATACTTTTCCCGAAATGAATGGCCCAGTTCTAAGGAAGCAATGGCGACCTAAGCTTCACAGGAATTGAATTTCGAGGCTAGGCAATTTCCCAGAAGTTTCGTAAGTGACAATAAATTAAGGAAAAAAGATACTAAAATATCTTTTGAACTTCAAATTTTAATTCAGTGATTTTTCAAAAAATCTGAGTTGTTAATTGCTATATTCCTTTTATCAATCTCATTATTCTTATTATTCTTATTGTCAAAAAAACCAATTTAGAATTTTAAAATTTAAGTGATGTTTAAGTGTTTTTCTTCCATGAATTAATATTGTGGGGAACATCAAAACTTGACATGGCACCAAGTCAAGCTGATGACAAGAACACTTTTAAAACCATGGTTTTGGACCAAACCATTATTTGAGAAGTGGAGTAGTCAAACACTCGTTTAAAACATAAAATAGCTTTTAATTCTCAAAACCAGTATTTGGATTAAGCTACCCAAACACTCTCATTAAACCCTCAAACCTATGGTTTGACAAGATGATCATGGTTTGAGGTTTGAAAACTATGATTTTCCAGAAGTTATTATCCAAAGTCTATTATTTAAAATTATTTTTTTCACTTTTTTCATATAAGAGACCATTCAATTATGATTCTCCCGCATAATAGAAGGTTTTGCAAGGACCTGAAATACTAATTAAATGTGGGTTTTGATTAGTTCTAAAAGAATAGCTTCTAGAGAAAAATTAATTTAGACAATAATTTTGGAAAATAGTTTTTGAAAAAGAAAAAAAACTTCTACAAAACCATAGTGTTCCTGTAAAAATAGATTCTAGGAATCAATGTCCTTAAATTTGTAATCCAATAAAAAAAAAGTTAATGGGTTGAACCTTCGTAATAACTTTACATATTCAGATACTTGGATATATATACTACAAAAAAATGATAATTCGTAGCGATGAATTTGTAACAGTAAAAAAAAACCGCCACAAATCTGCAACAGGTTAACTCCCGCCAAGTGGCGTGCGGGTTAGGAAATGGAATTTGTAGTGGTTTATAATGTATAACCGTTACAAAATTTGGCTCCAAGTTTGCCGCGGTTCATTTGTAGTTGTTTCCGTAAAGAAACCGTTACAAATTTGACGCCAACTTGGACCCAATTGGCGCAAAGCTGTAGCGACAATTGTGGCAGTTACTTTGCAGCAGTTATAGTCAAAGTAACCGTTACAGAATGCAAAGAGCCACATATTTGCAGCGGTTAATCTGAACCGCTACAAAGAGGTTTGCAAATTTGTAGCGGTTATAAGCTATAACCACTACAAAATGCAAACAGTTTGCAAGTTTGTAGTAGTTATATGTAACCACAACAAATGTTCATGTTAACTGAGGTAAGGTTTGCAAATTTGTAGTTGTTTTTACTAAAACTGCTCAAACCGCTACAAATCCCAACACTATAAAAACAATGCACCTCCTTATTTCCTCATTTTGGCATTTTGATTTCTCATGCACCCATTGAGATTTTCCTTGAGATGTGAGGTTCTGCTAAAGCTTTTAACAGAGTTTGCTACGTGAGGTTGGCAAAGTTAAGTGCTTTTTTTTTTTGCTATTATTTTATAATTTTGATAGAAATTGTGCTAATATTAATTTTTTTATAGGTATATATATTATGGCTTCTGAGAAAGAAAAGGGGAAGGAGAAGGAGGCTAAACTTCCCCCCAGACCTATTTTACTGGGGAGCGGCATCAGAGGGGGTAATGGGAGAGGCGGCATCAAAGAGCAACACGGGGGTAGGCATATCCCCATGCCGTCGTAGGGGTCAACCGCACTGCAACAGCCACAGGAGGTGGCCCCACCGCAGCCGCCCCTTTAGGAGATGGGCCCATAGCAGATGGCCCCACAAGAGGCAACCGCTCCAAAGCTGCATGTTCAGCCTATGGGGGATATTAGTTTCAATGATCTGGATGAGAACGAGGAATTTGATATCCTAATTCCTATTATTGAGATGAAGCGGTTCCTAGATGAGGAGGATGCGAGGGACTAGAACAAACATCCTCTAAAGTTGACAAAAAGGTCAACAGAGAATTCCCAAGTTGGTTTGCGCTCAAAATACTAAATGACCACAATCCACACTCACCAAATTTCAAAGCTCTTGCAATTGGCTCTCTTGACCATGCAAAAAGGTTTACAGCATACAATGTCAATGATTTCAAGTTTTACATGATTTTATGAGATCAAGTATTGCAAATTCAAAATTTGGATATTTATAGCACCTTTGGGACAAGGAGTTATGCGAGCAGCAGTGATGCCAATCTGCAGTTCAAAGGCGTCCCTTACTATGGAAAGCTTCTTGATGTCGTTGAATTAAATTACCAAGGCCGTTTCACCGTGACGCTGTTCAAGTGTTTGTGGGCAAATACCATCACTTCCCAGGGACTCACAGCTGACGACTTAGGCATCACATCGGTAAATTTCTCATGACCAATTCACACTGGTCATTCTGAAGATGATGAACCCTATATTCTTGCCTTAGAGGCACACCATGTTTATTATGTCGAGGATGAGAGGCATAGGGATTAGCACATGGTGATTCATTTAAAGACTCAAGACCTTTACGACATGGGTGATAATGATAACATCGCCTACGAGAGTGAACCATTTCAGCCGGCCATTTTTGAAAAATTCTTCTCTGAAGGGGATGACAATTTACCTATAGTTCGGTACCTTTTTTTATGTTCACATCATTTAAATTTAATTTTTGTACAAAATAATACCACACTAACAATTTCCTCACATAGTTTTTGTAGGGATAGCAAGGAAGAATGATTAAACAAATTATGCTTTTGTTTTTGTAACCCTTGATGTATATTTTTTTTTTAAAAAAAAATGCAGGACAATATTTGTAGTGGTCATATAAATCACCCAAAAACCGCTACAAAAGTAACAACTACCACAAATAACATACAATAACCACTACAAATGTTTCGCAGATCCTTATAAATACTCCACCACACCTCATTTCAAATACTCTCCCATTTCTTTTGACCCTACATTTCTTTCATTTTCTCTCGTTTACAAATATTTTTCTAAAAGTTGAGAAGCTGAACAAGGTGATGAAATATGGTAAAAAGTTTTTTGAATTCTTTCATTTCAATATTTTTTCCCTCGCATAACATTTATTCTCACTATTTTACTTTTTTGAAAATATTGAAGGACTTTTTCTCACTGTTTCCTATTTTCCTTACATAATGATAACCACATTGTAGCAGACAACATAATAATTTCTCATTACCTACATATCTTCAATGATTTTACCAATATAAAGTTTATACTTATCCAATTTAATTAAATCATTCTTTTTAAATAATAACTAGTATCAGCTAAACTATTTAAATAATAAACTATTCAATCCCATATTATAAAAATGAAGACAGATAATTGTATTATTTTTTTTAATTTTGCAAAAAATTTATAGCGGTTTTAAAAACTACAACCGCTACAAAATTTTAAAAAAAAATGGGATCAAATTTCT
The DNA here is from genome assembly GCA_963210345.1 of Inga oerstediana. NCBI lineage: Eukaryota > Viridiplantae > Streptophyta > Magnoliopsida > Fabales > Fabaceae > Inga > Inga oerstediana. The sequence continues at coordinate 13,379,280 of OY723404.1, read as the reverse complement.
GACGTCAAGTTTGAAATTTCATATGATATTAGTAGTAGTTAGCCAACTTCTACTAACTTTTGGTGCCAATTTTTATAAAATTAAAATTTCAATTTAGTAGCGGTTTTGTAACTGCTACAAAAATGGAACTAAATTTTCATTTTTCATTTCCCGCAACATAAAATTGTGGCGCCAATATTTGCAGCGGTTATAAAAACCGCTACAATGTTGACAGATGATGTGTTATCAACATTATAATCTTGTAGCGGTTGGAGTACACCGCTACTAATATAGTAGCAGTTTATTTATTGAGTAGCGGTTATTTATAACGGTTACAAAAATGTTTGCAACAATGGATTTTGTAGTGGTTGACAAATGTCATTTCTATCGGTTAAAACCACTACAAATGTACTTTTTTAACAGCTACTAAATCGCATTTTTTTGCAGTAACAATTTTATTGAATATAATTCTTAAGTGTCTTTTTGTTTTAGTTTTTTGGAAGTGATTTTATGCTGTTTAAGATAAATATGTGAGAGAAATTTTATCTTAACTTACAGAAAAATGCTTTAAAAAGAACCTTTTGTACTTCCCAAATGAGTACTTAGGTATACTTTTCCCAAAATAAATGGCTAATTCTAAGGAAGCAATGGCGACATAGGGTGTGTTTGAATTAATTTTTAAAGAAAAAAGTAAAAAAAAAAATGATTTTATAGAATAGATTTTGGAGAAAAATGTAAAAAGAATAGCTTATGGAAAACCATAGTTTTCAACCCCGAAACTATGGTTCTAAAGAATTTGGGAGTGTTTGGGGGTAACTTATCCCAAACTATGATTTTGAGAGTTAAATATTATTTTGAGTTTTGATGTGACATTTGGTAACTTCACTTTTAAAACTATGGTTTGAGCCAAAATCATAGGTTTAAAAGTAAAATCAAACACACCTAAACTTCATGGGAATTGAATTTTGATGTTAGGCAATTTTTCGGAAGCTTCGTAAGGGACAATGAATTAATAGAGTGGGGTATAATTAAGAACACTTTTAAAACTATGGTTTTGGTCCAAAATTTTAAAAAGCGGAGTAGCCAAACATCCTTATAGAGAAGGAACAGAACATAATGGTTTGCGATCAAGAGAAGCTTGGTTTTGCTTCTAGTTGCTGTTAAATAAGATAACATTAAGGACATACAAGATCTTTTCACAAGAAAAAAAAGAAAAAAAAAAAGGAGATATTGGGCAGTGAGCAACGATACATGCTTAATGATGAAAAAAAAATCACTCAAAAAATGATGAAAATATATGGGACAATTACATTTAAGTTCCATACAAGAGAAAAAAATAAAGAAATGGTCTGTCAATGGACATCTCTCAACTTGTTAATGAACATTTCTTATCTTGTTATTAACAACTTCAAGGACTATTTCTTCATTATTTCTCTTATGTGATATTTAAATGTAATTATCCCAAAATAAATAAATGAGCCACAAACATTTCCAAAGGATTTAACCCAAAAAAATTTCAGAATATAACAAAAAAATAAAATTAAAGATCTGGCCCAACCTGCAATGGGCAAAAGGTGGAGTTTGGATAAATAATAAAGGGAAAATTAAAGGATTGCTTCCAATAGGATAATATATGTGCTTAGCAAAATAATAATAATCTTTCGGTCTCTCTAGTTTTAACTCTATTATAACTCAATTCCTACATTTTGACTTGGTGTAAACCGGTCCTTATAATTTTGACTAACTTGTAACTTATAGTTTTGACTAACTTGTAACTTAGTTCCTGAAATTTAACTCACCAGAACTCAATCCCTATAGTTTTAAGTATTTTAGAATTTAGTCATTGACCTTTATTATAAATATAATTTTATTTTCTGAAATATAGGATATAAATCATAAAATAGTTAAAACTATAACGACTAAGTTGCAATGAGTCAAAATTCATTGATTAAGTTGCATCGAATCAAAATTATAGGGACTAAGTTACAACTGAGCCAAAACTAGAGAGACCAAAAATATTAATTTTCCCTAAGAATAAAATATCAGGTAATCAAATCATGCAGCCTTGATTTAGGTTCTTTCCTGGCTGGTCCTCAAGGACAAATATCAATTATGCAGTGGGACGTCAAAGCTAAAATGTGTATCCTTTTTCAACTGTTGCTTCTTGGTAAGTTCCACTTTCAGAAGTCAAGCACTCCAGGTCTTTTCTCTATGTTTAGCTTCATCTTTGTGATTACAAATCTCTCCCTCTTTTCAGACTACAATTGCTCCTTTACTCGGTCAAAAAAATGGCCGACCAAGTTCCTTATGGTGTGGTTGTGAGCATCATCAACAGGTTAGCTTCATCAGCCTTCAAAGAAATTGCCTTGATTTATGGGGTCAACAGTGAAACAGAAAGGCTTAAAGACACTGTTGAAGCCATTAAAGCTGTGGTTGTTGATGCAGAGCAAAAACAGAGGAATGACCAGCTCATCAAGATCTGGATCAGGAGGCTCAAACAAGTACTTCTCAAAGCCGATGACTTGCTTGATGACCTGCAAACCCAACATTTGCTGCGCAAAAGAGACGGAAAAAGAAAGGTACGAGACTACTTTACATCCTCGAATCCAATTGCCTTCCGCCTCAAAGTTGCTCGTAAGATAAGAAAGATAAGAGAGCAATTTAACTCTGTTGCAGAAGATGTGTCTAAGTTGAATTTAGATTCGAGAGTTTTAGTAATGAGGCACAATGAGAGCAACTGGAGGGAAACTAGTTCTAAGCATGAAGAGAATATCGTTGGTAGGGAAGAAAGCAAGAAGGAGATTATTGATCTACTGCTAAACACCAACAATAGCAATCAAAGTGTTTCTGTGGTTGCTATTGTTGGGATGGGTGGTTTAGGTAAGACAGCTCTTGCCCAGTTGGTGTATAATAATGCTCAAGTCAACAAATTTTTCAATAAGCAAATGTGGGTGTGTGCTTCAGAAGAGTTTCATGTGAAAGCACTGGTTAAAAAAATATTAGAATCATCAATTGGCAGTGATGTAAATGACCAACAATTGCAGTTGCTTCAGAATAAACTTGAAGAGAATTTGAATGGCCAAAGATATTTGCTAGTCCTTGACGATGTCTGGAATGAGGATAGAGAGAAGTGGTTACATTTGAAAAAATATTTGATGTGTGGTGTTGAAGGTAGTAAGATTTTAGTAACCACCCGTAATCAAGAAGTAGCAACATGTATGGGTGCAGAAAACCCATTTGTTTTGAAGAACCTAACAAATGATCAATCTTGGGATTTGTTAAAAAGTTTAACATTTGGAAAAGATAGGATAGAGACCCAAAACCTTGAGTCTATTGGCCAGAAAATTGCAGAGAAATGTGGAGGAGTACCTCTAGCAATAAGAGCTATGGGAAGTATGTTATCCAAAATAGAGGAAAACAATTGGGAATCCATATTGGAGGGTGACTTTTGGAAGTTATATGAAAGTAATGATTCAATCATGCCTGTACTCAAACTTAGTTATGATCAATTGTCCTTTGAATTAAGACAATGCTTCGCTTATTGTTCCTTGTATACAAAAAATTGGAGATATGATAAGGATGACCTGATTGAGTTATGGATGGCGCAAGGCTTCCTAGAGAATCAAAATGAAAAACAGAGTCTAGAAGACAGTGGGGAAGAATATGTTTATACTTTGTTGAAGAGGTCATTTCTTGAAGATGTTGAGATGAATGAATTTGGTGAAATAAAATATTTTAAAATACATAATTTGATACATGACCTTTTACAATCTGTTGCTAGCTCTGATTGTTACTTGCATGATGAGAGGAGAAAAATGGTTGCAACTCCTGTGCATGTTTCTTTTGACAGTGATTCCAATTGTTCAATAGATTTGTTGAATGCGAACAGATTGAGAACTATGCTTGGCATACAAGGACTGCTGGAGATTGATCCATCTAGTTTAGTAGACTTCAAATGTTTGCGGAGTCTAAATTTGTCAAAATGTTTGAATATCAGAGATCTGCCCAGCTCAGTTGGTAAAATGAAGCACTTAAGATATCTCAATCTCTCTCATTGTGAGAACTTGACTAGTTTGGCAAAGAGTGTAAGCAACCTAGTCAATTTGCAAACTCTGAACTTAATAGGATGCTATGCTCTTAAATTTCCTATAGACTGGGTCACAAAGTTGGTCAGTTTGCGTCATCTTCATATCAATAACTGTAAGGCCTTTGAAGGTGGAATGCCAATGGGGCTGGAGAAATTGACAGCGCTACAAAGTCTATCAGATTTCAGAGTGGGCAATGAGACTGAAGATAAGGAAAGGAAATATGCAGAACTGAATGAATTGAAGGAATTTAATCTCAGACATGAATTATCCATTGGGAATCTCAACTTAGTAAGGGATGTTGGGGAAGAGTCCAAGGATGTTAATTTGAAAGCAAAGAAGAACCTCAAGTCTCTGAGACTTGACTGGGGAAGAGACACAGAGGCCAAAAATAGTGATAGCTTACAGCTTTTAGAGAATCTTTGTCCTCATCCAAATTTGAAACAATTGACGGTGGAAGATTACTCAGGAGTGAGATTTCCAGGTTGGCTTTCTTCACTCACAAATCTTGTAGACTTAAAACTGGATGGGTGTAGGAATTGCCAACACTTGCCATCATTGCAAGCACTGGTTTCTCTCAAGAATCTGTGTATATGGAATATGGATGATTTAGAGTACATATGTTATGAAGGTTGTTCCTCATCATCTATGGCTGTTCATAGAACAAGCTTCTTCCCATCTTTGAAGGATATATACTTTTCTGATTGTAAAAATTTCAGGGGATGGCAAGGGCAAGCAGATGCCAGTAATGTAATGCATCATTCATTGCCTCCATTTCAATGTCTTTCATATTTAGAAATTCAGGATTGTCCAAACCTGAGTTCTATTCCTACGTTCAATCTCGTGGAGCGCTTGGTTTTGAAGAATTGCAGCACGAAGCCATTGATAGACACTGTAAAAGCCAGCACAACAACACAAGCATTACCATATCCTTCTCTTTCCATGCTCGAGTATTTAGGGATTCACGATATGGACGTAGGAGCTTTACCAGAGGAATGGATGCGAAATCTTACCTCTCTCAAGAATCTTTCAATTGGTGGCTTATCGAGTCTAGTAGCTCTGTTTCGTCATCTGAGACATCTACCTGCTTCACTCGAACAAGTCAATTTTCAGGGCATTCGCAACCTTGCTCCATGGAGTGTTGTTGACGAGGGTTTAAGGTTTAGCAGACAGATCCAAGCCCTTCGATGCCTTGGTTCTCTCCAAACAATCCATATTCTCTTCTCTGAAAATCCCAGGACATTACCTGATTGGATCTGCGATCTCCACTCGCTTCAATTCATCGTCATTCATAATTGTCGAAATCTGGAGTCATTGCCGGACGGACTACGACGCCTTGTTAACTTACAATCACTGCATCTCAATGGAGATCTGCTTTTAACGCGAATCTGTGAGAGAGAGAGGGGTTCAGAATGGCCCAAAATTGCTCACATCCCTCAAATATGGGTGAATGGCTATCAGATCTAATTCTTCCTTGAATCGATCTAAAGGTATTCAATCGTGAGTTCGTAATTGTTGTACAAAAGATTCTTTCTTCTTACTCTAGCTCTTGAACATTTCTATTATATTATTTTCTACACACAGTGACAGTGAAAAGTGCAAAGGCGTAAGCGGAATGAAGTGTTCAGGTTGAGAGGAATGAGCATGGGGAGTGGGTTGAGGAAGAGGAAGGCATTGCCCAGAAACTACTTGCCAATTGTTTTGGTAATTAATTTGTATGCTGCTTCAGAGCCAAGAAGTAGATTGCT